>CM068375.1:351734439-352334439 GCA_034769895.1 Magicicada septendecula
TAATTGCTCCAGTAATTAAAACCTTTGTATATCCAGCGGTGTTATTCCTCCTTCGAAAACCTTCATTTTAATTATCCCAACTGAGATCTGAATATGCAAACAAAACATGAACATCTATCGAATATTAAGTAAGATACTTAAAACACTGTAAACACAAATACTAATATAACACAACAACAAAATAATAATATCGTTGATTTATAACAAAACGACGATGTTTAAAGACACGATTTAGCCGAATGTTGTCAACCACACTTTAAAAACGTCTCAGAGCGACTGGTTTTTTTCCAATGCAATGCTTTTCCACACGTTCCAATTCTTCAACGTACACAGCGACAGCGGAAACCAACTACCAGCGCCTCCTTATCTCTGACGTCATAAGCCAGTGACGTCATGTGATCATCTCAGAACGGGTGACTTATGCAGACTGCTACGATAAGTGGTTTTAAAACGCCAACTAATAAATCTAACATGACTGAATTTCATTAGCTTCGGAAAACGGTGTTCCTACACTGCTCATCTCAAGCTCAGTGCTCAAGAACGGTTTTCATGTATATAGTTACTCATTCCTACTGTTACTATTAAACTACTCTAATTATTTTTTT
The DNA here is from genome assembly GCA_034769895.1 of Magicicada septendecula. NCBI lineage: Eukaryota > Metazoa > Arthropoda > Insecta > Hemiptera > Cicadidae > Magicicada > Magicicada septendecula. The sequence goes on from CM068375.1 coordinate 351,735,045, forward strand.
ATTATAACCTTCATCAACGTTTCTATATAGTCGTATTCAACTAGTTGTTTGTGTAATTATGTGAATTGTGGTAACACGAATGACTTTATTCGCAGATGTTTTAAAAAAATTGTTAATATAAACTTAAACAATTAATTTATTCCATTTCTCTACTGATCATCCAACACGCGTAAAAGTATTTATCGTTTTATCCAACTGTTGTTAGTCGAAGTATACAAAGACATTCGAAGTATTATGTGTAAAAGAAATCTAAAAACACAGTAATACCGCATTGTTGCGTTAAATTCTCCTACAGTTGCTTCCGCTGTAACGGAAACAGTGTACTTGTGCAAACAAAGCAAAAAGTGGACCGATACACATTGTTGGAAAAGTACCGTGCGGTCAGAGCTACTGACCTGCAATTAAGTTTACATGGGGAGGGGGTGTCTGCATTACACCCAACACCGACCTGTTGTCTTACAGCTGTAAGTCTAACTCAGTGTTACATAATGCTAATTATAGTAGAAATAATTTATCATAAACAAATTAAACTGAATTCTTACGTAATAATAGGCTAAGTACTTTGGATAGTTGGGTTGCGTACTAAAGCATTAAAACTACGTTGTTTATTTCCAAGAAATTGATTACAGTTGTGTCTCGATAGTTCCAGGTTCGATAGTTCAAGATTCCGTATAATTCGAGGTACCCCGCTAGCAAAATAATATGTGCTCCGAAAATCCTGGATATTAGTACCAGAAAAAGATCGTCAACTCAAAATCAAAAAACTCTTGAGTCATTTTTTGAAATGTAATTTTCATGCAAAGTATTTTCTTTTCAAATATACATACAGTACCATTTTTAATATTACTGTGTCATTGTAAATTTTAGTGTGTGTATTTAATAAATATATTTGTTAGTGTTAACGAAAAACGTTTTGAATTTTTATTTAATCCTCATAAATATAACCTAATTAAACGAATGACGATTCGTCGTCAATTTTTTATTTTCCTTTCGCTCGCGAATGTTCTCGAAAGCCCGCGCAAATTAGTAAGCAAAACCCACATACACAGCACACGTATTTACAGATTTTGTATACATTTATTTTAGATAAATTTCCAGCATACACTTTACATTATTACGCAGAGACGCTCCACAGTAGAAAGCAATGTACATTAGAGCTACCTCAGTTTTGGCTTAGCAGCACAGCGAACCGGCAGATCCGCTAACGGCACATAATAATAACGGCATTTGCGTAGTTCGAGTTTTCGGTAGTTCAAGGTTGGTTTAGTCTCAATTACCTCGAACTATCGAGACTCTACTGTACTTTGATATCGAACGTGTATGTAGTCAGAGGCAGACAATTTTCGAACTAGAGCTGGGACAGTTGATAAGCCTAATCATAAAGATTGTTAAACGCTCCAGCAATTTATCAATTCCACAGTGGATTGAGAATTACATCGGAATCTGTATGGGATTGAGAATTACATTAGACCACGCGAAGTTACAAAATATAATGCAGTTTAAAGAACTCACAGGTATTGTGAAATAAACGCTTTGATTTGTAAAGTAATTAAGTTCTCATTTGATGTGACGATCTAAATTTAAAAGTCACTGCGAGTTTCATTTATTTATTAGTCTAAAGCTGCATAGTCTAAATTATAAGTACTTTATTTTAATATAGAAATACAATCACAAATATTTTTGCAACAGAATTAAAAATAACAGAATTCGTCAAATTATTTACTATATAAAACACTCTTCAATAATAGAAAAAACAAAAAAAAATAACTGTTTTGGAAATTTTTATGCTGTGTAGTAGAGAGCCTTTTAATATTACCTTTAAATATAAATTCTAAACTTTTTAATTTAAAAAGGGTGAAACAGTTCACACTGTACAAATTCTTTGCGAGCAATACTTTTTGTTACATTATAGACTTCTTAGTAATCATGCTTCCTTGTTGAAAATTTACTTAAAATTTTACCGATTATGTGATGTGTAAGAAATAAATAACGCATAATTATGTCTAAATTTTGACAATTAATATCAAAGCGTAATTTGCTAATTTATTTTTAATTTATTCGATCTAATACAAATAAAAATTATAATATAAGTAATAATAAATATAGTAACGTAAATATAATAATGTATTTACTTATTTAAGATAATTTATTTATTCTGTCACCAAAACACAATACTCGCTGTTACAAACGAATGCATTACTATATAATTTTTGTTATATAAGAATTTCAGACTCATTAAACAATTACGAATAAATGATAGCTTCCGCTTCAATCGCTTGAGCGTGAATACATGTTGGAAAATACGTTATGCCAAAGATTAATCAATGGTAAAAGCAATAGAGATATTACATTAACTAATTAAATATGTTAGTAAACCAATAATGTGTATTCGTGTGTGTGTGTGTGTGTGTGTGTGTGAGAGAGAGAGAGAGAGAGACAGAGACAGAGACAGAAAGATAGACAGACAGACAGACAGACAGACATAGCGAAGAGTAGAGTTTGCATAGAAGCGACAAGGAAAGGTGAGGAAGAATAAGAAACGGAACAGTCTGAGCTTCAGTGTGCTAAGTGTGTAAGCCATCATTTCAAACGATATTTTACGTTTTTAAATACAATGGTCAGATTCACAACAATAAATATTTTCTTGCACACTGATGCGTTACAGATAATGTATAAAACAATGGTGAACATTGCGGAAAACAAAAACAAATTTTGCTTTTCGTTATTAACACATTTTGCTTTTCAAAATATATATAACCTATATAAATTCATAATTGTTAACATCCCGTAATTCTTATTATTATTTTTAAATATTTTTAAAAATTTTTAATCATTAAATTAAATAAAAAATAATAAACTCATTTGGACGTTCTTGGTACACATTGGGCTCATACGACTACTTTTTATGTACACTTACCAATAAAAAGAAGCGGCTGTTTTGTATTGTGACACATAACTGATAATACACTCAGCAGTTTCAGTCAGTAAATTAGCAAGCTTTAAATGTCACCAACCATTGCGAAGAAAATTTATTTCAGCAATTAAAGAGCTAAAGAACAGTTCAGTTTATTATGTGAGTAGGATAAAAATTGATTCATTACTCCATTTAACTCATTTTCAGAACCTTAATTAATTATCATTAATTAATAATTGATTAATAAGTCTACTCTGGTGTAACATACACAAATAAAAATTCAGTTTTATTATGAATTAATCTCTTTCATACTTTTGATGTCAACGTTATCTCTGTCCTTGTGCAGTACGTTCTCTGCATAATTTCAATTACTTAGTTTTGGCAACATGTTTCGCAAAGTGCTTAAAAATATCAGTTTGTTAATCTTTTTGAAGTACAAGGATTGTTTCATTTGCGCAGACGTGACTTCGTCGGCATGGAAACGAAATTTATTTGTTTATATTTTCTAAATACTAGTGACGCGTCTGTCAAAAATATTTGCAGTTTGCTCTTTTCTAAGCGTTGTGACTGTGTTGAAAATGGGATCTATGATAGACAATCTGTCCAAAGATAATCTGCGTGCCGTTATTCAGTTTTGGCGCTGAGGGGCGTCAGCCAATGGAAATTTATACCAGAATGAAAGCTGTATATAGTGACTATAGTTATTCTTACACGGCAGTGGTTGAATAGTGCAATACATTTCTACAAGGAAGAGAATCCAATAAAGATTTGGCCCATCCCGGACTGCATGTGTTGGAGCATCAGATGAAAATGTGAGAGAGTTGGAAACTGCTTTACGCGCAAATAAGCTCATCAAAGTTAGAGAACTTTATCAAATGTTGAGCATCAGCGTGGTAACTGTTCATTCCATTATTCGTAGTTTTGGCTATCACAAAGTTCCTGCTCAGTGGATTCCACGACTGCCTACTGATGAGCAGAAAATTTTGCGTTCGGCCTTAACATTACAACATTTGATGCGCTATCAACAAGGTAATGCCTTTTTACAGCAAATTGTTGGCGGTGATGAGTCTTGGTCTTATCACTACGAAACAGAATCCAAACGTCAGAGTATATAGTGGAAGCATGTACAATCTCCGAAGGCGAAAAAATGTCGGTCTCAATCTTCGGGATGAAAAGTAATGGTGACCGTATTTTTTAATTATCACGGGTGTGCTGTTCTTAGATTTTGAAGAACCGGGTGTCAACATCAATACTGAGCGATATGCAGATAGCTTAAAACGGTTACGGGTCAGCATCAAGAATAAACTTCCAAGGAAGCTGACAAATGATGCCATTCTTCTGCATGATAATACTTGGACCCCATGTAACCCAGACGATTTAAGATCTGCTTGGTCGTATAAAGTGGGAAGTCTTACAACATTCACCTTACAGTTCCGACTTTTTCCCGTGAGATTATCATGTTTTTGGCCCATTAAAGAAATCACTAAAATGACGGCGGTTCAAATCGGAAGCTGAGGTAGAGTTTGCTGTTAGCGAGTGGTTCTGCAAACAGCCACAAGAGTTTTACCAGCAGAAAATCTACCGGTTAGTGAAACAGTGGGACTCGTGCCTTAATGTTAATGGAGACTTCTTTTAAAATTGTTGAATAGAAAATGCTTTACAGGCTCTGAACGTGTTTTTTATTGAACAATCCTCGTACTTTAATAAGAGGAATTACTACACGAGAGATCTAAACCTCTAGCTACCTTATCTTGGTTGAAAATAAAATCAAGACGTTTACAGCTCCTAGTCGACTAAGCCTGTTAAAACAATGTCTAGAAGTTATGGTGGGCGGCTGGCCACGCTACATACTTTGTACACAGAACGACTGAAGGTGACAGCCTACCACGCTTGACACAAATAAGCAACTTCCCTGCTGGGCTAGAAAAGATTATTTTTATTATATCTTTTTTCACCTTCTTCATCAATACCTTCAACAACATATGACACGTTTTTCCCTGTAATAGGCTATATATGCTACGAACCGCCATGAACTTTGTCCATGTACAGAAAACATATAATTACTCTTCCCTGTTTCGAAGTAAACACAAAATTGCAATAGTAAAAGTCAATGCAGTGAAATTATGTCAATTCGTAATAGCTACTATCAAGTTTTATTCTGATACCATAGTTATTTGAACAGAAATATGTAAAATATTATGTTTTATGTACGAGCGACAGGCACTTGACTGAGTAATCTAAAATATAATGACTCATTCTCTTGTAAGATACACCATTATTATGCAACACTCCGTACGGCAATTGGAGGTTATTCCCGAAATATGTGTTAATAATCTAATTATGAAAAAATAATTAATTATTAACGTAAACATGAAACGAGGAGACACATCTTACGTTTTTGGACTTCGAAAAACCAATTGGCAGGTTGGATAGAGCCACATTATGAAGGATAATGCAGAGAAGAAGATAACCTATTCATTTTACAAAGATAATTAAAAGTTTATATAATGGAAAGCAGGTACGGATAAAAACTAACAGATTGTCAGAGCCCATTGGGATAACCCAAGACGTTCGGGAAGGTTGCAGTCTTTCTCCTGTTGTATTTAATATCTATATTGATGATGCCATCAGGAAATGGAAATTACACGCCTCAAAGGATTATACTTGGAGAAACGATTTTATTTAAACATTTTAATGTATGCAGACGATCTTGCGATCATCCAGGAAAATGATAATGACTTCTAAAGGCTGCTGTTTTATTTTACTAATATTTTGGCAGATTACAGTCAAACCATCTCCTTATCCAAAACAAAAGTTATGGCTTTTCTGGGGCAAATCATATTAGAACAAAGATTGTCATACAGAACTCGCCAATAGAACAGGTGCCAGATTTCAAGTATCTAGGGTGCAGCATCACAAACCAAGATGACAAAGATGTTGAAAGAAAAATTAGTTTCTTCCAGTCGCTTTGAATTTGAAATCATTAAACAACGAAAGCTTTGTTTCAAAACACAGCTTTTCAATACCTAACGTTTTAAAAACCTTTTCATTCACACTTTTAACTGCAAGTTCTTTTCCAGCACAGTTTTGGAGTGAGATATATTGTCAAAACTTTCCCTGTTTCTTTCTATGGTCACCGCAAACAACAACTTAGGTAAACATCCCTTTTGTCAATTCCTATCACGGCCTATGGGCGCGGTCACTCACCCTTGTCACCCTTGAAAAGAATGCACACACACACGCACACACACACACAGAATGTACTGGAAAGATATGTAAAAGTACCGCCATGGCTGACTGAACTCGCTAGTCAATAATAGCTAGAAAGGACATTTACCTTACAGCATTTTTATAAAAGTGTGTACGGGTGGTAGGGCAAGTGGATGTATAAAGAAGTTGTCTAGTCCTATTATTGTTATTTCCCATCTGATGATGACCTGTGCAGCTTGAAAGCGCTAATCGGAAAACATTTTCTATAGTGGTGTGCAACAAAATTGCAATAGTAGGCTAAAAGCCAATATATGAGAGTTATTCAGAAAGTAAATTCCGTTTTTAAATATTGCCGCGGTATCAATGCTGTCACTTGGTTGCGCATACACGGTCACTTTGCTGATTTGTTGCCAGATGGTTGGGGCCGAAGCCCCACAGAACCTACCACCTCACAAGCCACGAAGACTTATTGCCCAAGGTTTCTGTCTCCGCGCTGTTCCCTATCAATTTCCTCCTCTAACAATACGTCCTTAACAGTGTCAATCCACCTGATTTTAGGGCAAGCCAACAACGCCATTTGTAAACAACGGTGCACTGAGTAATCTTTCTTGGATTTGTTAATAATGTCGAAGAAATTCGAGACTCCCGCCGCGTGTGAAAGTAGGTAGGCTACGTGATTCGGTTCTTGAATGCAAAAACATTAAAACAATTGAAATTCACCGTCCAATTTTCAATATATATGGAGAAAAAGCAGAAAACAATTCAGTGATACCAAGATGGATACGACTTTATGCTTAGTCCTGTCCAGAGTAAACGACGTAGGATGCTTACCCGGGACTTTGGGATGAATCATGGCACTAGACACACGCTGCCGCTGCAACGCAACATGTCCTCACAAAGTTTAACTAGCAACAATTTGATCATCCGCCTCACAATCCAGACCTGACACCAAACGAATATCACCTTCTAAAGCATGATAAATCTTTCCTTGGTGGGCAACGATGCCAAACAAGCTGTTAATACATGGTTCAAATCACAGGCTAGATTTCTACGACAAAGGTACACAACGCCTGGTACCTCGCTATGAAAAGTGTTTCAAAAATGACGAAAAGTATAGAAAGTAGTTTCTATAGTGTACCTAAGAAAGTATAGAAAGCATTTAGAAAGTAGTTTATGGAGTGTACTTTAAGTACCAATAAATTGTTTTGTAAACATATGTTACGACGGTCTACTGATCGTCGTATGTTACAATGGAAAACTAAATACAAGACACCAATTAAGTCACTAATAACCAGCTTTAATTATCACAGTTAAACAGTTCGTAATTAACAACACAGTCTCTTAAAACAAATCAAATAACAATTTTTCACACGCAATAAAATAAAATGTCAACTAATATAAAACACAACACTTCGCCACAATAAACACTTGAACGCACAGAGTAATCACTTGTAATCGCCCTACAATAAACTCGAACCGCACTGTAATATATCGCAACTATAACTGAAACAGAACGTCGTTGAGTACTGGTATTTATACCCCCCCCCCAGAAATACTAGATCATTCCATACTGCGCGTTAGCTCTACACTACGACGTAATTAATTGCGCCCTTGACACAGTCCGCGCGGCTGGCGTCTTCCAGAAATGTCTCGCGAGCGCATGTTGAAATCACGTGCGCCACAACATTCAGCCGGCTTCCAATGGATCGTTCGAGAAACACGTAGATTGTTCTGTGATGTCGTAACACTATTCTTAGTTTTGTTTAGTACCCCGTCGGAACTTACTTTCTGAACAGCCCTCGTACATAGGCCTATATAGTAAACTTCGTCTCAATTTAAGTTATATGTGACGAAACGGTAGTAAAACACTGGTTATAAACAAAATTTTGTATAAACATTTTCATTTTAACATCATGTAGCGGAGCTAGCACTTCAATAAGTGTTGCACCATTGGCATGCCATCAATCATTCTGTGCTTTCAAGCGTCCGAATCAGTCAGCTCAGTTGACGGTATGTATAATACCAATAATAATAATAATAAAATCAATAATTTTACTAACATTAAGTAGGCCTACACGTCAAGTGTTAGACGTCCCTGTTATGGTACCCAACACGTTCTCCATCTGTCCAGCAAACGTATACTCCCAACTGGTTTGTATATTCTCGTTTTCCTGAGCAATCAAAAATAATCTACTCTGGCTAATATGTCGCTCCAATTTTGTCTGTTCTTCTTGGTCTTGTTTAGAATACAGTACTTCCACTGTTTACTATTTCTGGGATATTAATATTTCTTCATCTGTCAGTTCTTCTACTTTCTTCAGCTACGCGTACAAAACTTGTATCTGCAAACTGAATATGCCTCCCTTGAGTTTAGACGTATCCTATGATTCACTGCAGTTCAACAATGGTACTGCAATGACGTTCTCTAACTAAATATTTGAATCTTTCATTCTTTTGTATTCCAAATATTGCCCACATATATGTTCATATTTTACTAGCGTTTCCTTTATGACCTCCTTATATTCAAATGCAGTGTTATTAATAAATAGTTTAAGCAATTGACTTGGTCTAATAATTTGTAATAATAATTTGTTAGATGTTGTAAGTCGCCCCTACAAAAGTCGTAATTTTTTTTATTTCTTGTCCAGTAACTTCGGGACAATACACTTTACATAACCTCCGTAGCACATAAGCTCCCCTTTGTACTCCATCGTCTGTTCCTATCTATAATGCTCAAAAATTTTAAAAATTTATAATTTTGTGATTAAGAGGTACGCTCGCACACACTCGAGTTAACAAACCAGGCCCGAGTCGTAAATAAGAACGATTAGACACACGTCAGAACCGACGCCAGTGGAGAAACAATGAAGAAACGTCCGAGTACACGCGACAATAGAAAACTGGGAACATCGTTGACAGAACAAACTTAGCTACGATTTACAACACCAAAACGAACCAAACAAAAGGGCAGAGTCCAGTAGCCTGGTTACGCAGAAGTGAGATGGAACACATGCTGTGGGGGTTAAGTTGTAACACGCGTACGTATGAATGAAACACTCAACAACTAAGGGTGCAGAGAAATCTTGACGAATATGTAGACAATGGGACGGGTATTCAATGAATACGAGATACGTACTCAGCCCAGCATGAAAACAAGCCCAATATCAAGTCAGATTTACGACTAGAAAGCGTGGGAGCCGTCCAGGAATGACACCCAGCGAAGAGTTAGTAATTGACGAAAAGAACGAAGGGTGAACGAACGATGGACCAGAACGCTGCAGACTCTTAAAAAAAGCTACATCAGAAAGCCTCGACAACATGGAAACAAAAGGTTGATAGACAGGCGGGCAATTGCTCCACTTTCCAAGAAACAACGCAACGTTCGTCGCTGGGGTACTTCGGGGGATGCCCAACGACCAACCAGAATTTGGCATCTTCCAAAGGAACTGGTGGAGAGAGTAGTGACGACTTGGACGACGAATCAGGAAACCGATGACCGAAAATCTACAGGGTGGAAGGAAATTATGAACCTATCAACAACGGCCGTAGGCGTGGAGGTGAGAAAAACTGCATTCTGGTATTTGGTGATTGATAAAAACTGTTTACGAGGATGCGGAGCGGCATTAATATAGTAGTAATTGCTCAGTAGTAGTGATAGTAGTAATATGATTAACAGTCGTAATAGTTTATTCGGTACTTACTCCTACTTACTCAACTACCAAATCAGTTAGTTAGTCAGTGATATAGTTATAACCAAGTCTCGGTCTTAGTCGAACTTAGACATTTCAACTCAATCTCAGTTCTACAAAACGTGTGTTCGATAGATTATCCGGGTTACCGAACTGAACGCAGTAACAAGCAGTGCGAATATACATCAATATCGTTAAATGCCAAGTGTATACGAGGGACTTTCGAGTACGTTCGGCACGCAATATAATGCAGTACGAGTGAATTAACATTTCGATAGTAAAACATTGTGCGACCATTTCAGACATTATAAACACTATCCAACCATAATGATTCTAAATTCTGGGCATATGAACTAAGTGGATTAACACGAACACTAGTGCACACATAGCACACATCACGTCCAAGGTAGACAAAGTAATTAGCTACCTGAAACACGCTTACAGCAAGCCCTAAATCAAACCACACCAATGCTGATGATTGCATCTATAACACATAAAACTGTAAAGACACTTATTCCCAGCGGATAAATTCCGACACCACACTACGCATAACGCGAGTGGAATCATCGCAAGTGCAGGTGTAAGTGTGCATCGATCAACAACGACAACCCAGGGAACCCATCAATGGATAGAATCTCCCACCGATGGAATTTGTGGATATGCATTTTACAAGTTAAGTCCTTATGTTTTTAAATACTAGTTGATACTCACTACTGCACTGTCTCTTTTCAAAGAGCTACTCCCGAGAGATCTATATAAATCGTAAAATTAATAATGTTAAATATTAAAGTCATCCATCCGAGGGCATTAATGAACGCATTTAGCTTAGAATGAAGAATATTTGATTGTTTATTGTTTGTGCATATATATATATATATATATATATTATTGTGTTGTATTTGATAGCATTGTATGTCTTGTTTTTCAGGGAACAACGAAACGAATATTATTATAATTTATGTTAATATGTGTTTTGTCTGAATGTATTTACAGGACATGATTTCATTTGTAGGTCAAAAATATGCTTAAACAATAATGTGTAATAAATAAGTATTTATTGCGTATATATATCTTGCGTTCATTATTGAAATTAACCTCGAATAATTAATTTATCATGTTTCAAGTAATTTTATCTTATTGCTTACAAAGAGTCTCAATAATTATGCTAATTAACAGTGCATACACTCAAATCACCCATTGAATTGTCAGAATAGCATACTTGTGTAAATTATATTGATCTGATAAATATTCAAATTAATTGAATAATTTAATAATCCGCATAAATTAGCATAATTGCATTAAATATAAATGGCGCCCATCGCATGGCAAAAGAGAACAGGCGGTAGTTAGGCTAAGTAAAATAATATATTACAATAAGATTCATAGTGTAAGGTTAGCTTGACTGGATGTTAACAAGGAGTAAAGCTAAAATGGCCAGTAGTTCAGACAGTATGAGTTTCGACATCAACAACCAGTTAGGTATACCCGATAACGGAGAAGAAAACTCTACGATCGAACCGAACATGACTGAGGAGACGTCAGACGTCAGAGCGCGGGGACCGGAGTCCCAACAACAAGGAGAAGTCACATTACAGTCGTTGATGGACTTCATGAGTAAGAAATTTGAAGAGAACAAAAGAGAACAGAATGAGAAATTCGACCAGCAGAAGGAAGAAACCAGTAAAAGTTTTAAAGTAATTAACGAAAAATTAGATAGTCATAAAGAAGAGCTCAAGCGACAGATGGCCGAACAGATCGCGCAAATACAAGCGGAAATGCGTGACTACAAGACCATTTGTGATGACAAAGTAAGTGAAGTCCTGAAGAAACAGGAGGACGCTATGAAAGAATTAAAGGACGACTCTACTAAAAAGTTCGAAGAAATGTGGGAAACCAGGGAGTCAGATCGTCAAGAAGTAAAGAACCTCGCACAAAACACTCAAACGAGTATTAAGAAGGTCCACAATAAATTAGACTCGCACATCAATAATTACCACAAGAAACAAGAAGAAGTAAAAGCCGAATTATACCACACGCTTAGGCAGCAGCAACAAGAACTGGGAGAAACAAACAACATACTACAACAAAAAATTGAAGAAGTAGACGGCAGACAGAAGACGACAGAGCAGGAACTGGACGAAAACATCAAAGAGAAGACAACCCACATTCTTCAAGAACTGAAGTGTCAATTAGAAAGATTGCGGCGGCAGATAATCGAAGGGGAGTCTGGGCCAAGTAGAACGGTCAACGGACAGACACAGGTGGAACTAAAATACGATGGAACCGACAGATTCCCGATGGAGTTCCTGAAGGAATTGTCGGAGTTCCAGGAGCTGTATTATTCAAACAGTGATATTAAATGGATCGGGAAGCACCTAGAAAAGGACGCTAGTATATGGTGGCGTGTAATCAGGGACCAGATATCCACGTTTGAAGAGTTCAAGGAGGCGTTCACATTGAAATATTGGGGTTTAGAGCGACAAGATATCATCCGTGATAACCTTGAATATGGGAAATTTGAGTGGCATGGACCGATTACGGCTATTCAGTATATCGAGAGGAACCTATTAGAAAGCCGACAATTAACTTCCACGTTGACTGATCGACAGTTAATAAGGAAAATCTCTAGGCATTTTGGTAGAGACCTGCAGATCGCTGTAATCACGCACGGGATCACCACGATACCAAACTTTGAGGCTTTAATCACGGAATACACAAGTATTCAGCCGAACAATGAAAATAACAGGCGAGCACATTACCGGTCAGCTAATGAAGAAAACGGAACCACCAACCGACCGAAGGGTAACTTTTCAAATAAGAGTGAAAGTGACAAGAAACTGGTTTGGCAGGGGCGGACACAGGGCACCCGCTACGGTGACAAGCAGTACAACGGAATAAACACTGTTGATTTCGTTAACAGTTCGGTGAGCACGAGTAGAGCGGTCGACGACACTACCCCAGGGACGAATACCGACAACAATGGTAAAAAAAACACCCCTGCACAGCGAGTGACTTAGTTTTTGTAAACAAACCCGACTCCACCAATAATGTCAACATTCTATTACCGGACTTGAGAAATGACCTGCTACAAGAAGATGACGAAGAAATTATTAAACAAATATTAAAGTGTCCCGAAATACTTATCAAATTTAACAACGGCATTACTGTGTCGGCTCTGATTGACACAGGCTCTGTCATCAACGGCCTATCAGAAGAATGGTTCAAAGTGAATAAGAAGGACATTGAACCCTACGAAATTTTACCAATGACTAATTCCCTCATCATTAGTGCCCTTGGGAATAAATCTAATTTAATCAGAAAGCAGATACTGGGCGATATTGAAATTGACGGAATGAAAAGTGAATGTGTTTTCTTGGTAATACCAGATCTCATTAAGCCATGCATATTAGGAATAAGTTTTTTTACAGGAAGTGGGATGTCGCATTGACATCGGAAATAAGAAGATCGAATTAAGGAATGCAGCTAATGAAGAGGTGCGCGCCGTACCCATCATGAACATCGAACTATTAAATAATGGAGAGGAAGAAGAGATTCTGAGGAATATCAACGAGAAGATAGGAAGCATGGATTGTCAAGATGAAGAGATATTAGAATGATTGAGGGAAATACTAATAAAGAATAGGAGAGTGTTCAGGGAATGCCCGGGAAGGATAGAAGGATACGAGCATGAATTTCAAGTCACGGACAGGACTCCCTATTTTCAACGGGGTTGACCTGTACCACTTGCTTATAAGGAAAAGGTAAAGGATGAGATTGACAGGATGCTGCGGTACGGAGTGATAGAACGATGCACGAGTCCGTTCATAAACCCACTCGTCACAGTAATCAAAAGAGATGGAAGTTTCCGTTTATGTCTCGATGCAAGAAAGATAAATGGAGTAACGATACCCGACTATGAAGGCGTTTCCCCGATCAACGAAATTCTGGCAAGGTGTAGTGAGATGCGTTACCTATCTACCGTTGATTTGTCCAGTAGCTTTTGGCAGGTGCCATTGAAACAAGAATGCAGAAAGTACACCGCGATTCATGTATGAGGGAAGGTGCTTCCAATTCACTGTAACACCATTCGGCCTCAGTACCAGTTCGGCGGCACTGACATGCGGATTGGATACAGCCTTGGATGAAGAAGTTAAAAGAAACACACTCATATACGTTGATGATTGTTTGTGCTATTCCAACGACGTTCAAACGCACCTAGCACATTTGGAGGCACTGTTAAACAATCTCAACAAAACAAATTTGACCGTTAACCTCAATAAGTCACAGTTTTTCAGAAAAGAAATCTCGTATCTGGGATACCAACTGACAACACGTGGAATCCAAGCTACAGACGAGAAAATAAAAGCCATTATGGAATTCCCGAAGCCCAAGAACCAGAAACAGTTAAAAGGTTTCTTAGGCCTCACTAACTTCTATAACCGCTTCACAAGTAAATATGCAGAGACCACGCAACCTCTACATAAATTATTGAAGAAAGGTCGCAAGTTTTCATGGACAGCTGAGCTAGACGATTGTTTTATGAAAGTTAAGAACTTATTTGTTGATGCCGTAGTTTTAAGATTTCCGCGCCCAAACCAGAGATACTATGTACAATGTGATGCTAGCGATTTCGCATACGGTGGCCAACTTTATCAGCTTGATGAAGAAGGGGAGATTGGCGTGATTGCCTTCACAAGTAAAACGTTCAAAGGTGCCGAGCGGAACTAATATACCACAGAAAAAGAACTCTTAAGTATTGTCAGGTGCTTAGAAAAATTCCGCATGTACATTCTCGGTCAGCCATTGACAATAATAACTGACAACAAGGCATTGACGTTCATGAATAAATGCCATCTGAATAATTCGAGGATTACGCGATGGATTCTCGTTATACAAGAGTATAAATTCGATATCATCCACTGCAAATGCAAAGACAGTATTGTAGCAGACATTCTAAGCAGGTACCCGCACGATACGAAACTAGACGAAGTTTATGACAATACACGCGAATATTTGGTCAATCACTTCACCATTAAAATGAAATACGAAGTACGAAAAATGATCAAAGATATTGGAAAACACCAAATGGAGGATAACAAACTCAAGATAATTATTAATAAAGTTAAAGATGGAAGTCTAGATCAAAATTTAAATCAATTTTATAAGTATGTCAATAATAAATTATATAGGCGGCAGCGGAACGAGTGGAAACTATACGTTCCTGATAACGTATCAAGGGATATAATCGCTGAGATTCATCAGATGTTTGGACGTTTGGGGACGAAAAAGTGCGTGAAGATGATCCAGGAACATTTCACGCTCGACCGGATGTTGAAAAGGGTCAAAACGTATATCCTAGCGTGCAACGTTTGCCAGAAGTGCAAAGATACCAACAACAAAGTGCTGTTTGGTGGTACCCGTGCGGTGGTACCTACAGCAAGAGGAGATCTGTTAAGCGCGGATTATTATGGACCCCTACCGACAGGAGCAGGTGGCGTTAAATATTTGCTCGTGATGGTAGATAATTTCACGAAGTACGTCAAGTTATTTACGCTCCGAAGGGCAACGACCACCACGACGTTGCGGAGAATAAAAAGTTATTGTGAAGAGTTCGGACAACCAAGGCCATTTTGACGGACAACGGGACACAGTTCACTTCCAAAAAGTGGATCAACGGATTAAAGGAATTAAATATCCAACCGAAGTTTACCGCAATACGAAACCCTTGTATTAATCTTGCCGAGAGGATTAACCGGCAACTTGGCAACTTGTTCCGGATCTTCGTGAATGACCGACATAATAAATGGTCTCAATACGTAAAGACGATCGAAGCGTGCTTGAACGAGGTGTACCACGAGACAATCGAAGTTATCCCTCATGAGGCACACCTCGGTACAAGACCGACACGAGCATGGGAGCAATGCTTAGACAAAGGAATGATTGATATTGAATGGAAGCTCGATAATAATATATTTGCAAAGATCAAGGAGAAAAGGGAGAGGCACGCGAAGGGTTGCAACGAGAGCAAAAAAATAACAAAGTTCGCAATAGGCGACAAAGTGTTGGTAAGAACATACAATCAATCGGACGCTATGATGAAAAAGATCGACAAGTTCTTTGAACTATTTTCAGGACCTTATAAGATTAACCGTATCCTCGGCGAGGCCACGTACGAGTTCGTGGAATGCGACAGCGATACGAGGAAGATTTGACGTGCGACAGATTAAGGCGTATCATAAGCCGCCGAAAGAGGTACGAGTTATGCAAGAAGATAAGAACAACACCGGCTGCTAGATGGCTAAAAAGCGGAACACACGAATCAGGTAATTGTCCCGCGGGGCCAGTCCAGCTAGCCAACGAATAATGTAAATTTTTTATACTAATTTAAGCTTTAATGTCAATTTTGTTTGTAATCACGATGTATTCTTTCATTTAGAATGCCAATTAGATATTTAATCATTGATGTACATAAAATAACTTGATAACGTGTACCGTGTATCAAAGGGACATTTATGGTACAGGACATTAGATAATTGTGAAGCAATAAATTAATAATGATACAGTGAATTGAGTAGGTAGTGTATAATTAATAATTTAAATGTGAGACAATCATTTTGTAACCTTAGGAATAAGTATCAAGGTACATATCATGAGGTAGGATGAATCCTTAGTTGTTTATTGATTATGCATATTTCATTAATTAATGTAATCAATTATAATATGTGTCACAAGTTAATCTTATGTATATATTTGTTTATTTAGTGACTACAGTTGTGGGACACAAGAAGTGAATTAAAAGTATTGTTTGTTATTATGTGATTCATCAATGTACGATTAATTGATTTTATTGCTAGCGAATCATCAGCTAATTTATCATGTTATATATGTATAACGTAAGAATGTAGCATAAGAAACGAAACAAACTGTCTAATGATTAGATGTAAATATTTTACTTCAGTTATTAACATGAAATAATATTGTATAACCACATATAGACGGATAGTATGTAAACAATGCGTTCATTTCACTCAGATGGGCAGCAATAAATTCATGTAATCATATAAGACCCAAAGATAGGGAATAACTATCAGTTGCACCATATGAGAGAAAATAGGTCATCCAACCATGACCATTCCAAGGCAGATGTCCACGACTGGGACAGAGCGCAGAAGTTGGATCAGATGTCTCCTGATGACCCAACATCCAATCCAATTTAGGGACAATATAGTGCTCAAAAATTTTAAAAGTTTATAATTTTGTGATCAAGAGGTACGCTCGCACACACTCGAGTTAACAACCCAGGCCCAAGTCATAAATAAGAACGATTAGACACACGTCAGACCCGACGCCAGTGGAGAAACAATGAAGAAACGTCCGAGTACACGCGACAATAGAAAACTGGGAACATCGTTGACAGAACAAACTTAGCTACGATTTACAACACCAAAACGAACCAAACAAAAGGGCAGAGTCCAGTAGCCTGGTTACGCAGAAGTGAGATGGAACACATGCTGTGGGGGTTAAGTTGTAACACGCGTACGTATGAATGAAACACTCAACAACTAAGGGTGCAGAGAAATCTTGACGAATATGTAGACAATGGGACGGGTATTCAATGAATACGGGATACGTACTCAGCCCAGCATGAAAACAAGCCCAATGTCAAGTCAGATTTACAACTAGAAAGCGTGAGAGCCGTCCAGGAATGACACCCAGCGAAGAGTTAGTAATTGACGAAAAGAACGAAGGGTGAACGAACAATGGACCAGAACGCTGCAGACTCTTAACAAAAGCTATATCAAAGAGCCTCGACAACATGGAAACAAAAGGTTGATAGACAGGCGGGCAATTGCTCCAATTTCCAAGAAACAACGTAACGTTCGTCGCTGGGGTACTTCGGGGGATGCCCAACGACCAACCAGAATTTGGCATCTTCCAAAGGAACTGGTGGAGAGAGTAGTGACGACTTGGACGACGAATCAGGAAACCGATGACCGAAAATCTACAGGGTGGAAGGAAATTATGAACCTATCAACAACGGCCGTAGGCGTGGAGGTGAGAAAAACTGCATTCTGGTATTTGGTGATTGATAAAAACTGTTTACGAGGATGCGGAGCGGCATTAATGTAGTAGTAATTGCTCAGTAGTAGTGATAGTAGTAATATGATTAACAGTCGTAATAGTTTATTCGGTACTTACTCCGACTTACTCAACTACCAAATCAGTTAGTTAGTCAGTGATATAGTTATAACCAAGTCTCGGTCTTAGACGAACTTAGACATTTCAACTCAATCTCAGTTCTACAAAACGTGTGTTCGATAGATTATCCGGGTTACCGAACTGAACGCAGTAACAAGCAGTGCGAATATACATCAATATCGTTAAATGCCAAGTGTATACGAGGGACTTTCGAGTACGTTCGGCACGCAATATAATGCAGTACGAGTGAATTAACATTTCGATAGTAAAACATTGTGCGACCATTTCAGACATTATAAACACTATCCAACCATAATGATTCTAAATTCTGGGCATATGAACTAAGTGGATTAACACGAACACTAGTGCACACATAGCACACATCACGTCCAAGGTAGACAAAGTAATTAGCTACCTGAAACACGCTTACAGCAAGCCCTAAATCAAACCACACCAATGCTGATGATTGCATCTATAACACATAAAACTGTAAAGACACTTATTCCCAGCGGATAAATTCCGACACCACACTACACATAACGCGAGTGGAATCATCGCAAGTGCAGGTGTAAGTGCGCATCGATCAACAACGATAACCCAGGGAACCCATCAATGGATAGAATCTCCCACCGATGGAATTTGTGGATATGCATTTTACAAGTTAAGTCCTTATGTTTTTAAATACTAGTTGATACTCACTACTGCACTGTCTCTTTTCAAAAAGCTACTCCCGAGAGATCTATATAAATCGTAAAATTAATAATGTTAAATATTAAAGTCATCCATCTGAGGGCATAAATGAACGCATTTAGCTTAGAATGAAGTATATTTGATTGTTTATTGTTTGTGCATATATATATATATATATATATATATATATATTATTGTGTTGTATTTGATAGCATTGTATGTCTTGTTTTTCAGGGAACAACGAAACGAATATTATTATGATTTATGTTAATATGTGTTTTGTCTGAATGTATTTACAGGACATGTTTTCATTTGTAGGTCAAAAATTTGCTTAACCAATAATGTGTAATAAATAAGTATTTTTTGCGTATATATATCTTGCGTTCATTATTGCAATTAACCTCGAATAATTAATTTGTCATGTTTCAAGTAATTTTATCTTATTGCTTACAAAGAGTCTCAATAATTATGCTAATTAACAGTGCATACACTCAAATCACCCATTGAATTGTCAGAATAGCATACTTGTGTAAATTATATTGATCTGATAAATATTCAAATTAATTGAATAATTTAATAATCCGCATAAATTAGCATAATTGCATTAAATATCATAAGACCAATGTCATTGAAATACACCATTGGAAACTAATTAATTACATCAAAACGCCTAGTTTATGTAAAAAAATTATTAAAAAACCAAGGTAAACATCAAATCATTTTTTAATATAAAAATAAGGACTAAACCATTGATCAAAAGATATTTATTTAGAGGTACATTAGTAGCACCTATTGGTAAAGGAGGTGTATGCCTACCTGTTTTTGGAGTCCAAGCGTTCCTGAAGATATTCGTTTAAATTCAAAAGATGTTTTACCCAATACTCCCCTTTACGCTTTATCAACTCATTGTTATGCGAGTACACAATTTCATTTGAAGAAACCTGCAAGGAAATGTCACAATTTCAATTTAAAAGTGAAGCGATTTAAACAATTGTAACCATCCAAACCAATTTACCTCACAGAGGAATACAAAAATCATGAAGCTTATCAACTACTAAAAGGATTCTAAAGTCGCATATATAGTTGGGGCTCCATCTAGGTTAAATAACTGCAGCACATCTTAGCACTGAATCTGTAAACGGGAGAATAAGTTTAATTTCAAGAACAGGCGATTTTAGAAATAAATAATGTGATAAAATTTGGGTATTGTATGATTAGCCAGTATTTTGTAAAATTTTTGTGATTAGTAATTTTAACCCTTATTAAAAATAATAATGGAAATTGTCAGCCGCTCAAGTTTATAAATAAAATAAAATCTTAAATATTCTCATGGGAGACTCTAAATAATGTTCTGCAAGGTCAAAGTTAAACTTGTGCAGGACTAAAATTGAAAACGGTTCTTCTTCTTCTTCTTCTTCTTCTTCTTCTTCTTCTTCTTCTTCTTCTTCTTCTTCTTCTTCTTCTTATCCACGTCAAGATATAGGCTTACAGCCTGTTCCGACTTCACTGAAGCCGTCTCTTCTTTGGTCTACCTACATCACGTCTTCCCTGAGGTCTGTGTATAATACGGTACATAAAAAAGTATTATAATAAATTCTGCCAGTCTGTAGCAAATACAGTTGTCAGTATTTGTCATTGTTGCTCACACAGTTCTCAACAGTCAATGTTGTCATTTTACGCAGTGAAATATTCGTCTGAATAATAAAGTTAAACTTGGCATTATAAAGTCTGCGTTTAAATAAAAGTTGTTTTTCCAAGTGGCCCCTAATTTTAGCGTAAAAATTAAAGCTCAGTATTAGGGGTTAGGTGTCAGTAAATTAAAAGTTAAAAAACAACGCCCACTTTAATAGTAGAGAGAGTCACATGTAGTTAATAAACAGTTCATGTACATTTTATATGTCTAGTTTTTGATGTTAATGTCTCGGTGGTGTCCAAACGTTATGCTGCGTTCAAGGTATTTACAATACATAACTTGATCCAGAGTGATGAATCCTGAGAAGAGAATCAGAATATCATTAGAATTGGATTCGACGAAATTGGCCGTTTGATGTTTGGGGTTGCAGAGAAGGAATACTTCGTTACAAATACTAGATCGATCTGGCTGCGGATGGTAGTACACAGTGGTTCCGGACTGGAATCACAGACTAGACAACGATCCCAACGGCTAAAGAGGAATGTACTCTTATAGCGAGGACAGTGGAAGCACGTATGAGTTGGGACTCTGGATGAAACCCATGGCAGGTCTGTAGACACTAATTTGGCAGCTTCACCCCTGAATAGACCATGGTAGGAGCTTGTAACGTCTTAGGAAGATCATCTTTGTATACTTACTGTTGTAACGGATACTTCGTACATGATTAATGATTTTAAATGAACCTATATATTGTATATAATAAAATTATTGGAGTGTAGTTTTACACTCTACGTGCATGTAGTCCGTAATCGATATCTAAATCTGTAGATTTCTATACATAATGTAATGCTTTTAAACAGATTGCACTAGCATGAGGCATTTAGTGTAGCTGTTTGGATAAGAGATGCAACGCTGTATTTCAGTAGCAGTTGATGAAACAAACTATAGGCGATCATTAGTAAAATGACTGTTTTTCATACTTACTTTAATGGATAGCTTACTTAACTTAATGAACTGCTCTCTGCGAGTCAGTGCCTTCGCTTTTATTAATAGTGTACTTGTTACGCCCTATGTGTAAAGTTTGGTTTATATTGTGGTTGGTAATACTTTATGTTGTCCTATATTTATATTTTGTTTTGTTTATCAATCATATTAATTTATTTTGAATTTTCTGTTTTTTTGTTTTTTTTTTATTATTATTTTGTTTTTTCTGTAGATAATAAGGTGTCCCACATCTATTTAGTCCGTTGCGTCTTAGAGAAATCCATATTTTTCTAGCGGATAGGCGGCTAAGTTGTCCACCAACCCTCCTCTTTATCCGTGCTTGGGACCGGCAATGGTAATGTAACAGATATTCTTGGACTGCGGAAATTAGAAAGATACGGAATGAATACATATCATGAACGGATGACACAAAGATAGTGAAAAAGGCAAGAGACAACCAACCTAACACCAAGAGGAGAATTGGTCGGCCAAAGAAGAGGTGGAGTGACAGCATGTAGGTCACCAATCCTTCTCTTTATCCGGGCTTGGGACCGGCAGTGCAAATGTAACAGATATATATATATATATAAATTCTTGGATTGCGGAAATAAGAAAGATATGGAATGAAAACATATCAAGAACGGGCGACACAAGGCTAGTAAAAAAGGCAAGAGATAGCCAACCAAACACCAAGAAGAGCATTGGTCGGCCAAGGAAGAGGTGGAGTGACAGCATGTAGGACCGTTGTTAAAGAACAGGTCGGAGTGCTAACAAGGAAGTTGAAGAAGAAGAAGAAGAAGAAGAAGAAGAAGAAGAAGAAGAAGAAGACAGGTGTAAATAGGTATTTAGTATCATACTGTCTCCTTATGAATAGACAGTATGATACTAAATAGATATGGAACACCTTATGATCGACAGAAAGAGTTGGTAGTTAGCATTTTCCTTATTCTCCGGCATCTATTGTTCATCATTCTTAAGGACGCGTATAGGTTAATGCAAAATCTCGTTGTGTTCTCGTAATAAATGTTCACACACACAAAACCACACATTATTCGTAGCTTCATCAAGTACCATTCAATCAAATATAAGTAATCAAAAATAAGTATAAAGTATAAGTATACGTCCAACAGCATACAATCTTTTCTGCATTATTCCGTCAACGTAAAATTGGCCTCGATGCATGCAATAAGATAGGATAACACTCGGTGACAAATTATTAACACTTGTTATTATATTGTGTGATTGCGTTTAGTTGCAACCATTACGTTATAATATTGTTACGCCTAAGTAATGTACGGAGCCTACGTAACGCCGTGTCGACAACTACATAGTAGCAGTGTTCTAGAGCTGCTCAGCGACTTCTAGCATAGACTGGCTGACGTTTAGAAATTCACTTAGTTACACGATTAATGAGACGACATCTGGAAGTTTCGAAATAATGTTAAACGCCGCACAGTCAGCTTTTGGAATAGAACCCCGTGTTGTACAGACCAGGGGTCTCCAAACTTTTTCACTTTAGGGCCGAATGGAAAAATCTTGTAAGCCAGGAGGCCCAACAACAACAACACGCGCGCGCGGACCGTAGTTTGGAGACTACTGGTATAGACAGTTACCAGTCGGTCGAGTTTCGGCAAATTCGGTGAAGTGTACAAACGTTTGCAATTAGTCAGATTTGAAATCCGCGCGAAAGACTTACTTTAAGTGATGATATAGTGTTATGCATTACTGAATATCTCAAGGGCTTAATTAAGTTCTATGCTATTGTTACTTTATATTACACCATTTCTTTTGTGGATTGCTCTATAACACATCTGTAAAATCTATACGTTACATCTAAACGTTACGAGAAGCTGTACACGCTCTGTGTCAGCAGCAGGAACACTTATAATATTTATGTGTAGTATGAGTTGTGAGATTACTTACGTTTTTGTGTGCGCTTTTTGACAACGGTTTAGTGCAAAGTGATAATAATAAACAGTATTTTTGCGGACATCTGTAATTGCTAAATTGTATTACGGAATGCAGCAGTCTTAATGTTTGACAGTATTCAACGTTTGATCACTTGCGTGTGTTAGACAGTTGTAAACTTAAAAGTACCCGAGTCTGGATACTGCAGAAAAAGTACAGTGGAACCTCACTAATTCGTCACCTACGGGACCGACGAGGTGACGAATTAGTGAAACAGACACAATGAATTGAGGAAATAAGAAACAAACCCATTAAAGACAATATACAATATTTTATTATAACACTAGCAATATACAGTACTAATGTTATGCTCAAACATACGTATTGTTGGAAATTGTCAAACTCAAACAAGTTGAAAACTGTAATTTCAAAAATAAAATTGTTTAATGACTGAAAACATCTGTAATTTTCGTATGTTTTTTTTGTCGACCGTACGTTTCAAGAGCCAAATTGTCTAAAATTATTTTAGGCAGTTTTGCATCATCTTGGCCTTCTTACCACTTGATTGTTGTAGACGGTGATTAAATGGCCTGCTTATGAGAGACTGCAGGTTTTATTGGCTGGTCATCTTCTATACCATTAGCTTCTTCTGTAGGTTTTGTGGGTACGTATGTAACAATTTCATCATCACTAAACATATCGTAGTCTACATCCGGTAAGTATGTTTTACAACAAATTTTTAACGTCGTCTTCATTCAAACTGTTAAGTGCTGGTAGGGATTAGCAGATATCTAACAATTCCGAGGTAGGGTCAAGACCTGGTTTGGTAGACGCTGGATGCAATTCAGATAGCCGTAACGACTTCACAAAGAAAAAGTTTAACCGCGTCATGATTTTTCAAACTGTCCACTGTCAAAACAATGTTAAGATGCTACAATTCTAGGTAGATTTTACAGTGTTTTTCGGAATACGTTGCCAGACATCAGTAATGCGACTGAATTTTCGGAAACATATTACGCTGTAAGAACTCAACACAACACTTATAGTGCCGTGTACACAAGTAGCAAATACCCATTCTCGGAACCAATGCCTTCCTGGCTCCTGGCTATTATTGCAACCCGGGCCACAATCAGCACGTTTCTTATTTACTCCTGCTATAATTAGAGCGTATATAATAGTTGTCTGTTAATAAATGAAAAGAAAACAAAGCTTGAGTTGGTGACGAATTACAGAGGGAGACGAATTAGTGAGGTTCCACTGTAGGCTAATAACTTCCTGTGTCTAAAGCTAAAGAAATCAGGAGTCATGACGGCATCCATGGAGTGATAGCATAAGTGAGTAGGGGAAAAGATTGTTTATTTGATCTCATCTTTTGTAGGCTGACTTTGTAGATTTCAATCAATAAGCGGTTTACTATTGGTCTAACAGTCTACCAAAGTGAGCGCCTCAAGCATCGTTTTGACAATGGACAATTTTAAAACTCGTAACGTGGTTAAGCACTTTTGTTATGAATTCGTTACGTTCAAAAAAGACGAAAGCGGCGCTGGATTCAAGGTTACGGATTCTGTCTATCGAATACAACATCTAAAAGCTGGATTTACGAATTTGATATACGTCGGAAGAAGTAAACTGAACAGAGGGTAATTGATGTAAACTGATTTATGCACAGTTAATGCCTTCTATAAAATGGTTATGCTACAAACCGTTGGCAACGTCTGTAAGAGCGTTTTGAAAGGTCGCAGAAGTAAAAATAGTAAGATATTAGAAGTCTTTGATATGAGCAGTACTTTACACGAAAGTTTGGATATGATAAAACCAAATCACCGTGTTTGCTCACACTTATGGAAACAATGTAAAAAAAAATGAATGATTTAACTGATTATTTGGCATTCTATAAGCACAGTTCAATCAAATTTTGCAATGATTTATAACCATTGATGCAAACTCATGATAAACTAGCGTCAAAACAAAGGACTATGAAAAGAAAACCAATTCAAACAAGTCAAAAATGATATTTGGAAGACACGTTGAATACAATTCATTGGTTACCTTGAAAACAATTACTGAAAAATATTATGGCATGTATGACAGAACGTAAACAATGAAATCAGGTAAAACGATGCAATCGAGTTTTTGCTCGATTGAACAGAAACAGTGCACCAGCTTAGGCCTACACATCAACAGTAGTGTTAGATAAAATAAAATAATTAAATATTTATATGATATCTCACTCACAGTACTTGTCAGACTTAGACATGAACTTTTTCTTTTTCCAAATATAAAAGATGACTCGGTGGAATATTATTTGCAAAAAGAACAAAATGCAGCGATGCTGCAACTGGTTACTTTGAGGATTTCAACGAACCGGCTTTTCAGCCTGTTGTGCCGGTGTTTGCCTAACCCGGGGGTCAAAGGTTTTAGAAAATTAAGTTTAAAATAACGCGAACGCAAGGGTCAGTTAAAGGTACGAGATTTGGACGGCACCGTTGAAGCGGCGCGCGCATTCTATGGGCCAGTGGGGCTTTTTGTTGCAGCGTAACTGCTGAATTCAGTCACAGACCGGCACTCAGAGAAACAACAGACTCCTCATCCGAACAGATTGTACTACGCAGTTGTTTCTTCCGCTCTAATGGCAGGCTAAATTTACGAGACTTCCCGGTAAGTGATCATAGCATCTTATTGTATGCGTCAAAAATAATTAAATTTAATTGACGAAATGTATGTAGCCGTATGAGAAAGACGAATGTATGTGGTGCGACCCGGCAGTGTGTATATTAACAGATTTATTTAATTTTCAGTATGTACAGCTCATATTCTTTTATGATTACTATATTGTAAGAGTCACTGTAATTGTTTCGTAGACTGTTATATAAGTTATAAGCTAAAGTCAGTGCGTAGGCATGGAGTTGAATTGTCCTCGTGCATGCAACAGACTGCACGCGTGTTCTTTTAAATTAATTATGGCAGTAAAAATAACTTGTGAGACCACCCTTAGAGAAAACACTATTAATATTTTAGTTGTGTGCAACTGTGAGTGCCTTGAATGTGATCATTTTTTGGCAAATTGCAATAATTGTGCCACCAAGTGGCAATCTAACCTGTTGGATTCTGTCGGCGCGTGTTAAGAGCTCGTGCAAGTGACTTTTACTCTACGCCTTTCAATAATATCTTTTTATTTTTTGAGTTAATCATCCCCTGGTAGACTTTATTACTCTTTAAGCAATTTGCAAAGAAATAATAACCGAAACTTTGTGCATTTATCTTGAGTTGGTTGAAGGCCCGTTCTGAGGTTATTTACCTGGGTACTTGGGTGGACAATTTTTATGAACAGCATTTCTAATTCTTGTGAATTCCCAGGGTTCTCGTCTAAGCCGGAGATGCTGGTCGATGCTGATAGAACTACATCCTCATCAGCCATGAACCATCATACACACACCTGTTCGGAGGAGGGAGTCTGGTGAACACACTCAAGATGAA
The DNA here is from genome assembly GCA_034769895.1 of Magicicada septendecula. Taxonomy (NCBI): domain Eukaryota; kingdom Metazoa; phylum Arthropoda; class Insecta; order Hemiptera; family Cicadidae; genus Magicicada; species Magicicada septendecula. Next base: position 351,761,749 of record CM068375.1, read on the forward strand.
GCACATGCTCATAATTAAGGTGATATGAACTCTTTTATTTTTCGTTGGCCGGGCCTGCCGTGCTCCTGATTTACAATGTAAATTTCTTTTGAAACCATGTGCCCACGCGGACAGTCTGCTCTGGGGTGTGTCAGCTGAACATTCATTCTGAACATCATGTGACTTTAATAATTTAACTTCATAAAACTAAGTACGATGTTTGTAATTGTTTGCTGCACTGGGGGAGCGTGCTAGAGATTTTTTACACTTAAATATTTTCATATATAGCCAATAGTCATTACTATGCTTACTACAAAATTTATGTCACATGTTAGGGGTTCTGTTCCGGCTGGTTCAGAACGGGGTATACATTTTAATTTCATTTTGGTTTAACATGTAAGGGCTGGGGGGTTTAGTTTTCTTTTTTTGGCTGTTTTCGGGGGGAGGGGATAAAAGGGGACATAGTTTTTGCCAGGCACATGTTCATGCAGTTTAAGGCAGGTTTGATTCCTGTCACACATGGTTAAGTACAGGCTGGCGCGCTCCCACATCTGCTAGGATACAACAGTCAGTTATTATAAACTCATTTATATACAGCCATCCGGCTTTAACAGAAAAGAACTTTCATATTTTTCTGGGCATATACTGATTAATTTTTTTGACCTTGTAAAAGCATATACTGATTAATTTTTTGACATTGTAAAAGCATATACTGATTAATTTTTTTTGACCTTGTAAAAGCATATACTGATTAATTTTTTGACATTGTAAAAGCATATACTGATACATGTATCCATCTGGATTTGTAAAACAAAATTAACGTTTTCTAAACTCATGCCAATTGCTTAAAATCAGGTGATGAGGATTTTTCTCATTTATGTGATGTCTAAGAAACTTAAAGCATTTCATATGCTCATGGTGGGCCAATAATCAGATGCTATCTATACATATGGGCGGTCCGGTCTCTCTTATGGTTTATGAGTGATTATCATCCTTTCGGGGGTTTTTCTTAATTATTTAAATTAATGGAAATTGATGAATGACGGTGACTGAAGGGCGAACAGTTATGATTGCCGGTTTTAGGGCTTTGTAGAAACACTGCCTGTTGAGCATGCGTATTCCAAGGGTATTAGGTGTTTATAATATATGTATATAATTATGAGTGTATGTGTCTTTATGTTTCTGTACGTGTTGTCAATGTTAAGTGTTAGTAACAAAAAGGGGGGAATTATATAATTACAGAATGTTACCTGATATATATATATATATATATATATATATATATATACGTTTATAGGGATAGAGAGATATTGTCTTGACACGATTAAGGATATGAAAATTATTTGTTCATTATGTATTTTGAGGGCTATTGCCCTTGTCATGTGATACTTATGTGATTTGCAGCACACTATATGTAACGAATTATGGGGGCAAAATAAAAGTTGTTATTGTTAAATTACAGCCGAGTTTCATTGCAAGTCCCGTCATACTGGACCCAGCACATTTTTGGCTTCTCTAGGCTCCGGCCTAGTTTTAAATAACTTGTGGCTTCTCTTTCAAAAAAAAAAACTGAATAAAAAGAAATATAAAAAGAAATTAAAAAAAAGAAGAAGTTTGTTTTATATATATAAAAGGCATAAAAGGAAAGAGGGGTTACAGCGGTATATATGGTATATGGTATATACCGGTAGCGGTATATATTAGCAGAGAGCGTGGTTCATTCTAGGGTTGAACCCTTGGGTCCTTGGGTGTGACGGGGCTTGCAAACTCGGAAATACTATGCTATTGTTGAGCCATTATATTTTTAGGTATATGCCCATGTAGGCTAGTTTAGGTTGTGTAACTTGTGAGTCTGGTCGCACCAAATTGTGTTCGGAAAATTTGATAGGTTGAACTGCCGGGGGGTCTCAAGCGTGGCCTGGGTGATAGAATGTTGCTGATTCAGGGTCGGAGTTTAGCGTGTGACATTAGCGGGATGCGGTATGGCCCGATCGGAAGTCGGTACCGTCACCAACTTAATTCCTGTTAACTTTTGATTACTAGTTCCCGAATTATGAATTCTGATTGCTAGTTGGTTTCTGTGAGTTATGTGTTGGTGAGAAGTGTGTGTCGAATTGATGTTTGGTGTTATGTGTGTTCAGTGTTGTTGGTTGTTGCTTGTCTCCTTCTGTGGTGTGAGTAGATGGTTCCGAAGTAGGCCAGGTCTCCGCAGCGCTAGAGAACCCGGGGGTCGCTCAAAGGAAGGACAGTACTTGGGTTTTTTCCTAAAATTTTGTGATTATGTTTGATTGTTATGTTTGGTGTATTGTGTGATTCTGGCGGGGGTAGGTTACCAGAGACTACCCAACCCTATTTCCGGCATTCTCCAGAGACTTCCGGTGGTGGATGGAGAAGATGAGGGCAAGTTGTTGGTTTTTCTGGACATCGTCCTGCAGTTGGTGGATTTTCCGGGGCTGTCCGATAAGGTCCTCTTGTCCGTTATATATCCGTACTGCCGGGGTTCATTGGCTGAGCTGGTCACCGACACTCTGCGTCGTGGTGGCAGTATCGACTCTCTCTATGGGAAGGTGTTGGACTCTTTCATACCACGTGAGCAGTTGAAACATAATCGGTTCTCTCGTGCACAGGCCAACGGGGAGACGTTGGGGGACTTTGTGCAGGATATCCGTAAAAGTGCCCGGATTTTGAGGTTGGGGTTGCCCGAGAAGGATATCGTTAGAATTATTTTAGAATGGGTGACGCCCCAAGAGAGATCCCGTTTGGTGTTCGCGGACCGTCCCCGTTGTTTTGCGGACCTCGAATGGCTGTGTGTGGTTTCTAGAACGGTCCAGGGGATTGACGAGTCCCGTGAGCAAGTAGCACATGGTAAGGTAAGACCCGAGAGGCATGGGGGGCGAATTGTTCCATCCTCATGCGGTGCTGAAATTAAAATTATATACTCTTGTAGCGAGAGGCGCCGTCGTTCGCCTAATGTCACTTGTTTTCGGTGTGGTAGGTTGGGCCACATCAGACGATTTTGTACCGGGGTTGGGTCGAGTCCAACGTCCCTCCCCAAGGCGCCCAAGGTCATTCAGAAAAGGGTCAATGAGGGGAAGATATGTCGGAGGTCTTCCCCTACCGGTCGCGGGTCTTCTAAGGTACGCGCCTCCAGGCCAGTTGTAGGTCCCACTTCTTTGGGCATCAAGGTCCTCCAAACCATCTCTAGGCCCACTTCCGTATGCCCCTTCTTGCTGTTGGAGTTGAAAAAGAGTCAACTCAGAGCATTAGTTGACTCCGGATCAGCAAGATCAATCATTTCATCCAAAGTGTGCGAGGACCTTGAACGACAGGGTGTTCTTAAAAGTTCAGAACAGTCTTCTGTGGTGTGCTGGACGGCATCCCAGGAAATTCTGCCCATTTCCCGGGTAGTTTCATTTAAGTTTAAAATCGAGGGATTTTCTTGGGTGTGGAGCTTTCTGGTTTCTCCTGCTCTGGGAGTTGAATGCATTATTGATGCCGATTTCATCTGCAAAAGTGGTCTCGTTATTGACATCCAAGAGCACCAATGTCACTTTAAATTTAATCGGGTAGTTGTAATCCCTTTCCTTGGATATCAGGGGACCAGGCATCCAAGATATCCAAGAGGTTAAGTGCCCCGACACATCTAGAGACCACCTCTCCCAGTCCCAGCGGTCTGCTTTAGATCAGTTGTGTGAGCGTTTCCCCACTGTATTAACTCCGGCCTTGGGCTCACACATCTCTTGGAGTATAAGATCCGCCTAACGGACTCCAAGGTGGTGCGCTCCCACTCTTATAAATTTGCCCCTCCATAGATGAGCATCTTGAGGGAGAAGGTTCAAGAGTTATTAGATCAAGGGGTGTTTGAACCTTCTCAGTCCAGTTATGCCAGTCCAGCGTTCCTAGTGCCCAAGCCTGGAGGTAAGCATAGGATGGTCATCGACTACCGCAAGCTGAACGCTAACATTGAGGTAGATTCGGTCCCACTTCCTGACCTTCATTCCGCTTTCGATTGGTTCAGTGAGGCGAGGTATTTTGCCATCATTGACCTCAACTCTGCATATCACCAGATTCTGTTGACGAAAGAAAGTAGGCCCTACACGGCATTCTGTGTTCCGTGGAACCTCTATCAGTATACTAGGGTTCCCATGGGTCTAGCGGTAGGGGCCCAAACACTCACCCGTTTACTTGACACCGTTTTCCACGATGTCAAGTTCAAGTACGTCTTCAATTATCTTGACGACTTGCTGGTGTACAGCAAGGGGTACGAGGAGCATTTGGGTCATCTCGAAGAGGTGATGTGCAGGTTGAGGGGTGCTGGCCTCACTGTCAACCCCGAAAAGGTGAAGTTCGCCCAGACACAAATTTCTTTTCTGGGCCACCTGATTTCCCATAGAGGTGTCACTGTGGATCCTGAGCGAACACAGGGAATCAGGGACTTTCCCCCACCAAGGGATGCCAAAGGCATCGCGAGATTTGTGGGGATGGTCAATTTCTATCGGCGTTTTATTCCAAACGCGGTGGAGATCGCGGCACCGCTCTGGAAAAAGGGCGCCAAATTTGTATGGGGGGAAAAACAACAGAAGGCTTTCGAGACACTGAAGGAAGCCATCATTTCCCCTCCAGTACTGAGAATGCCAGACTTCTCGAAGCCGTTCATACTCCAGACGGATGCGAGTTCGATTGCGCTCGGAGCGGTTCTGTCCCAAGTCGTTGATGGTGCTAGGCAGCCTGTGGCTTTCAATTCCCGAATGTTGACCCAGCAAGAACAAAAGTCTTCAGTGTATGAGCTAGAGTGTTTAGCTGTTGTGTACGCTCTAGATAAGTTCAGGCGTTTTCTGGAACACGCTGAGTTCCTGCTCGAGACCGACAATCAGGCTCTCTCTTGGCTTCTTGCTCATCCCTGGCAACTGGGTAAAATTGGTAGATGGGTTGTCAAGATCTCATCCTTCAAGTTCAAAGTGCAACACATTAGGGGAACTCAAAATGTGGTTGCAGATGCTTTGTCACGCATGTTTTCCCAACCCAGTGAAGTCCAATCTGAGCAACCCTGTTCTGTTCTGCTAGACTTTCCGTTAGCCTTCACTGATGTGCCACCCCATCAGTTGAACGATGAAGAGCTGGGTCCTATCATCCAGAATATAAAGGAGGGTAACGTGCAGGCCCCTTACTTCTTGTCCAAGGGCGTCCTGTGTTGTCGAGAAAGAAAGAGACTTGCCCCTAAGATCGTGCTGCCTAGCAAGTTAGTGCCCATGGTCTTCAGCTATTATCAAAATTCCCCAGTAGGAGCCCAAAAGGGAATTTCGAAGACCATTTCCAGTATTAGGAAACACTTCATCTGGAAGGGCATGGATAGGGACATCGCAACCAGGGTCAAGAGTTGTCATCTGTGCGGCTTGAGCAAGCCTGCCCAGAACACAAAGTTGGGGTTGTTGTCATCGGACGTGGCGAGCAGACCGATGGAGAAGCTATTCATAGACTACGTGGGACCTCTCCCGCGTAGCAAGTCAGGTAATTCTTACCTGCTTGTTTGCGTGGATGCTTTTTCGAAGTTTGCCTGGCTACTGCCCTTACGGCAGGCAACAGCTCGTTTGACCATAAGCGCGCTTCAGAACCACATTTTTCAGCATTTCGGTCTTCCGACCATCATTGTCTCCGACAATGGTCCCCAGTTTATTTCGAGCGAGTTTCGGCGGATGTGTTTCGCCAGCGGAATCAGACATGTAACCACTTCTCCGTATTACCCACAGCCGTCCCATGCGGAGAGATTCAATAGGAATCTCAGGTCCGCACTCATTGCTTATCATGCAGAGCAACAGACAACCTGGGACCAGAATCTGAAGTGGTTACAGCTAGCCTTTAACACGGCCCTGCATGACAGTCATAAGGCCGTCCCCTTTGAAATCATGTTTGGGTTCTCGCCCGCACTCCCGTTGACTAACTTGTGGAATATTGATGATCTTCTGCCACGGGAGCCAGATAACGGAACTGCGGAGAGATGGAAGGAGGCTCGGAGGAATTTGCTGAGAGCGCACGAGCGCGTCCGTAGTCGGTACAATCAGGGGCGAATCCCAAATCCCTTTAAAGTAGGAGATTTGGTCTACTGCCAGAGCCACACGATCAGCTCAGCCGCGGACAAAAGAGCCGCTAAGTTATGTTATCGTTGGTCGGGGCCAGATCGTATCCTGGGGTTCGCGTCGCCAGTGACGGCTCGGTTGGGAGAGCCGGGTTAGTAATCCTAAAGAGATTACTACGCATATTTCAAAATTGAAACTGTGTAGAAGAGGGTAAACGGGCTGACAGGGGAGGAATGATGGTGGTCTCTGTGTGAGTAGAAATGTTCTCATTTTAAAAGGGTGTGCTCCGGGGGCGTTATCGAGAATGATAGGGTAGCGGGTAGATGTTCACCACAGTCCCAGTGGTGTTCGTCTACTTCAGGGATGCGCCCCTGCCTGCGCGAGCCTTTGTTTCCTCCAATTGTCCTTATGTCCGGAGGGAGCCATGTCCTTACCTTTAGTCCCAGCTTATGACCTTTCAATGATCCTTGACCTTCCACCTTCCGATTTTCCTAACCTTCCCCTTTGAAAAACAAAAAACAAAAAAAAATTAGAAAAGCATTAAAATCAAAAAACAAGGAGCTAGAGAGTGGAGCGAAACGTGTCGTGTCGATGAGGTCGGTGGTGCACTTCATCGACACGGTAGGTTTTGGGCATGCCCTTGGAGCACACATGTTAAACTTCTTTGTATGTTGTAATGGGTGTCATAGTCATTGGTAGCCGGGCCTTGCGTCCGGTCCAGAGTGGAGACCATTGCATCATTGAGGCCATCATCTCCCCTTTTCCCTTGCCCCGTGCCGTGATGGTATTGTTTAGAATGGGGGGGTCGTATTAGAGAATTACCCCCGTAGGTATATAGGGCAGATGGCCCTGTTAAGGTGGCAGTCGTGTTCTGGCTTTAGCGAACAAGCCTCAGGAGGTCGGAACTCAGGGAGCTCCCGAACTTTTCTTTTGTCTTTCTTCTCTGTCCCTCTTTGCTGTGGGCTGGCCCTGATCAGGTCAGCGTGCAGCACCCGCACACTTACACACTACACGTCTTCTTTCGTCTCTTTCGTTTTCCCTTCTGAGCCTCGTTTTTCCTGAGAGCAAGTGCTGCTGGGCCACCATAACCACGAAGTCCACGAGCTTGTTTCGGGAAGGGGGTACACTGCAGGGTACTCTCCCAAGTTAAGTGTGGGGCAACCGGGTTGCCCTTTCGGGGTGGGGGTGTGCCGGTGTTTGCCTAACCCGGGGGTCGAAGGTTTTAGAAAATTAAGTTTAAAATAACGCGAACGCAAGGGTCAGTTAGAGCGACGAGATTTGGACGGCACCGTTGAAGCGGCGCGCGCATTCTATGGGCCAGTGGGGCTTTTTGTTGCAGCGTAACTGCTGAATTCAGTCACAGACCGGCACTCAGAGAAACAACAGACTCCTCATCCGAACAGATTGTACTACGCAGTTGTTTCTTCCGCTCTAATGGCAGGCTAAACTTACGAGACTTCCCGGTAAGTGATCATAGTATCTTATTGTATGCGTCAAAAATAATTAAATTTAATTAACGAAATGTATGCAGCCGTATGAGAAAGACGAATGTATATGGTGCGACCCGGCAGTGTGTATATTAGCAGATTTATTTAATTAATGTTCAGTATGTACAGCTCATATTCTTTTATGATTACTATATTGTAAGAGTCAGTGTAATTGTTTCGTAGAGTGTTATATAAGTTATAAGGTAAAGTCAGTGTGTAGGCATGGAGTTGAATTGTCCTCGTGCATGCAACAGACTGCACGCGTGTTCTTTTAAATTAATTATGGCAGTAAAAATAACTTGTGAGAGCACCCTTAGAGGAAACGCTATTAATATTTTAGTTGTGTGCAACTGTGAGTGCCTTGAATGTGATCATTTTTTGGCAAATTGCAATAATTGTGCCACCAAGTGGCAATCTAACCTGTTGGATTCTGTCGGCGCGTGTTAAGAGCTCGTGCAAGTGACTTTTACTCTACGCCTTTCAATAATATCTTTTTATTTTTTGAGTTAATCATCCCCTGGTAGACTTTATTACTCTTTAAGCAATTTGCAAAGAAATAATAACCGAAACTTTGTGCATTTATCTTGAGTTGGTTGAAGGCCCGTTCTGAGGTTGTTTACCTGGGAACTTGGGTGGACAATTTTTATGAACAGCATTTCTAATTCTTGTGAATTCCCAGGGTTCTCGTCTAAGCCGGAGATGCTGGTCGATGCTGATAGAACTACATCCTCATCAGCCATGAACCATCATACACACACCTGTTCGGAGGAGGGAGTCTGGTGAACACACTCAAGATGAAGCACATGCTCATAATTAAGGTGATATGAACTCTTTTATTTTTCGTTGGCCGGGCCTGCCGTGCTCCTGATTTACAATGTAAATTTCTTTTGAAACCATGTGCCCACGCGGACAGTCTGCTCTGGGGTGTGTCAGCTGAACATTCATTCTGAACATCATGTGACTTTAATAATTTAACTTCATAAAACTAAGTACGATGTTTGTAATTGTGTGCTGCACTGGGGGAGCGTGCTAAAGATTTTTACACTTAAATATTTTCATATATAGCCAATAGTCATTACTATGCTTACTACAAAATTTATGTCACATGTTAGGGGTTCTGTTCCGGCTGGTTCAGAACGGGGTTTATATTTTAAATTCATTTTGGGTTAACATGTAAGGGCTGGGGGGTTTCGTTTTCTTTTTTTGGCTGTTTTCGGGGGGGGGGATAAAAGGGGACATGAAACGATACTGTATAACTATATCATAATTTAATATGTATGTAAATACCTATAATAAGTAAGCAAATATTAATGATAAATATAACCATATATGATAAATTAAAGTATTGAAATGTACGTAGTTTTGAGTAAAATTATAATTGAATAGTGAATCTAAAGAGGCTTGGCAGTGCGACAGACCGACGCCGGCAAAAATATGTACAATAGACCTAAGACACCCTACATGTCGTAAACGCATAAATTGTTTTGTCGTGTAAAACTAGCAAAAAACGCCTATATACCGTTAGGTTAACGGTACGGTGTCCTTCAACAGACAAAAGATGCCACGCCAGTAAATATGACGATTTTAGAAAGTCGCGTCATTTTTAAGGTGTGTAACGGACAACCGCGTAAAATTATCGCCCGCACTTTGGGAACCAATCACCAATAGCGTCATTAGTGAGCGCGAAAGAGATTCGACACCAGACTGGATACATTCAAAAATACCGGCAAATATTTGAATGTAAGACCAATGAGAAATGATCAACAGAAGATGTAGTGAGGGTAGAATTGAAGAAACTATAATAGTAACACGCGGAGCCCACAACGGGGAAATCTAAGTTAAAATTTCACGCAAAACACGTGAAACCTGCGTCACTCGATGTGAGCAAATTAAATTACTCAAAGTCAAATCAATATTCTCTCGGTTTAATAGTATCAGTCATCAAGAAGTTTTATTTAAATATGTGCGCGAAAGTACGTGTGGACAAGAAGCTATTTAAATTGTGCGCGTAATTTGCAACAAAAGTATATTATTTATTTGTGCGTGACGTATAGTAATAACGCGAGCGTGTGATGTGGTGAAAGAAAGTTAATAAGGCATGATCAGTGAAAGTGTCGTGTGATAGTTAACGCAAGAATACAATTCGTCATTCGCCTGTCAGGAATCCTGCCACAAGTAACAATATCTCACGTATAAATTACAATATAATCATTTAACATAATTTTAATATCTCAATAAACTCATCTCATTTTAAAAAGACCCGCGATGTTCAGATACTAAACATTCAATTTATGCTAGATGACATGTTTGGGTGAGTTATGATATAGTAAAGTAAGAAACCAATACTAGTAATTATTGAAATGATAGATGAATTAAATAATTAAATATATATTGAATAGTATAGAAGTCGTAGCAGTTAAGAATTGATATATATATATATACACATATATGTGTGTTTGATTAATAGCGGTGATTTAAATTTGTTAATGGAGTAAATTGAATATACTAAGAACTCTTATGAATGTTAGTTAAATAATATAAATTCAAAAAGAAGCGTAACTAGAATTATTAATACTATTTTGGTGTTATTATTGAATAAGGTTGATATAAATGATTATGTTTCAGATTTATTAAATGATAAGAATCTAACAATACAAATATTAGTATCTGAACAGTTTGTTATTATTTCATAAACAAACCTGAGATCTCCTGCTCTGGCGCCCAAGTAATAATTAATAATATAAATTTGAGTGGAGCTCTTTCAAAATAATAATCATAATTGACGCCACAAAAAACGTGGAGCTTTAAGATTCCTTATATTTGGCGCATCCAAACGTGGTGCAGTTATCAAAAATCATTATATTTGGCGCCCAACGTGGGGCTTGATTATAAAATTAAGTAAGCTCGGTAAAATGAGATGAGTAGAGAATAAGAAATAGAATATAAAAATTTAAAATTAATGTTAACTAGAAGTAAAACTAGAGAATTAAGGAATTTTAATAGACATATAAATAGTGAAGTAAAAATGGCAAGTAACAATTATACCAATGATAGTGATGAAGGGGAGGTCGAAGTTAATAACCAGATGGGAGAGACGGGAATACTTGACGAACTAACCGATAACGAAACCGCACCGGTTCCTTCAGAGGCAAGGGGACGGGCAGAAGAAAACCTAACCAGCGCAACACAACATACAATAACAAACATAGACATAGTCACAATGCTACAACAATTAAAACAACAAATAACGGAAACCAATAAACAGATAACGGAAACCAATAAACAGACAACGGAAACCAATAAACAGACAACAGAAAAACTAACAAAACAAATGACAGAAATCACTAAACAAACAATGGAAAAATTGGAAGAAAAATTAACGCAACACATGACGGAAAAACTGGCAGAAAATACCAAGCAGCTAGAAAAAAGAATTGAAGATGTTAAAGAGAAAACAATATACAATTAAGGACGGATATTGAACAGTACATGACACAACAGTTAAACGAGCACAGATAGCAAGTAGGACAACAACTTAGTGAGATTAGGCGCGAGAACCAAGAATTATCAACAAAAGTGAGATCGGAAGGAAAGGAAGTGGTAAACGAAAACATTTCAAACGCACGTGAACGAACAACTGGAGAGAAAAGAACAGATAATCCGGCACACGCGAGAAGAAGTCGCACTAGAAATTAACAAGCTAACTAAAAAGGTAGATCGAAATAATAAGAAACAAGAAGACCAAATTCAGCAACACAGACAAGAAGTTACCCGTGAAATAAATGAGGTGAGAGATGAAACTACAGAGCAGATAGAAAGACTCACAGAACGATACGAAAATAATTGTGTAGAAGTGGATGGACGATTAACTCAGGCAAAGGAAGACGTGAGAGGAGATTTGCGCAGTTGGGAGCTGTACCAGTGCAACGCAGTATCACGGTGGAGCATCTGAAGAGTATGTCGTTCAACGGGGAAGGGGAATACCCCATGGAATTCATAAAGGAGTTGGAGGAGATCCGGAAGCAATATTACGCGAACGAGGGGGTAAACTGGGTCGCGAGACATCTAGAAGGTGAAGCAGCGATATGGTGGCGGTTAATACGAAATGATATTAATACATTTCAAGAGTTCCAGAACGCATTCATTGCGAAGTATTGGAACCAAATGGTACAAGAAGAGGTGCGTGACCGGCTGGAATTCGGGAAATACAGATATGAGAGTGGATTGAGCATGGTTCAATACATGGAAAGATGTATATTACAAAATCGCCAACTGATTCCACCCATATCTGATCAACACCTGATAAGGAAGTTAGCACGCCATTACCACCACGATATAGCTGTCGCTACTATCACTAGAGAAGTCAGTAACATTGCCGAATTCCAAATGTTATTGATGGAGTTTACAGCAATGCGAAGTATGAATACAGTAGAACGACCGCAGGTAAAACGAGAAGAAGAGAGTACAAATCGCCCGTGGCAGAATAGGAGGGCAGAAAGGCCGGCGGATAACGGTAATAACTCATGGTAGAACCGGGTGCAGAATAATAATGAGCACGGTCGACGGGACGTAAACAAGGGACCACAGAAGCACGTATACGAGGCGCAGGTCAACGCCGTCGCAAGTACTAGTCAAGCTCAAGGACAAACAACAAGCCCAAATACACAATATCCGAATTCAAAAAACTGAGTAGGGTTCCACGTAGTGATAAGGTAGATTTAGTACGTAGTTATAAGGAAATTAGCACAACATTTGTAGACGTAAGGGATGACCTATTAGAAGAGGATAAAGAGACGATAAGAACACGAAGATTGAAATGTCCAGAAGTGGAGTTATATCTAAATGGGGTACCGGTTATTTCTTTACTTGATACTGGGTCCCAGATTAATGCAATTTCTAGAGAATGGTTTAATAAAAACAGAAATAAAATGGGTAATTTGAATATACTAAGACTAACAAATACAATAGTGAAAGGAGCGGTTGGTAAAAAATCGAAGCAAATTACCCAACAAATATTAGTAGAAGTAAAATTCGGTGCGTGCGTGATTGATAGTGTGTTTATTATAGTACCCGATCTAATAAGAGATTGTATAATGGGGATCGAGCTGTTACGAGAAGGTGGCTGTACCATCAATTTCAAGAACAACCAGATAACATTTAAGAATCACGTCACGGAAATAGGTGTACCTGAAAGTTTAGAAATGCTAACGCTGGAAGTGAACCAGAGCGAGGAAACGTAATGAAGGGAAAATGCAGCTGAAGTTCAATATTGGAGACTTGGTGCTGATCAGAACTAACCCGATCTCTGAGTTAACAAATAAAATCACTGCGAAATTTTGTGAGCTCTACGAAGGCCCATACAAGGTCAAGGAGGTCAAAGGGGGTGTAACATACGTGGTAGCTGAGGTCGACGACCTTGAATCGGTGCGAGGCATTTTCAACGTCAGGCAGATGAAGCCATACTACCATGGATGAGTCATTATAATTAATAGGGAATTTGAAAATAAATAATATTAAAATTCCTTAACATAAACAAATTTGTATGCAACTTAACTTAATATGAAACATTTTGTACGTAACAAAATTAATGAAAAAAAATTTTATGTAATCAATTTAACTTGATATGGATAAAGTGTATTAATATTTATATGTAATTAACATAACTTCAATATTCTGTATGTAAAGAAGATACAAAGAAATTTGATGTTAGAACTAAATGGACAAAATTTTAAAAATAGTAATCGAATGTTATACGATAAAGAGAGAAAGTAACTTAAATCTTAGAAAGGGATAGTGATTGTTTAAAATGTGTGTTAACGTAGCGAGTAAGCGAGGGTATGAGAAAGTAATGTTATGTAAATTAGAAGTAAGGGTGGTAAGATATGTATCACCGCGTAAACCCTCCGAGCGAAAGCGAGAGTGACTAGCTAAGGGGACCGGTTTTGACAGTATTGTTAAAGTGTGTCACACCAAAAGTGTAACTTTCATTGAATGGTTGTGCTGTTAGAGGCATACGAAAAGATTCCACAAATTATATAAAACAATTATTGGAATCATTTCGGGGGACAAATGAAACGATACTGTATAACTGTATCATAATTTAATATGTATGTAAATACCTATAATAAGTAAGCAAATATTAATGATAAATATAACCATATATGATAAATTAAAGTATTGAAATGTACGTAGTTTTAAGTAAAATTATAATTAAATAGTGAATCTAAAGAGGCTCGGCAGTGCGACAGACCGACGCCGGCAAAAATATGTACAATAGACCTAAGACGCCCTACATGTCGTAAACGCATAAATTGTTTTGTAGTGTAAAACTAGCAAAAAACGCCTATATACCGTTAGGTTAACGGTACGGTGTCCTTCAACACACAAAAGATGCCACGCCAGTAAATATGACGATTTTAGAAAGTCGCGTCATTTTTAAGGTGTGTAACGGACAACCGCGTAAAATTATCGCCCGCACTTTGGGAACCAATCACCAATAGCGTCATTAGTGAGCGCGAAAGAGATTCGACACCAGACTGGATACATTCAAAAATACCGGCAAATATTTGAATGTAAGACCAATGAGAAATGATCAACAGAAGATGTAGTGAGGGTAGAATTGAAGAAACTATAAAAGTAACACGCGGAGCCCACAACGGGGAAGTCTAAGTTAAAATTTCACGCAAAACACGTAAAACCTGCGTCACTCGATGTGAGCAAATTAAATTACTCAAAGTCAAATCAATATTCTCTCGGTTTAATAGTATCAGTCATCAAGAAGTTTTATTTAAATATGTGCGCGAAAGTACGTGTGGACAAGAAGCTATTTAAATTGTGCGCGTAATTTGCAACAAAAGTATATTATTTATTTGTGCGTGACGTATAGTAATAACGCGAGCGTGTGATGTGGTGAAAGAAAGTTAATAAGGCATGATCAGTGAAAGTGTCGTGTGATAGTTAACGCAAGAATACAATTCGTCATTCGCCTGTCAGGAATCCTGCCACAAGTAACAATATCTCACGTATAAATTACAATATAATCATTTAACATAACTTTAATATCTCAATAAACTCATCTCATTTTAAAAAGACCCGCGATGTTCAGATACTAAACATTCAATTTATGCTAGATGACATGTTTGGGTGAGTTATGATATAGTAAAGTAAGAAACCAATACTAATAATTATTGAAATGATAGATGAATTAAATAATTAAATATATATTGAATAGTATAGAAGTCGTAGCAGTTAAGAATTGATATATATATATATATATACACATATATGTGTGTTTGATTAATAGCGATGATTTAAATTTGTTAATGGAGTAAGTTGAATATACTAAGAACTCCTATGAATGTTAGTTAAATAATATAAATTCAAAAAGAAGCGTAACTAGAATTATTAATACTATTTTGGTGTTATTATTGAATAAGGTTGATATAAATGATTATGTTTCAGATTTATTAAATGATAAGAATCTAACAATACAAATATTAGTATCTGAACAGTTTGTTATTATTTCATAAACAAACCTGAGATCTCCTGCTCTGGCGCCCAAGTAATAATTAATAATATAAATTTGAGTGGAGCTCTTTTAAAATAATAATCATAATTGACGCCACAAAAAACGTGGAGCTTTAAGATTCCTTATATTTGGCGCATCCAAACGTGGTGCAGTTATCAAAAATCATTATAGACATAGTTTTTGCCAGGCACATGTTCATGCAGTTTAAGGCAGGTTTGATTCCTGTCACACATGGTTAAGTACAGGCTGGCGCGCTCCCACATCTGCTAGGATACAACAGTCAGTTATTATAAACTCATTTATATACAGCCATCCGGCTTTAACAGAAAAGAACTTTCATATTTTTCTGGGCATATACTGATTAATTTTTTTGCCCTTGTAAAAGCATATACTGATTAATTTTTTGACATTGTAAAAGCATATACTGATTAATTTTTTTGACCTTGTAAAAGCATATACTGATTAATTTTTTGACATTGTAAAAGCATATACTGATAAATGTATCAATCTGGATTTGTAAAACAAAATTAACGTTTTCTAAACTCATGCCAATTGCTTAAAATCAGGTGATGAGAATTTTTCTCATTTATGTGATGTCTAAGAAACTTAAAGCATTTCATATGCTCATGGTGGGGCAATTATCAGATGCTATCTATACATATGGGCGGTCCGGTCTCTCTTATGGTTTATGAGTGATTATCATCCTTTCGGGGGTTTTTCTTAATTATTTAAATTAATGGAAATTGATGAATGACGGTGACTGAAGGGCGAACAGTTATGATTGCCGGTTTTAGGGCTTTGTAGAAACACTGCCTGTTGAGCATGCGTATTCCAAGGGTATTAGGTGTTTATAATATATGTATATAATTATGAGTGTATGTGTCTTTATGTTTCTGTACGTGTTGTCAATGTTAAGTGTTAGTAACAAAAAGGGGGGGAATTATATAATTACAGAATGTTACCTGATATATATATATATACATATATATATATATATATATATATTCGTTTATAGGGATAGAGAGATATTGTCTTGACACGATTAAGGATATGAAAATTATTTGTTCATTATGTATTTTGAGGGCTATTGCCCTTGTCATGTGATACTTATGTGATTTGCAGCACACTATATGTAACGAATTATGGGGGCAAAATAAAAGTTGTTATTGTTAAATTACAGCCGAGTTTCATTGCAAGTCCCGTCATACTGGACCCAGCACATTTTTGGCTTCTCTAGGCTCCGGCCTAGTTTTAAATAACTTGTGGCTTCTCTTCAAAAAAAAAAAAAAAAAAAAGTTTGTTTTATATATATATAAAAGGCATAAAAGGAAAGAGGGTTTACACTGTCATAACCGCTCTACAGCATCGCTGAAAAAGTTCACCTATCATTTTCATTCATTTTCTTTCTATAGACTTTGCCATAATCTGAAAGTTATATGCAGATGTTTTATGTATTGTAAATGACTGTTGTTTAAGAACGTATAGGCTCGAGTGAAACTGAGGTTTTGTAATATTTGCTTATATCTCCAGCAGCCATTCCTCAGTAACGGATATAAACTATCAAGTACACTACTGCCTTTCAACGCAACATCTGGCACGAAAGGCCCATACGGAAGGCGTACAATTAAAGGATGCTTCAGAGCTATGTTTACCTCCGTTTATGTTGTGCGTTCGTGAGCGCTCGTGCGCGTTATATAGTGTCACTCGTCGTCGTCATCTTCCTTTACAGCTTAGGCTAGTAGCCTGTTCCAATCTCAATGGAATTCGTCTAACCACCATTTACGGGATCTTCCCACTCTTCGCTTCCCCTTGGATGATAGTCAAGGGTTCTTCTCGAAAATCGAGTTGGATCCATTCCCTCTACGTATAACCCCCACTCCGTTTTGTACCGGGAGATTTTCTCATTTAAGCTTAGAGATATGCCTAGCTCCATTCTAATATGATCATATCTGATAAGATCTCTCCTAGTACAACCTTTTACACCCCTCAAAAACCTCATTTTCCCCCTTGTATTTTAGATATATGTTTGATGTCACTTTTCTAAAATATTCAAATTTTTAAGGGACAACGGGGATCGCCAAACGCAGCTATTATATGCACACACATGAATGGGAAGGACTTGAGCCAACGATTAGTTATCGTCTGCATATCGACTAGGTGTTCAAGGAAAAGCGAGATGAAATATCTTGAGACTACCGAAGGAACTGATAAAGTTTTTACGTCCGCTTTGGTTCGTGTTTGGTACGACAAGAAGCAACATTTTCGGTGGTCTGATAGATTACTGCGCTAAAACCCGGGTTCTATTTCCGTTTACGTTTATTACACATAGGGCGTATCTACTAAAAGGCTGGGAGAGATGTCCAAAAACATGATTTTAGTTTTAGGCATAAAATTTATTTAAATTACAAGTTGTACAATCTGTTATATCGTCTAGTGTTTACGTTAAAGTCTAGATATAAAGTATGCAATTTTATGTTTACCATTAAAAAGTTATAACGGCTTTTTCGTTAAGTGGGGCAACTCTCCAGGGCGTTTCTAAAAATGTGACATTGAAGTTGCACTATAGTAAATATAAATTAATACTTCCAATTACGTCATACATGTATACATATTATTATTATATTCTTATTAAGCCTATATCCTTCTTCTATTTGTATCGGCCATCTGAGGACCACATGCCAATTTCAATTCTTTATTTCTTGATCTTTTCTTTTCTCCAACATGCTTTCATCTTTTCATTGTGCCTCTTCTTCCTGTCTTCAGTCCACATTGAACCTGCGTTTTTCTCTCTCCTACCTTGGACTCCTTCCATTTTAACACTTTTGCCCGGAAAACTTTTCTTTTAACTGCTTCTTTTGCGTTTATATTATTTTTTCCTAAATCCTTTTGCACTTCTTTAATCCAACTTGATGTTGACTTCGCTCCTCACAGATATTTGAAGATCTGTTTTGTTAACCTATTGTCGTCCATTATATATAAATGTCCAACAAATAATAGACTTTTTTTCTCATTGTTACTGTTATATTTTCTATACTCTGATATATTACATCATTACTTGTTAATTTCCAACCTTCTGAAGTTTTCGTGGGCCTAACATTTTTTTAATAATTCGTCTTTCCAATATTTCTAGTTAGTCTAAGTTATTATTTAATGCTAGACATTCACTTGCATTCTGGCCTCACTACTGTACTGTAATGCCTTATCTTCGAATTTTTGGACATGCACTTTTTATTGTAAACCTTTCTTTTGAATTATTTCCCTAGATACTTAAATTTTCTAACCCTCTCTATTAGATCAATATGTGTTAGCAGGAATTTTGGCGTATTTTTAATGTTCGTCAAAAATTTTGGTTTTTTCTGCAGAAATTCTTAAGCATGTTCAACTGGCTATGTCCTCTAAAAAAGTAAGTTGTGTTATTTTGATGTCAGATATTCAAAAAAGTATAGCAAAGTCGTCTCCGAATGCCGAAGAGTTTATTTCATTATGATTGTTCCTTCTTCCCAACATTGTTGGTGATATTTTCGATTCCTTTAATTTTTCATTCCAAATTCTCACTACTTTCTCCAGGACATAGTTGAAAAGAATTGGGGATAAACCATCACCCTGTCTTACACCTGTATTTAATTTGAACGGTTGAGATATTTCTTCCATGAATTTTATTTTTTAGAATGTGTCCGTAAGGGTTTCACGGATTAGATTTGCCAATTTAGATTTAACACCAAATTCTCGGATCATTTTATCTATAAGTTCTCTATCAACAGAATCAAAAGCCTTTTTGAAATCAACAAAGTTTACTACAAATTCCTTTGAATTCAGTAGCCTGTGACGGATTATTGACTTCAAAGTGAATATTTGTTCTAGACAGGATCTGCTCTTCTTAAGGCCACCCTGATATTCACCCAAATGGATATCCAATGTTTTCTCTACTCGGTTCAATAGAATCTTTGAAAAGATTTTATACGGAACTAGAAGTAAAGAAATTCCTCTATAGTCGTTAACGTCTTGCTTATCACCCTTCTTATGCAGCGGATGTATTAAGGCCAACTTCCATCCTACTGGAAATTTTTCTGTTTCCCAAATTTCTTCAACAATTACTTAAAGATCGTTTTTTATTTTTGTTAGAGACCATTTCAAAAGTTTAGCTGATATAGAGTCTTCTCCACTAGCTTTATTGTTTTTCAAAGTTTTAATTAATTCTTCAATGTCTTTGATAGTCTGAGGTGTATCTTCTTCTAAATTTTTATTAATTTCTTACAGTTCTAACATCTGAATTGGTGCCCGACAATTTAAAAGTTGATCAAAATAGTTTGTAAGTATTTCACAATTTTTCGTATTGCTTAGGTCAATTCTACCACTTTAATGTTTAACAAACACATTCTACCTTACTTTATTTTTAAAAGTTTGATAGATATCTCGACAATTATGTTTTATAAAATTGTAAGCCTATATCCTATTATTTAGACAATTTATTTTACTGCTTTTACTGGAATTAATCTCTTTATGAATTTTAAACCCGTTATTGAAAATTAATAATTATGGCAAGACTATAGGCTTAATTGGCCTAATTTTAATTGGAAATGCTTGGGCAGAGTATTTGAAACAAGTAAATTAACAAGAACTAAGGCTAAGAATGCGCAGTCGCATTCTGTGAAGTGCACACAAAACTACATAATATGATCTCTCTATCTCGCTGTCCCTCTCCCGCTCTCGCTTTCTCTCTCTCTCTCTCTCCCCCCCTCTCCTTCGCTGTCTGTCTATCTATCTATCTACCTATCTTCTCTCACACTCTAGGATCAAAAACGCCACAGGGAGTACAGAGTATTGGAAAAAATGTACAATTTAAATGCATGAGTCTGAATTCATGACATCAAATACAGTTAGGTATATTGGACGAAAAAGTCTACAGAAACTGTTTGGCCTAGGGGCGTGCACTTTTCATTCTCTATGTTTACCGGTACTTTTTACTTTGTTTCACTCCACTGAGTATAAATCTAAATTTTAACGTACTTTCATCAATCTCTTTTTGTTTACATTTATGCATTACAAAATTGTATGCTCCTAAATAAGAAAATAAAAAAATCGTATTATTATTTTCAGTAAAGTAATATACATTAAATTAATTATGTATACTAATTAAGTTTTATATAGAATACACAAAATAGTGTACATAAAATAGTTTACATAATAATTATTATTTACAATAATAAACAAAATTAACACTGTTGCACACCACTATAGAAAAATTATTCCGGGAGCCCTTTCAAGCTTCACAGCTCTTCATCAGATCGAAATCGGGAAAAATATTCCGCTAATCGGAACAATTTTTTTATAGCTGTGTGCAACAGTGTTAATTCTGTTTGTGATTATAACCACTAACACATCTTTATTAATTATATAAAATAGTAGTTTACAAAAATTAATTACGATTAATCTGGCTTTAGTATTGTTAAAAATGTCGTATGGACAGTAGAATAATTAGCTGAAATCCAGACAAAACCGATACTCGCTATTTTGGTTAAACTTTACCAGATCGCTCTCGTATCACAATAATTCTTTCACATAGACGCTTATCAACTGCTATTTTCATACAAAAATATTGTACTCACTAAAGTATCTAAGTTTACAATATTCCGCCACAAAAATAAGCAGTTACCTCATTAATTACTTGGGTAATGCCCTCTCTAATAAAACTGTTATCAAACATACAAAAAGTTAGAAAAGTTGTCCTTAATAGTCCCCGCAACTGATGACTTGGTGGGTTGTAGACCCACGGTCTTTATACGGTTACGGAAGATCTTGTGGTTATGTAATGAAATCCAGACGTCATTAGGTTAATCTGAAAAATTTTCGGCATACGCAGGGTTTATGCAAAGTCCAACAACAGGAAAGAAAGAAATTCCAATAACCTAATTTTGTAAGCTAAAAGGGTTGTTAAACGGAGAGGAAAATGCCTGTGAACTTATTTTGGAATGTTACAAACGACTAGATAAAAGTTGTGAGTCGGTTACTAGGAACAGATCAAACGACTGTTTTTACGTTTTGTAATCAGTAACAGCCCTAAATTCTATTGTCTCGCGGAAACTCATGAGTATTTGTAAAGTACGTTGTCGCTTCTTCATCTTGTCATAAAACGTTTGTATATATGAAAAACAAATACATATCTGCATACCTTAACCTCTATTTGCTATTTGTTAACTTGATTTTAATTTTAAAAAAAGAAAAGAAACAGTTTGATACAGATTAAGAGCAGAATAAGACTTTATCGTGTTAGATGTTACAGTACCCGATGATTTTATTAAACAATCTGGCAGTGTTTTTAGTTTATAAGGTTTTTGAAAGTGAAAAGAATTACCTCACGTTATATGTGATTACACATGTTTGAAATAGGTTAAAAAGAATTGAAGTTATTGCGTTTTACTTTTTCTACATAAAAATGTTATCATATTACTGCAAATGCTACAATAAAATACGTGGAAATTCTACAAGAAATGTGTTTAATGAAATGCTCGAATAAAGCGTAAAAGTTCACTAAGTAGTATTACTGAACCATGATAAAAATTGCTTGTTTTGTATGCTTGTAAATTAGTATTTATAAATTAAATTTACTAAAGAAATTAAGTATTGCGCAATACTGTATCAAACTGACGAGCTGTCACCAGTTTTACAGTGATTTCAAAGTAATTGTTAGTCTACAGATTTTTATTATAGACTACACAATCTGATTTCTAAGTATTTAATCCTCTACCCCGTTATAGTTTAAATAAAGATTTTAAATTAAAACTAGTTTTCAGCAATTGTTTTCATGCCAGTTACTTCTATCGTACACTTGTATCAAATAACGTCACGATTCATGTACTAGTACACATCATGTACTTTAATATTAGCAAGAGTTTCTACCAGCAGAGCATTACTACTACAGTAAAATGTAGGTTTAAAAACAAATCATTTGTAACTACGAGTATTGTTCAATAGAAACACGTTTAGAAGCTGCAAAGCATTTTTTATTCAACGATTTTAAAAGAAGTCTCCGTTAACATTAATGCATGAGTCCCACTGTTGCACTAATCTGTAGATTCCCTGCTGGTAAAATTCTTGCGACTGTTTTGTGGAACCATTCGCTAACAGCAAAATCCACCTCACCTTCCGATTCGAACCGCCGTCCTTTTAGTGATTTCTTTAATAGGCCAAAAACATGATAATCGCACTGGGACACATCGGGATACGTGGGGATGTTGTAAGACTTCCCACTTCACACGACCAAGCAGATATTGAATCGTCTGGGCTACATGGAGTCGAGCATTATCGTGCAGAAGAATGACACCATTTGTGAGCTTCCCGGGACGTTTATTCTTGCTGCTGACCCGTAAGCGTTTTAAGCTGTCTGCATACCACTTAGCGTTGATGTTGACACCAGGTTCTTTAAAATCTAAGAGCAGCACATCCTGATAATAAAAAAATACGGTCACCATTACTTTTCCGGCCGAAGGTTGGGATCGACATTTTTTCGCCTTCGGAGACTGTGCATGCTTCCACTGGATACTCTGACGTTTGGAGTACGGTTCGCAGTGATAACATCAAGACTCATAACCGGCAACACATTGGTGTAGAAAGGCATTAACTTGCTGTCGATAGCGCATCAAATTCAGTAATGATAAGACCGAACGCAAATTTTCTGCTCATCAGTAAGCAGTCATGGAATCCACTGAACAGTAACATTGTGATAGCCAAGATTATGAATGATGGAATGAACAGTTCCCATCCTGATGATCAACATTTCAGAAGGTTTTTTAACTTTGATGCGCCTATTTGCGAGTAAAGCAGTTTCCAGCTGTCTCACATGTTCATCTGATGCTGCCACACCTGCAGGTCCGGGACTGGGCAAATCTTTAATGGATTCTTTTCCTTGTCGACCATTGTACCATTCAACAATTGCCGTATGAGAATAACTATGGTCAGCATATACAGGTTTCATTCTCAAACTTTCTATTGACTGACGCCCCTCAACGGCCAAAAATTTAATAACGGCACGCTGATTATCTTTGGATGGATTTTATGTCATAGATGCCATTTTTCAACCCAGTCACAGCGCTTAGAAAAGAGCAAACTGCAAATATTATTGACAGACGTGTCACTAGTACTTAAACAGACAATATAAACAAATGAATTCCGTTGCCACGTGAATGAATGAAGTCACGGCTGCGCAGATCAAATGTGTTTCTATAGAAGAAGCCTCGTATCATTTTTTTTTATGTTATGACGGTCGGCAACTATGGCCTTTAGCCCAACGACGTCTACCAAGAGCTTTGTTTGCGGGATGTTTCGTTTTTTCCTACATTTTAGTGACTATTGACCTACACTTTAACTACAGTCAACAAAAACGTACACACTAAACTCGTACTGCATGAGTCTGAACTATGTGTCCCTAATAGAGGGGATAAAGCATACGCGCGCGCGCGCGCGCGCGCGTGTGTGTGTTAGTATCGTTTGTTTGTCAAAGCCAATGAATTATGACAGCGCATGGTTCTGTTCACAGTGCAAACTGGCGTCGTTCACAAAGGCAGACACTTTGTAATATTATTGCAGTCCGGTTTTCACCGTTGAGATCATTAATGCGTTCAAAAACTACGTACGTGTGTTTAAAACTTAGAACTTTTTAAGTAGTTGTGTTATAGTAACATTAAAATCACGAATTTGTAAACTAATGTTTAGGATCAGCGTACGTTTAGTTACTTTCAGTTAGTGAGTAAATTATCCTTTTATTAGTTTATTTGTAGCTGTCTATTCACAATTTCTCATTAAAGATCATCGAAAGAAAGAAAAAGGAGTTTCGTTGTTCACAGTAAAGGTTGCAAAATAATTAATAATATAATTGAAAAATATAATGAAGAAAAGCAATGAAACTCACTGACATAACCATTGAAGCAACAAGACGATCTGTGTATTACTGAAATAAATCGGAAAGTCTCGTTAAGTACTTGAGAAAGCAAAGAAGATGCAGTCCAGACGGAAAACTCTCCACACCGGGGAAAAACCTAAAATACGTGAGAAAAGGAAACTTTTTCTTGTTCATTTCGATAAGCGTTTAGTAATAAATACTGTTCAGGATTTTTATAAAAACCAAAACGTTGTGCCCATTGTTAAAAACTCCTACCTATCATGAAAGAAAGAATCCATTTCCCATAAAGCGTTAAATTATTAACGCGAGTGTTTAAAAGTGTGGGGATCAAATAGAAGAAATGTAGAAGTAAAAGAAAAGTGTTAATTGAAAAACCAAAAATTGCAATTATAAGTTACAAGTACCTTGTGTAAATTCAGTGTTTTCGGGAATCTGTGAGAAACACATTTTTTTTAAGGAGAGGTAAGTGAGCGTTGAGTGAGGTAATTTAATGTAAAGCGAATAGGTATTTCTCAGTAGTCGTTGATTTTGTACACCACTGCTCGTGACTACGCGTGCACGTGTCTACGTTTTCACTCTATTCACATTCCTCTCAGGGACATTGAGTTTAGTCTAAAGCAGTACACAACACACTAAGAGGCAAAACTACATTTCCAAGTATTTGTACTGGACAAAGTTCTGGCAATCGCTAACTGTTCGTTTCCAAAGTCTTATTTCACCTCACCTTTTACTCTTTGTCTCTCCCTGAATTCTCCAAGAGCACTACAGTCTTCGATTGTGAACTTTATTAATGGTCCTACTACTAAGTACTCCTCTACAAGTGCAGACGGGTCGTTCTTGTACTTGTAGGGGGTAAGAACACGTCAAGTTTGGTGTCCAATTCGCAGTCTGGTGATGCAAACTTGTTTACGACGATTGCGATTACCTGATATTTTCCGTTCACGGCAGGCGTTCACAGTTCACCTGCCATTTGACGCTCTGCTTTACGGCAGAATGTTTTCTCCTGTCACCTCGGTGTTCATGGAAACAAAGAGTTTGCCACACCCCGTGTAGTTTCGGTTCGTATACTCTTGCCGTTCTTGGCAGTCCACAAGTGGGAGGCGACCTCGATGACAAACGCACTACCCACTCTGCTCTCCGTCTTCGACAAATTCCTGTATGCAATGGTGTGTCTCTCGACGTATTCGGCAGGACTGATCTAAACAGGAGTTTCATTTCAGCTGAATGGTAATTTCTTGCTTCTACTGGCGACACCCAGCCGGAAACATGGCTTGCTAAGCAACCACGGGGGCACTTCACACGGAACGTACGCTTGGACCATCGACGACTGAATGTTGTAGTGCCAGGATATTTTGAGAGCCTGAATCACATATCCTGGTAAACGGAGAACGGAGAATGGTGATCGTATATGCTAGCAAGACTGTTGTTCGCCAGCAACGCGTGGTTTATGTGGCCTAAGCATGCTAAAATGTTTTCCCATATATCTCAGCAACAGGAGTTGACGTAAACGTAAAGATGTCATTCGTGCTTTACAAAAGACGGAGGTTTCCCAGCTC
This sequence comes from Magicicada septendecula, assembly GCA_034769895.1. Lineage (NCBI taxonomy): Eukaryota > Metazoa > Arthropoda > Insecta > Hemiptera > Cicadidae > Magicicada > Magicicada septendecula. The sequence continues at coordinate 351,787,269 of CM068375.1, forward strand.
GATCGTTTTGCAACGAATATTATTATACGATCGGTGGCTCAAAATCGCTTAGAATTTATGCGATCATCTTTGATCGGCGCGAGTTCAGAGTTCGTCGTTCTACCTCATGGCGTCTTTGACAGCGGTGTTCCACCACGGTACCGGTGGTCTGGACGAATGACCACTGGTCCGCGGATATGCTCCGTAGAGCATGGTAGTGACATGGTAGCAGCTGTAAAACTGTGTATGTCTTCTATATTTTCACCAGACGTCCTTAAATGTACAAACAGCCTTGAAGCCTGTCCAATCACCACGATCCATGCTCCATCTTTTGGGTTCACGTTGTTACCACACAATGAAGTGGTCGCACTCGTAAAGGCCTGGGAGCACTCTCTACGACAGACGTGGAGCAAGGCTCGGGCTACAAATGGCGAGATAGATAGCCAAGAAAGTACCACTTTCAACGTTGAAATGTGTGCTCGTGCTTGTGGGTAAAGAGAAAACCACGTTGTTTAAAATAGATCCTCACTTCGTAAGCCAGTGCTATTAGTACTATGACAACTTCAAGTGGTCGTTAAAGTCTCTAACAAGGTGTAATGGAACCTTCTCGGCCTAATCCTGCAGATATTCTGCTTCATACTCAGAATCTGGTATGTATAAGCAGCAGATTGTTCGTCTTCAGTGACTGTAATAAACTGATTTCCCTTGCTTGCAAAGAAGGGGAAGAGAGTGGAATATGGCTGGCGGGCTGTATTGCTACAAAATGTAGCCACGCCTCCCCTAGCTCTGATGTTTGGAGTCACAACACAGCAGAAGGACATTATACCCCTCCTATTAAAAAGTTCTTGCGGCCTGAAATGTGTTTCTTTCAGTCACACACAGATCGATGTATGCCTGGCCGTTAGCATTTTCAGTCCGCAATAATGCAAAGTGGAACCATTGCTATTCCACTGAAGGGTTCTCTCTGTGCTGGAATTTAAATTACGTTTAGTACGGTTTCCGGAGTTAAAATTTTGATTTCTTTGTAAAGTCTGTTAGTGAGAATCTAGTTGAATTTTCTGTAATTAGATAACACAATTGAGGTTAGTTATGATTGACCTGTTAGTTTTCTTTTTGTGTATAGAAAAGTTTTCAATTGTTTGCTTTTTGTACTACAATCATTGTTGTTTTCTTCCGATCAATAATTCTTTTATTATTTTTTTTATTAAAGCCTTGCAGATTATTTTGTCCTGTTGAAAACGTTTATACCTGTTTGCCACGTTAATTTCAAACATCAGTTTTTTTCTAGGTTCTGTCAGTTAGCACATACAAACATCCTTTGGTTTGCGTATAGGCTTTCCATTATTTGAATCAACCCTATGATGTTTATCGATAGATTGTTCTCCTCCAAGTCTACGAACACTACTGCGGCTTTTACATATGTTAACAGAAACACATCTGTAATTACTTTTTTCTTGTAATTGCAGTAATGTCTGTCTCCTGTACAGTCCTGTAATGTACAGTGTCCTGTAGACTCCTTCAAGTCCGTTTTTAACTCCTTATCATTATGATGGAAGTACATATTGTACTGTAATTTATTACTAGTATTGTATTTCTTATATGCCACACGTTGTTGGAGACATTTTGTGTAATGTAATTATTTGAAGATATTTTATTTCTATATGCCACACATATAATAATAAAATATTATTGGATGCCATTTTATGTGCTGTAATTTATTATTTGTATGGTATTTCTATCTGCTGATAAAAAGAAACCTCTATCTCACGGTTAACAATTATTAAATTGATTTATATTATTTAATACTGTGTATGATTTATTCTTTTCTTTAATCCGTACCAAATAACGTTAGTGTATAAAGTTTTTAGTAAATAACAAGGTAAGAATGTCTACATATAAATGTAAATAGCTTGAATCTGAACTCTTCACAACTGTAACGGGTTCAATTCTAGTTGATGTTTATCATCTTGAAGGTAATGTTAGGTTTCGTGGTTTGTTCTTTCTCTGGGATTTCTTATTAGATTAAATGTTGAATTACATTTTCTTCTATGATTACTAAATTGATACTTCATGGATTGGACTATCCTCACATGGGTATTCAAATCTATCTCTTAATTTGGTGGAATTGACCATTTTCATTACACCTTCATGTCTATTAATAATTTTGATAGGTACCTTTCCCTTATCGTATGTAAATACCACCTGATTGGTTTCTAAATCTATAATGGTTTCATACTTCCGCAAGTTATCGCATCCGACTGATATTTCTGTTTCTGTACTTTGGTATACTACAAATATTAATGGTATCACCTTTCCATTGAATTGTACATTCATCATTATTTGTTTGCGAGCAGTTCGGTTGGCTCGTCCTATTACACCCACTATAGTGATCTTGCTCACGGGTAATTCATATATTTTATTTGCCCTTCCTTCGGATAAAGTGATTCTCTTTTCCATTTCCTTTAACTCGTGGTATTTGTCATAATCATCAACGATATTTCTGCACCAGTATCAATAATAAAATTTTGATTTGTTTCCCCATATTGACCTGTAATAGATACTACATCACTTTCAGTTACATTTTTCTTACTTCTCTCACTGTCCATGAAATCTTGGCCTAAACTGGTTATCCAATACAGTGATCGGCTATCTGACTGTGGTTGACCACTGCACTCACTCACAGTCTTCTTTAGATTCCCTGATTTTCATTTGCAATTGCTCTCTCCTCTCTCCTTCCTTCATGTTGTCTATCTTCTGAGTGGGAAAGGGAACCATGTTGATTTCTATGCCTTACCTGTTCATAGTTGTTGTTTCTCTCACTTTGTCTCTCCTCACTGCGAGAACGTTCATTGCGATTATTCTCCCTCGGGTAACGACTATGATAAACACGGGAATCATAGTGTCGGCGTATAAAATTTTCTTTATATTGAATTATATTTTCTTCTATGATTACTAAATTGATACTTCTTCGGAATATCTAATTTTATTGTATTGACACTCAAACTATCTTCCTATCTTCCAGGACAGGCTTCTTCTTTTAGTTCGGCGTTCTATAAATGATATACTCAGACTTCTTGAAATATTGTTGTTTATTAAGTTGTATAAAATTATAATTCTTTCAATGTTACAGATTGATACTCTTGTATGTTTATTAAATTCAATATCAATGTTAACTCCCTTCCTTTAAAGGTTTCTTTTATTAAATACAAAATTAAACTCTTTTACAAGACCACTCTTAGATGTTTATGTGATTAAATATAAAAATAGACTTTTTGATGTGGCTCTTCTTAAATATAAAATTAGACTAAACAAATTTTCTTCCATTTGAATACAATTCAAATCTAACAAATTACAATTATCTAAATTTACCATTTAGATACCTAACTACATTCGTCACATCTTTCCATCATATGACTCTTAACAACATATATAATTTTATTAATTATTTTTAGTGGATGGTTAGTGAGCATCGGTCAATAATACAAATTTTAGCTATTTTGCGTCGACGTTTCGACAATATTTATTCTCATCTTCAGGACCTGTGTATGAAATACAATAGAACCATCCACTAAAACATTCATTGATTGACGGTCACTAAAAATTTAAGGATTTATTAATTATTATTAATTACATTTATTTGCTTTTTACATTATCCATATAATTAGTATATTTCAGATTACTATTCTATTAATCTTTCATTTTATTTGAATGTTTATTTCCAATTTAATATAATAATTGTCAACACATATTTCTTAATGCTGTTCTATATAATATTGGAGTCTACCTCTATGTTGGTCGTGACTAACACTCAGTTGTTTTTGTTTACAATCCTAACATATGTTTACCATACTATTAAATTTATATCTTCTCTCTTTTAAAATTATTATTTCATTCTTATGTACTGTGTTGTATTTTAACAGCAGTACATAATACCTTCCCTTATTTCACAATCTCAGATATAATTTGATATGAGATTTTGAAATAATTAATTTCTTATCACCACCATGGTCTAACATTAATATTGACAACATTTGATTAATTCGCTAATTGTATATCACAAAGTTCTTTTCATAAATTGGTTTTTTTATTAACATAACAAATATGGTTCATCACTATCACGAATCACCGTATCGTACACACTCATTTATGGATTAAAATAACATTAATCATACCAACTGGTTTTACGTCAAAAATAATAAGTATAAAATAACAATTGTGCCTACTTTCATGGCTAAAAAACTCAAAACCATGAATACAAACATTATCTTTTCTTTTAAATCTCACCTTCCAAATCCTGGTCATAAATTTCGTGTGTTCTTTATTTCAGAATTCACACTCTTTTAGTTATTATCTGACTTATAAGGGCGAAGTTGATTAATATTTTATGTCCCTTTAATTTCTCCATCCTGGTATTTCATTACTACGGTATTGTTATTGTTCACCGTGTCAATTATGAATGGGCCTACATAACATAGAAATACTTTTTCATCAATTTCTCCTTACTGCTGGGAAGTTGTCTGTTACGAACAAGTACTAACTCTCCTATATGATAATTAATTTGTTTATACCGCTTCTTGTATTGTCGTCTGGCTCTTTCCTCTGCCTTCACTTTCAACCGACTTTCCATAAAAACTTGGATCTCCTTCTGTGGTTGAGTGAACCACGTAAAGTCGACTAAACTTTCGAGAATTCTGGGTGGGCGTTTTTTATGCATTGCCTCATATGGTGTCACACCGGTACTGTCGTGATTTGCTACATTTATAAACTCTTCTGCTTTACTAACATATTCACTCCATTTATTATGTTGATCATGGCAGTATGTGCGAAATAAACGACCCACTTCTTTGAGCATTCTTTCGGCCGGGTTACTATTTGGATGGTATACGGATGTTTAATATGTCCTAATTTTTATTGCTCTCATCGCATTCTGCCACTTTACACCTTTAAATTGTGTTCTATGATCGGATATGATACTACTAGGAAACCCTACCTCCTGTATATACTTTTCTTTAATTATTTTTACTATAGTATGTGTATTAGCCTTAGTGAAGGGATATAACTTTGTAAACCTAGTAAAACTGTCCAAGATAATCAGTATGTACTTGCTACGTCTCCTACCACTAGTTGGGAATGGTCCACAAATGTCAATAAAAACCTTCCTCTAACGCTCTCAACGCTTGATTGTTTATCCACCTTCCCTCATATCTGACATTGGCTAACTTGACTTTTTGACAAATATCACATGTTTCTATGGATAGAATTACCTTCTTTTCTAATTTATTTATGTAAAAGTGTTCCTTGAGTGCTGACACTACTTTCTTCTGGCATTGGTGTCCTTATCTCTCATGATAATCCACAATTAATTTATGACATACCTCTTCCGGCACTAAAATTTTCCAATCAATATTTCTTTTGTCGGTGTTCCTAAACATTACTCCTTCATGAATCATATAATGTGATGTAGTGTTGGAAGTATTTTTCATCCTTTTCATCAACTTCTGTGTTCTAATATCTGTTGGCTGTAAATTCTTTATTCCTTCTACAATGAGTTTTAATTCTTTTTTGTTCCTAAAGCATGCCAAAATTTTCCGTGCTTCTTTGGCCATTATTTCTTCTTGACCCCCTCTCCCTCTCTCCTATGGCGCTACAGCCCAAGTCGGGCCCTGGCCTCCACCAATCTCCGCCTCCAATCCACTCTATCCACTGCAACCCTCCTCCAGTTTCTTATCCCCATGTCTCTCGCGTCCTCTGCAACGCCATCTTCCCACCTCTTCCTCGGTCTACCTCTAGGTCTCGTTCCCTCCCATGTACCCAGCAAAGCCCTCTTAGGGTTCCTGCCACCCTCCATTCTCATAACATGTCCGGCCCAACGCAATCTTTGAATTCTTATAAATTTTGAGACTGGTATCTCTTTATATATTTGATACAGTTCGTTGTTTTATCTCAGTCTCCATGAGCCATTTTCTTGTATTGGGCCTATAATGCGTCTGAGGATTTTCCTTTCGAAGGTGTCTACTATGTCGACTGTTTTCTGTGTGATTGCCCATGCCTCACACCCGTAGCATAGCACCGGTCTGATGACAGTCCTATATATTTTCATTTTTGTTTCCCTGTGCACATCCCCAGACCTAAATGATGGCAGCAATGCGAAGTACGCCTTGTTAGCCATGGTGGTCCGTCTTTGGATCTCCGGCTCCTCTGATCCAGTCTTTGCTAGATTCACTCCGAGATACGTGAAATTGTCCACCACCTCAATTGTGTCCTCCTCTATCTCGATATTGTTATGAACCTGGTCCCTTCTTGTTTGGATAAGCATTTTTGTTTTATCCATATTTATGGCTAGCCCAACTTCCTTGGCTTTGTTTTTAAGCTCTATAAATATTTCTTTAGCTGCCGTGATCCGTCTTGACATGATGTTAATGTCATCCGCATATGCGGCTATCTGTACAGTTTTATTTGTTAACAGATTGGAGCTATTTATTGATAAGCCTCTAATTACATATTCCAATGCAATATTAAATAGTGTTGGGGCCAACCCATCTCCCTGCTTTAGTCCCCGTGTAATATTTATGGGTTCAGTTAGTTGGCTATCCACCTTTACTTGTGCTTCAGTCTGCTGCATAGTAACTTAGGTTAATCTTACCAGCTTACCTGGTATTCCAAATTCATGCATTATGGTGTAGAGTTTGTCTCTATTAATAGAGTCATACGCTTGCCTGAAGTCCACAAAGATCTGGTACACATCAATATCACGTTCCCATCCGCATCTTAGTATCTGTTTTACCGAGAAGAGTTGGTCGATTGTAGACCTTCCAGGTCGGAATCCAGCTTGGTATTCCCGTATTATATTTTCTGTGAGGGGTCTCAGCCTTTGGTTCAAGATGTACGCAAAAACCTTGTAGGAGGTGCACAGCAACGAAATGCCTCTGTAATATCTACATTGAAGTTTGTCGCCTTTTTTATAAATGGGGCATATAATGCACTTATTCCATTCCATGGGGATTCGTTCCGTTTGCCATATGTCCACGATTAAGGAGTGCAGTGCGACCGCCACATCAGCACCTCCAGCTTTAAGCAGTTCTGCAGGAATCAAGTCTGTACCTGGTGTCTTGTTGTTCCTGAGGGCCCTAATAGCTTCTTCTATTTCCTGAATTGGTGGTGGGTCAGATTCCATCCCCCCAATGTTTGCATTCCGCGGAGTGTGAGCAACAATTTCTCCTCCCTGTAGCATACCACCAAGGAGGCCATCGAAGTACTTTCGCCAGATAGTTTTAATTTTCTCTGGATCACTGACAATTCTATTCTCTCTGTCTCTACATAGTGTTGTAGATGGTTTATAACCTTCCCTGAGATGCTTAACATATTTATAAGCATTCCTTATTCTTCCATCTGCAAAGTCCTGCTCCATTTTGAGAAGCAGCCCGTTTTCAAAAGTTCTTTTCTTTTTTCTACATACTTTATTTGCCAGTCTTCTATTCTCTTCATATTCTTGCTTCCTTTCTCTAGTCCTACACTGAGAATACTTCCTGTGAGCCTCATTCCTCCGTGCAACACTCTCCCTGCATTCCTCATCAAACCAATACTCCCGCCTCCGTCTCTCCTCTATTCCTAGTACCTCTCTGGCGGTTTCCAGGAGTGCGCACTTAAGGCTCTGCCATTTCTCTTCCACCGTTCCTGCGACTGACTCGTTCAATCTATTCCTCACTTTCCCAGCATATTCCTGTACCCTTTCTGGGTCCTTTAAACTCACTGTGTTAACCTTTTCCTGTCTTCTGAGTCTGTCCTTCCTATATACAGCCACCCTGCATCTAAACTTAATGTGCACCATATAGTGATCAGAACCAACTGACGCTCCTTTCCGGGTTTTGACATCAATGATACTTGTAGCTGCTCTTTTATCTATGATCACATGATCTATCTGGTTGACTGTTTTCCCATCTGGGGCTACCAACGTTCCCTTATGGATATCCCGGTGTGGGAACTGAGTTGAGCTGATAACCATATTCCTGCTTGTAGCGAAGTCGATAAGCAGTTCCCCATTTCTGTTGGATTCATTGTGTAAACTGTGCCCACCTATGGTGCCAAGGTATGCATCTTCTTTCCCAATTTTCGCATTCATGTCCCCCATGATTAGTTTAATGTCATTCTTAGGGGCGGTGTCATATATTTTTTCCAGCAATTGGTAAAATTCTGCTTTTATGTCCTCATCCTTCTCATCAGTCGGGCAGTGTACGTTTATGATTGACAGATTGAAGAATTTAGTAGCCAATCTTATTCTACATATTCTCTCGTTGACTGGATGGAAGTCTACTATGAGGTGTTTTAAGCTTCTGTCAACAACAAATGCCACTACCAGTTCTCTTTTCTCCTTCTCTCTTCCGCTCTATAATACCGTATGAGTTTTAGTATCTCTTACTCCATTTCCCAGCCATCTTGTTTCCTGCACTGCTGCTACACCAATTTTATATCTTTTTAGCTCTTCAAATAGTTCCCTTTGTGCCCCCGGCCTGTACAAAGTCCTAACATTCCACGTTCCAAAAGACAAGTCCATATTCCGTTGCCTGAGTCGTTTCCGATAATACCGTCCTTTCCGAGGCTTATTTGGTAGTTTCGTAACATCCGGTTTTCCGGGAATGGGTTGTTAGCCCATAGCCCAACCTCCAACCTGGAGGGCCAGGATTGTGATCGAGGTTTTCTCCTCTAGGTAGGTTGCTTTCACTACAGCTATCGAGTCCCACCTACCCCCTCAGTCGCAGTACTACAGCCGGATGGGTCACATTTTGACTACCCCCTGCAATAATCCAAGACATAGGCCGGTCCAGGATCATTTCCTATACGCCCTACCTCGGTACTGATGGATACTGCTGCCCTCCACCAGGAATGTTTATCGACCTTCCGGTCTAGATCCGTACTGTTCTGCGTCAACGGGGTCACCTCTAGTAGGATGTGGCTCTTCACCACGCAGTACGGTCTTGGCTGGAGAGAGGCTCATGGCTCCATTGGGAGCTACCATCACATCATCCAACCCTGGGAACTTGTGAGGGCCAGTGCCCAGTCAACCCGAAGCAAAGGTACTACCTCTCCAAGTTCCCTCGACCCCTCTTGACCCCCTACTCGGGATAATATATCCGCTACTATATTTTTACTCCCGGTAGGTACTCCCATTTTATATGACCTTCTTGTAACTGGAGCATCCATCTTGTGAGCCTTCCATGGGACATCTTACAGTTTTTAAAAAAGGTTATTGCTTGATGATCGGTTCGTACTACTACCTCACTGTTTAATAAGTATGTTCGGAATTTAGTTATTGCAAAAACCACACTCAATGTCTCTTTTTCAGTTATAGTATAATTAAGTTCTGCTTTAGTTAGTGTACGGCTTGCAAAAGCTATTACCTTCCGTTCTCCCTTGTCATTTTCTTGATATAATACCGATCACAAACTCACTCCACTGGCATCAAAATTTAAATAAAAAACTTTACTAAAATCTGGGTGACTTAACATGGCACACTGTAAAAACCTCTGTTTCACTTCATTGAAGACTTCCTCATCTTTTTCAGTCCACTTCCATTTATTCTTCTTACAAATTAAATGTTGATAATGATGTGTTAGGTCGGAGTAATTACTTTGGAAGTTTCTATAATAATTACAAAGACCTAAGAAACTTTGTAATTGTTTTACATTTTTTGGATATGGGAAATTCTGTATTGAGTGTATTTTATCAGGATCCGCAGATATGCCTGTATTCGAGACTATAAACCCTAAAAACTTAATCTTGCTGGCTATGAATGTTGACTTGTATAATTTTAGTCTAATTCCATGTTCCCCCAATCTGGTAAGTACCTTATCAATTCGATGACAGTGCTCTTCCCAACTGCTTGATGCAATTACTAAATCATCAACGTACACTGTAGTAAATTCCAAAATCTCCTTGCCCAATACTGCATCAAGACATTTGATAAATATAGCCACACTATTAACCAGACCAAAAGGTAATCGTTTGAATTGGTAATTTCTACCGTTTACTATGAAACTCACATATTTTCTGCTTTCTGGATGCAATTCTACTTGCCAATATCCAGATAGAGCATCCCAACTACTAAAAAACTGTATGATATTAAAACGTTTTAAAATTTCTCCTATGTTCTCGGGCGACGTCTTATCAGCAATTATCATCTGATTAATTTGACGTGCATCCAAACACAATCTTAATGACTTACCTTTCTTGGGAATTACTACTAATGGGCTAGTGTGTTCTGACTGACTTAGTTCAATTATATTTTCACGAATCATTTTGTCGATTTCTTCTTGTACTTGCTCTCTTAATTTATAGGGTATTGGATATGACCTTTTGTTGAATGTTACATTTTCTCTTATGGGTAACTTACACTGCATTCCTACTATCTTGCCAGGTTTATTTGAAAATACTTTATAATGTTTCAAATAAATTTTTATTAATTGATTTATTTGTTCTTTGGTTAATTGACTGTTATGACTACAGAATTGTTTGATCCCTAGCATTTTCTCCTCCCACATTGGGTCGTTTACCGTTAATGTCTGTGTTGACTTTCTATGGATTGGACTATCCTCACATGGGTATTCAAATCTATCTCTTAATTTGGTTGAATTGACCATTTTCATTACACCTTCATTTCTATTAATAATTTTGATAGGTACCTTTCCCTTATCGTATGTAAATACCACCTGATTGGTTTCTAAATCTATAATGGTTTCATACTTCCGCAAGTTATCGCATCCGACTGATATTTCTGTTTCTGTACTTTGGTATACTACAAATATTAATGGTATCACCTTTCCATTGAATTGTACATTCATCATTATTTGTTTGCGAGCAGTTCGGTTGGCTCGTCCTGTTACACCCACTATAGTGATCTTGCTCACGGGTAATTCATATATTTTATTTGCCCTTCCTTCGGATAAAGTGATTCTCTTTTCCATTTCCTTTAACTCGTGGTATTTGTCATAATCATCAACGATATTTCTGCACCAGTATCAATAATAAAATTTTGATTTGTTTCCCCATATTGACCTGTAATAGATACTACATCACTTTCAGTTACATTTTTCTTACTTCTCTCACTGTCCATGAAATCTTGGCCTAAACTGGTTATCCAATACAGTGATCGGCTATCTGACTGTGGTTGACCACTGCACTCACTCACAGTCTTCTTTAGATTCCCTGATTTTCATTTGCAATTGCTCTCTCCTCTCTCCTTCCTTCATGTTGTCTATCTTCTGAGTGGGAAAGGGAACCATGTTGATTTCTATGCCTTACCTGTTCATAGTTGTTGTTTCTCTCACTTTGTCTCTCCTCACTGCGAGAACGTTCATTGCGATTATTCTCCCTCGGGTAACGACTATGATAAACACGGGAATCATAGTGTCGGCGTATAAAATTTTCTTTATATTGAATTATATTTTCTTCTATGATTACTAAATTGATACTTCTTCGGAATATCTAATTTTATTGTATTGACACTCAAACTATCTTCCAGGACAGGCTTCTTCTTTTAGTTCGGCGTTCTATAAATGATATGCTCAGACTTCTTGAAATATTGTTGTTTATTAAGTTGTATAAAATTATAATTCTTTCAATGTTACAGATTGATACTCTTGTATGTTTATTAAATTCAATATTAATGTTAACTCCCTTCCTTTAAAGGTTTCCTTTATTAAATACCAAATTAACCTCTTTTACAAGACCACTCTTAGATGTTTATGTGATTAAATATAAAAATAGACTTTTTGATGTAGCTCTTCTTAAATATAAAATTAGACTAAACAAATTTTCTTCCATTTGACTACACCAAATCTAACAATTTACAACTTACCATTTAGATACCTAACTACATTCATCACATCTTTCCATCATATGACTCTTAACAACATATATAATTTCATTAATTATTATTAATCACATTTAGTTGCTTTTTTACATTATCCATATAATTTGTATATTTTAGATTACTATTCTATTAATCTTTCCTTTTATTTGAATGTTTATTTCCAATTTAATATAATAATTCTCAACACATATTTCTTAATGCTGTTCTATATAATATTGGAGTCTACCTCTATGTTGGTCGTGACTAACACTCAGTTTTTTTTGTTTACAATCCTAACGTATGTTCACCATACTATTAAATTTATATCTTCTCTCTTTTAAAATTTATATTTCATTCTTATGTACTGTGTTGTATTTTAACAGCAGTACAATATTCAATATGTTATCAACCATTAAGATAATCTCAATAAATCCATTGGTCTATCCCCTTTTTTCCATCTGTTTTGGTATCATGACGCTTTATTCAAAAATACGTTTATATTACCTAAGCTTATTTAATAAGTGTATATTATAAAACTGAAGCGTTTTTATAGTCGGTCGTACAGCACAGAAGAAATACAAACAGCTTTCTGACTCGTTTATGTTAGTCGTTAGAATTTTAAGTATTTCGCGTTAACTTTATAACATTCCTGCAGGAAAAGACGTCCACATCACTTTATATATAGTGATCGGAACTCCAATATTTAATTCATTACTCGAATTTGTATGGACTTTCCTTATCTAATAGGAGTAGGTTTAATTCCGGGTACCACAAACAATTCGCATTGCAATTTCACGCATTCCGTCGGCGCACCATGTGGAAACGAGTACGGTACATAAAATAACACAGTCAATATAAGGTGGTCATCCTGAAGAGTAGTGCTGGCTACATTGAATCCTTTACGTCCATAAGGTAGCCGACTCTCCTGGCTCTCCTACAGCATTTCCATGTTACGAAACGCCGGTTTTCTAAAAAATATTATCTCTAGATGTCACTAGACGTCACTAAGAAACACGACCTTGTTGAAATGTGTGATAAATGGTGGAAATGAAATGGTCATTATATTTGGTTATTTTACATGCTTTATTTAAATATCTTCTATATGCTTGTATTGAATATGCTTGTAAAATTGAATTTAGTATGCGAGTAATATGGAATGAGGATTAATAAGGGAAAAACTAAGTGTATGGTGATTAGCAGAGGAGAAAAGAGGGCAAACATAAAAATAGGGCAAGACAAAATACAACAGGTGGAGTTGTTAAATAGCTTGGAAGCTTGATTAGTGAAGATATGTCCTGCACTCGTGAAATTAGAGCAAGACTTGCTATAGCGAAAGAGTCATTTAATAGGAAAAAAAGACTGTTGTGTGTCAAAATTAATAAGAATTTAAGAAAAAGGTTGGCCAAATGTTATGTGAGGAGTGTTGCTTTATATGGTCCAGAGACATGGACACTGAGGAAGGAGGATGAGAAAAGATTAGAAGAATTTGAGATGTGGGTTTCGCGAGCAATGGAAAAAGTAAGGTGGGTTGATAAAGTAAGGAATGATGAAGTTTTAAGAAGAATATGGGAAGAGAGAAGAACCTAAAGGTAATAGAAAATAGGAAAAGGAATTGGTTAGGTCATTGTTTAAGAATAGACTGCTTTCTTACAACTGCCATGGATGGTGTCATAAAATGAGATAAAAGGAGAGGGTGTAGAAGAATGAAATTAATAGATAGCATTCAAATCAGAGGGTGTTACGAAGAAACGAAAAGACTGCCATGCGATAGGACAGCTTGGCAAATATTAGGTTTTTAGAATAAAAAACAAACGATATTTTTTTTATGTTTGGAGACGCTAGAGGCATAAACTATTACTGCGAACCATATTCCGTTAAAACTGCAACCTTATCGCACTAGGTAAATCAGTTAAACGCAAACTGTACACTGCAATGGCTGTATTGAACTTAACTTTGGAGTTGATAGCCTACGTCTCTAGTAACAACTTGGTTGTTTAAGCGGTAAACATAAGTTTGCAACCTTATCGCACTAGCTAAATCAATTAAACGCAAACTGTACACTGCAATGGCTGTATTGAACTTATCTTTGGAGTTGATAACCTTCGTCTCTAGTAACAACTTGGTTGTTTAAGCGGTAAACATAAGTTTGCAATTTAGCAGTGTAAACCACTATCCTTAATTAAGCTATTCCAGCCGACTGGTGTATACATGATAAGGTCACTTGTTTTAATAATGAAAACAGCCAGTTGAATAGCCACACCTTTGTAAAGTGAACACATAATGTTAAGACTTAGAGTAAAAAAACGCAAAATGGAACAGCGTTGATAATTCTTCTCCTTCTTTTACTTCTAAAAGACTACACCGCTACACACACTCTCAGTAATGAAAACCTGTCTGTTGTGTGTGTGTGTGTGTGTGTGTGTGTGTGTGCGCGCGCAGTGAAGAATAGCATACATATGTAACGTTGACAGAAAATTAATTTTCTAACCATCGTCTTGAACAAGGATTAAAATTAAACCAAAAGTGTTTTGTTCCGATCTCAAAAGACAGACTGGAGCTGGTCAATCCAACGCTGTTTCGGACGCACCACACGTCTCTTTTTTTTCGGCTTGTAATTTCATAACTGTGTATGCGGCAGTCATCCATATGCTGGATAAAAGTTTTCACATCTATGTAAAATAAAAGTTTAAAAGATGTGACATTCGGTCTGGAAGACATCGGTGTCATAAAGGCTTTAAAAAAAACGATTATTATTTATGAAGAAAGAAACGAACCTGCATTATTACTAAAGATGTCAAGTTTTGCTGATCAAGTGTATATTTATATTAAATTGATTTGAACAAGTTATACAAGTTAAATTGTTTTTGTGATTCATTATAAAGATAGAGACATAGAAAATAAACTGATGAATTTCACAAGAATGTTTGGAACGATTTAGAGAACGTTGGAAAATAAATGTAGAAAAGAAACCCAAATAAAATTTTATAAAACAATGGCAATATATACACTACTGTACGGTTTTCAGACTTGGGTCATAAATAAAAAGTGGACAGGAGATACAAACAACAGAAATGAAATTCCACACAGGAATACAAACACACAGGAATGGAATGTGTAATAGACGAGATCGTATAAGAAATGAAGAAAGAAGAAGTGATTTAGATATTTTTGCAGTTAAAGAAAGGATTAAAGAATACAGAATAAAATGGATTCAACATATAAATAAAATGGAAGAAAGTATAATACCGAAGATGGCGAAATATTGCAACCCTAGAGTCAGAAGAAAAGTTGGTAGGTCTAAGAAAAGGTGGACTGTGGAATAGGAACAGGCCGCTAAAGTCTAAAACCCTTAAGAAGGTGATGATGATGATTGTTGTGACTTAAATTGTCTGCATAACCGTCAGGTATCGGACAACTGTAAATTCTGCTCCAAATTAAATTTTAAATATAAATAATACGGTGCTTAACTTTGATAAACCTAACTCAACTAACGTGTTAGTTATGTTTATCTATCGTAACATCTATATTATTTAAAATATTATTGTGTTTTACAATTTTGCTTTATAAATTATTATATTTTACCTCCTATAATAGTCGGGTGCATCTGAAAGTCAATTACTGTTAACGTACTTTGAAGGCTACTAAAATGTATTACGTATTTTGATTAAAAAGAAAAGAAATATCTTAGATACTATACCAGGAAAGGAAATAGCTGTAATTGAATGTTGCAGGAACACAAGAACGAAACACATTACGTGGGTAAGTTTCCCTTTACAGTGCTGCTGGTGATATAATGGATATACGGTGATATACCGCCGTTCAGAAAGGCTTATCCTCTAACGTCATGTGTTTTATAAGTTTAAAACGTAGTGTATGAGTGTAGTCATTAATGAAAGACAGGGTATGACCTTACGACAATATTGTAACAGTATGTTAAAAACATCGGCTGCAAAAGTTAAGCTTATAAGTTTACTTCTGAAAGGCGGTATCCGTTTACTAATTGTAATATAGATTTTCTTATTCCATATGACCATAATTTTGTAGTTCCTATGTGAGTGACATTGATTATCTAGGACATTATGCGTTTGTCTGACATTACTTTATTTCAAGATTATCAAAGAACTATCCGAAGATCGTTTAATTCAGCGACTTAGATCTACCACCACTTCGAGTTACTGGTCTCTACCTGAACAAGTAGCAATCATATTTTTATCTTCTCTTCAAACAAATACTGAAAATTTCTTAATTGATTTATAAAATACTATATCCTCTAGTAGACTGAATGAGCTAACTGCGTTCTGGTTTTCCTTAGCAGATCGTTAGGTGACAGCATTCCACGTCTTCTAGTTCTGCGTCAAACTCTAAAAGTCGTCATGTTCTCATCCGAACTTAAATAAGTCCAGCATCCTGGGCGCATCATTGTCCTGTTCCTCATGTGTCCCCACCAATCTTCATGTGTCCTGGTCACTCGCTGTTACCTCATGTGTCTAGTAGACTATAAATAAAGACTTTTGACGAAGTTTCAACGGTTTGTCAAATTTGTTCTTCATGCGGAATTCTTCAGTTCTCTTACTCCTTTCTTGGCTTAAACATTGGTTACTGTGTGATAAGACACGTACTAAAAAAATATTTCTTCATAATGATTAAAATATTACTTTAAAACTTGATTATTTTGTATTAGATATTTATAAGATACGAATTTACGACTATCTAATATGTTATCGAAAGAGGAATTTAATGGGAAGAAAAGACTGCTGTGTGGCAAAATTAATAAGAATATAAGAAAAAGTTTCGCCAAATATTATGTGTGGAGAGTTGCTTCGTATGTGCAGAAACATGGACACTGAGGAAGGAGGATGAGAAAAGATTAGAAGCATTTCAGATGTGGGTTTGGCGAGCAATGGAAAAAGTGAGGTGGGTTGATAAAGTAAGGAATGATGAAGTTTTAAGAAGAATAGGGGAAGAGAGAAGAATCCTGAAGTTAATAGAATGTAGGAAAGGGAATTGGTTAGGTCATTGTTTAAGAAGAGACTGCTTGCTTACAACTGCCATGGACGGTGTCATAAAAGGCGAAAAAAGAAAAGGGTTTAGAAGAATGAAGTTAATAGATATCATTAAAACCAGAGGGTGTTACGAATAAACGAAAAGACTGGCATGCGATAGGACAGCTTGGAGAGCTTTTACCATTTGAAGACCTTCCTTAGGGTAGAACACCAAATAATAATATGTTATCACATTCATCAATACTCTTGGATAATGAATTATCAAGAAACAAATAAAATCATGATTCACATGTTTTGCTACTGCATAGGCCTTCCTATTAAATGAATTTTAGAGAGAGAGAGAGAGAGAGAGAGAGAGAGAGAGAGACTGAGAGAGTATGTAAGGACATATGTGCACAGCCTTGTAATTGGCAGAGGAATGAGAACATTACTATGTATATGTTTACCCTCATTGCGAAATGTTTCGTTAACTCAGGGTAGGAATTGTACTTACTTTTTAATGTCGACTCTAAATGGGCGTCTCTAAAAGGAAGCGTGAAAATCCAAACGCCGTTGGTCACATGTATAAAAATTTGTACTTGCTTGTTTCTAAATTAATAGAGTGTTGCATTCGGTGAGTCTATTTAATGTGTTTAATAAGTCCAATTCTCAGGCCCATAAAAAAGTGTGGAAAGAGCCATTACCTTGTAGAGTATTGCAGAATTGCGGTCATATATTAATGCTGTTGCCACGATGCGGCATAAATAACATTCGTAGCAACGTATCTCCAAATCAGAAGGCTAGACAATGTTCTCAACCTGTCTCGCAAACCGTAACGAACGCTACAATTTGCTTATCAATACAGATGACCTTGGCTGACTAGAAATATCCGTATTGTAAACAGCTGTGGGCTAGTTGAGATTTTCACAAATTATAAAAGCCTTTGGACTACACTGGAGTTGTAATTCCGCGAAATAAGTTTGGCGTTGATTAAAGAAACGCATTAGTAGCACTGTAAAGTGTTTACTAAGTAAGCGATTACATTAAATAAATTATTAAATAAATTAATTAGTAAACAAATCTTGTACTTGTACTGGGGACTGATAACAATTAATTAACTTCACGATTTTACTATAACGATTGGGTTTGTGTATGACAAAACATAGGATGCAAGGTATCGGTCATCACGAGCATATTAACTCCGTGGGGAAAGGACGCGGGAACGCATCTTGATCAATGCTAATACGGCTTGACTGAGGGGCAGTCAGCACACCATGCGAAACGCCGGATGGAAGAATAAAGACCGCTGACCATTGTTACCCACTAGTAGGACTACAGTCTGTCTTATTATACAAACAACGACGTTGTGCATACGTTTAATCTTTTATGCGGAACTATCAGGCAGACTCTTACGTCTGCATGTAAAGAAACACGCCTAAAATTCCACAACGTGATGGGCCTTCCTATACTTTGTTATGGGTCTGAGAATTGGACTTTAACTAAAGGCCAGGCCAGTCATATCCAAGCGGCTGAAATGTGATTTCTCAGCCGCTTGGCAGGGTATACTCTCCATGATCAAAGAAGGAACACAGATATGCGGCAGGAACTGAATATTATGAGTATACTCGACAGGATTGCCCAGTATCGGCTGAATTGGTGGAAACATCTTTGCCGAATGGATGTCTGCCGCATCCCCAAGCAACTATGGAACTATAAGCCAAAGGGACAGAGAGGTGTGGGACGTCCGAGGATGCGCTGGAGTGATCAGTTCTTGAGTCTTTGACTGTTTGAGACCGGATCAAACCATTCTTGTTTTACTCCTTGAAGATGGAGATGATGATGATAACTAAGATTCACACTTATGTATTGTCACACATGTGGATCATCGCATGGAGGTAAGTTGCAAGCTTCACGTACGCTAGGCATGTTATTTATGTCGCGAGTCTTACACGATGGTAAAAAGACGTTTTCAAGAAACGTGAACGGTCAAATTTCGATGAAACGACGGGAAAGAATCATCTATAATGAGTTTTAATATTAAATCGATTACTTACTTTGGTACTTACTTCACGATAGTTTCTCCGTTTCCACTCTGCTGTTTGCTAACGATCAAGTTGTCCTACAAGAAAACGAAGATGGATTACAAAAAGTAGTGTATCATCAAATCAGTAAAATTTGACATGAATGTAATTTAAAATTTTCCACGACGAAGACTAAAATAATGGCATTTAAAAGAAAATTCTCAATGCACTCCAAAATAGTAATAGACAATAAAATTATTGGACAAATATCCCACTACAGCTACCTAGGTTGCAACGTAATCTATGCTTATGAAAACGATATCGATAATAAAATAAACAGATACCAAAGGATGTGTGGCACAATCCATAAAACTCTGGGGAAGAAAGTACGAAATTATATAGAATTTAAATTTTATAAAATAATGGCGGCACGAGTATTGATGTACGGGAGTGAATCGTGGACATTCGCCCAAAATCAGAGAAAACGAATTCAAGCTGTTAAAATTAAATTCTTAATAAGAGTCAAAGGATCCACCCTAAGAGATCACATAAGTAACGCAGACATTAGGTAAGGGCTGCATATGTACTCGAAAAAGATAAAATTGAACCAAATAAATAAAACTGTGCCCGTAGATAGCGGCAATTAAGATTGCTTGAATATCTAATTTCCGGGAAGAGTACGTACTGTGGGCCTGTGTAATAGAAAGGCGCGAACGCAGAATCTAGGAGCGAGTAGTTGCAGGAAAGAAAAGCCCGGAACTTAGGCTTCTATTACACTACGCAACTGATTGCATGCAACTGATTTCAAACCTACATGAAACTAGTTGCAGGTTAGTAAAAGGAAAATGCAACTGCTTTGCAATCAGTCTAAACACGTCGTCTATACTACAATTTTATAAAGAGGTAAAATTTGTTTGTATCGTTGTCTAGGCTAACCTCAGAAACTACTGATCCGATAAACCAAATTCTTTCACCACCGTGTTCCTTGAAAGTTGAGGATGGTTTTTAGACATACATTTGAACCAATAACTTTAATAATTTTCAAGAACAGGGATTTGAAACGGTCTTATGTCATGAAATTTTTGATAATTTTCATGTAGTCAAATGTTTGGCATGCAATAAACTTTCGTCTTATAAGAGATAGCTGTATGGTGTCAACAAGTAAAATTTAGAAAAAATTACCCATTTTATTTTTTTTTTTTTTTTTCATTAAAATCCTTCTTTTTGTTTTCGAGGTATTCGTGGTTTTGTAAAAATTCTATATGTTGTGTCCGTCCCAGGTCATGAAATTTCTTCGTTCTCTACAGAATGCGGGCGCAGGCGGATTGCATGCAATTGGTTGCATAGTGCAATAGACTACATTTGAGTCAATGCCCCACAACGAGTGTGTGAAACTAAAAGTTGCACGAGCAGTTGCAAGGCTTGGCACTATGTTGCAATCGATTGCAAACCGTGTAACCAATTGCAGTAAGTGTAATACGCTACATTTAAAACAATGCTTCGCAACTTTTTTTTTTTAATGAGTTGCATGCAATCAGTTGCGTAGTGTAATCAAGGCCTTAACTGAAGTACGAAAGTACACAAATATAACAACCGGATCCGACGTACAATTAGACCAGCGTCTCTATTCAGTGAGAGTCCTGCGATGAGCAGGTGATGTCTGTAAATGACATTATAAGTTATAGTTAAAAAAAAAAAGATTCTACCTAATGAATAATAATGAAATATTTACATGATTCAATATTAAACACTATGTATTTGAAGTCTTTTTCCGGTATGGACCGCGTCAAAAATGTCTTGTATGACAACGTTTTACTCATATTACAACGATATCCTCAGGTCTAAGATTTTGATGTCATCTCATAGTCACTTGGACCAGAGGATACTCATTCTAATATGAATAAAACGTTGCCATACAAGACATTTTTGACGCAGTCTATACAGGAAGAAGACTTCAAAAAATTAATGGACACCGGCCGCGAAAGACTACCTGAGAATACAGCACTAAACACATTACACGTTGCGTATAAGAAACATAACTGAGACATTTTTCAGTAATTGCGTCATTTATTTTTTGATCTGTCTGTCTGCCTTTCCGTCTATCTGTCTACCGATTCTCTCTCTCTCTCTCTCTCTCTCTCTCTCTCTCTCTCTCTCTCTCTCTCTCTCTCTCTCTCTCTCTCTCTCTCTCTCTCTCTCTCTCTCTCTCTCTCTCTCTCTCAATTGGCGGTACAACTCTTGGAGAGCCTTGGCCTCCTGGACAATCCGCCTCCAGTCATCTCAATCCTCTGCTTTCATTCTCCACTTCTCATACCAAGCCTGCGCAGGTCGTCCTCAAGATCATCTAACCATCGTTTTCTGGGCCAACCCCTCCTTCTCCTTCCACCCAGGCCAGGCCATTGTTTTACATGCATGTTAATAAAACTATGTTTGTAAACACGAATTTCTGTGTACAAAAATTCTGAGTATAAAAATTATCTGTGTACAAAAACTGATATGTATGTAACTGTTATGGTATTACAATATTTTTATGTCCACGATACACGAAAGACGCTTATGTCCACCATCACTATCACAGTTTACATGAATCAACGGACTTTAACAGAAAATTATCATAAGAATCTTTACAGCGCGCTGTCAGATTAAAAACTGCAAGATTTACCTTTTCTTAATCTTGTTGTAAGGATATGACACATACTTAACCTAATATCAAAACTTTTATTTAAATAGCAATACTGAACTAATCTAAACTAATAGCAGTGTATACTAAACTTTTTGACGATAACAAAGCTGAAGTAATAACAAAACGATTTGCTTCAAAGAAGATATTTTCCGGCAATCATACAAACATTCTCTTAAATTTAAAAATATATTTTGTTTCTATTTATGACGCACGTGGCATAAATGACATTTCTCAGGCACGTGACACGGAATAGGCCTACTCTTCATGATCGTAGAAGAAACACAGATATACCACAGGAATTGAATATTATGAGTATATTCGACAGGATTGCCCAGTATCGGCTAAATTGGTGGGAACATCTTTGCCGAATGGATGACTGCCGCATCTCTAGACAACTATGGAACTATAAGCCGAGGGGACGTAGAGACGTGGGACGTCCGAGGAAGCTCTGCAGTGACCAGCTCTAGACTCTTTGACTGTTTGAGACCGGAACAAACCATCCTTGTGTAATACTTTAAAATGATAATGATGATTTACGACCCACTATAATAAAGAAAATGCTTTAAAATGCGTCACCAATTGTAATCAGGAAGTCACAAGGCGCATTGAAAATGCTAGATTATATCTATTCATACAAGTAACTTTTATAGCATTGAAACTAGTCTTCCTTGTGCTGCTGCAAATATGAAAAAGTTTAGATTTGACAAATAAAAGCACACACGTTCAGTTAATAAGACTGGTTTGGGAGGAGGGGAATCAAAGTAAACAACAGCGTACAGCTCTTCGATACTCGGGTAGAATTACATCTCCTTCACCGCCTTGATAACAGTGATGAAGCTCTAAAGAAAACACAAAGACTATTTGCCGCATTCGTTGGACTGACTGACTGACTGTCTCGCTTTTAAGCGTTGAAAGTTTTGTGGTTTTTAAGTGTACACAATTATCGCTTTATTCAGTGAAACACTGGCTGATAGGTTTGAACTACTTTTACTTACCGAGACCAGGTGACACTTCTCCTTTCAGCATTGCATCTCCTTTCATTTGCTTTGGCATGAACAAAATTTTTCTAAAATTTTACAAATACATATTGTTACGACGGTTTCACGAATCGTCATACTGTACAGTATACAAAAATAATTGACACTTATGAAGTCACTAATTACCAACTTTAATTAGTCAAAAATAACAATTTGTAATCAACAAAGTTACTCTAGTGCAAATAATTCAAGTTAAAATTGGCCAGACGCACTAATTAACACAGTAATCAGTTTCAACTCGTGTGAAACAATCACTTGATCAGCACTCTTCAATATCGCCAGGTGTAACTTCATATACATGGAATGGCATCTTTCACTATCAGTGTTAATCGTTATTACATGACCTGATAACAGTATGAATTTTAATTGAATCAACGATTGCTTAAATCTTATTCCATATATTATGTACTTTATTTTATGTAAATGATTGACCTGTCGATACCAAATATGAAGTACGTAAAAGCACGGATTATCTTTCCGTGTGTAACGTCGGTGTTCTTATAGAAACCATAGCAACAAACCTTTTAATGGCCTAATCAGTTTCATTAGCCATTCCAAGAACCAAACCATGTCCACTACTTAGCTGAAGATCCAAAACAACACTCTAGAGAACCCTGAAACCAGCAGTAAAGAATTTTCTTCAAGGAATTATCACTATGCTATTACGTTTTTAAACTTTCTAAAGCCAGATTTGAAAATTTTGAATCCAGCAAGTTTATTAGACAAATCAACTGGTTCATAGTCGTAACGGTGGTTACATATCACATATATTACATATATATCACAGTAATTATATGTTACATATATAAATTATAATATGGAATACAGGCAGTCATAGCCTTCCTAGCACTGTTCTCAAGGATGTAGACTGAGACATTAAAACTCTCAACAAGATTATTACAAAACTGAACAAAATTCGTATGTTTTTTTTTGCGTATGAGCTACTGTGGACTACGTTTGGTTCAACTTGTTCCTCCCTTCTCTCCTCTCTCTTCCTACTCTCTTACATCTCTTTCAATCTTGATCGATGTCACTCCCTCCTCTCGTCAGTCCAGATGGCACCTGTCCTCTTCTTGGGGTTTTCCTGAAAACCTTGGGCATTTTTTAATTTCTTTGTGAGTGGCAAGCATTTTTCAATTTCTTCTTGAGTAGTCTGGAGTTCTTCTATCTCTTTTTCTGTTTTATTGAACCACGTGTTGCACATGTTAAGCTTTCTGAAATAGTTAAAAAGCTTCCCCTTTAGTTTGTCAGGATTAATTCTTTGAACATGTTTGTAGAAAAAAATTTTTTTTTAATTACGTCTGTGATTTTCTAACCTCGTGTGTACAGCTCATTATTCTGGTGTCTTCTGTACTGTTCTGCATCTTTTATTGATTTCAAGATTTTTTAAAAATATTTTCCTTTCTGTGACTTCTAGTTCTTCCATCATCATTTTCTTGTTCAGTCAGCACTCAGCTCCATAAAACGCTTCCGGGCGAATTATTGTTGAAAAATGCCAAAGTTTGGCATCAACGGATTTTGATTTCTTGTTATATGTGTCCTTGGTTAATCGTAAGCAACTTTCATCTTATTAACTCGTGTTTTAATGGTATCTTTCTCTGAGCCATTTTGTTTAATAACTTTTCCAAGATACTTGAATTTGCAAATCTATAGATTTGCACGTTTCCAGTTTTCATTTTCTTAGATATTGTCTTGATTTTTTCATGGACTTGGTTTATTCAAAAGAAATTTGTAACCCCACTCTTTTGGCTTGTTCTGTCAGCAGTTCCACATCTCTAATGGCTGTTTCTACTGAATCTGACAGGATTGCTAGATCACCTGCAAACGCCACACAATCTATTGACAGGTTATCTCTGCTATACCCTACTCTAATTCCCTGGATGATGTCACTTTTCTCTAATTATTTTCTCTATTTTCTTATTACTTTTACACAACGCAGTTAAAAATTAATAGTGATAGTCCATCTCCTTTTCTGACCCCTGTCTTAATTGAAAACTCTCTAGGAACTTCATCTCTGAAAGTCAATAAAGGTAAATCTTTAAATATTTTTCATATTGGTTTATGTAATCTAATATTTTCGACATGGTATATCACTTAAACGTCATACTTTCATTTAACAAATTTGTACTGCAAATTTTTTGCCTGTTTATTTTTTGAATAAAAATTGTGTTCAATAGGTAAGTGTATTTAAACATTCTTTATACATGAAAAACATGTTTGAATATGGATCCAAGTTACTTATTGACAAAATATACATAATATTTACAGTATTTCTTCCGTCGTGTGACTTCGTGTTGCGTTCGATTGACTTACGCGTTTCGAAACATATGTTTCGTCTTCAGAAATAAAAAATCAATCAAAGTGAGGGCTTTAGATAATAAAATATCAAATATTTAAAACAATTCCACACACATGAGTGCGCACTCGAGTGGGACCGATCGGACACTGTCTGTTAGTACCTATTGTGTAAACAGATTTATTGCGGTATAGTAGAGCGAGTTTGATTTAAAGTTTAAATGCTTGTTTAGCACACAGTCACGACTGTGTACGTCATTGTACGCTATATATATATCTCGAATTCTTCCAAGGCGTTCATGTAAGCGCCTTTATT
The DNA here is from genome assembly GCA_034769895.1 of Magicicada septendecula. NCBI lineage: Eukaryota > Metazoa > Arthropoda > Insecta > Hemiptera > Cicadidae > Magicicada > Magicicada septendecula. The sequence continues at coordinate 351,812,427 of CM068375.1, forward strand.
ACAAACATATATGGGTCTCAAGTTGGAATTAAAGCTCGTATATTTATGATTTTTGTTTATCAAATGAAGTTGGGTTTTTTTTGTTGGATAGTGTAAGGAACACACACCAAAGCACAATTTAAAGCGTCAGACAATACTATCCAACTTGCCTATCTTGCTGCTTACACTATTCTGCGTTCACTGTTTAGTTGATAGCAGAGGCAGGCAATGGCCATGCTATTCTAACGGAGACCTTGTACTACTCGCCCGTATAAAAACATCGACTCACGCTGTCACATCGAAACTTCACTCGGCGCTTAAGGGTTATAAATTAGTATAATTGTAAACTATTGTCAGTGAGTGAAACAATCTTTATTTACTGTATCTAAGTTGATAAATATAAACGTTTCAAAAACAAAATTGTAATTTGTAGCAAGATAATAATATTGTTCATAATTCTGTTTATGTGTCTCTTGACACATTAAGTTTTTTCCACATACTTGACCATTTCAATAATTTACAATTTTCATACCAAAATCAAAAATAATTGTTTTGTTCCAATTTACTGTAATGTTAATGGTTTTTTCTAATCAAAGAAAATTATTCAGTTATATACTTTATTAATTTCAAGAATTATGGAAAAAAATGTTTAATTTTCAACGGTTAAATGACATTATATTAAGAGAAGATTTTCGGAAAAAGATGCTGTATATTGCTAATTTGGAACTAAAAGACTTTTTCCTCAAGTTATTTATCTTGCTTATCTACAAAAACTAACCGATTTTACTCGAGAGAATTCACCCCGGACATGGCATTGCCGGTAGAGGACACCTCATCGTCACTTCCACTTGACTCTTCACTTGACGATCCCGTAAGTTTTATTACAAAAGGGTCGATATCGTCTTGAAGGTTGTCTGCCTCCCACATGTTTTCTTCCACTTTCTCTACATGTTTACAATAATTTTTCCATTGTTGTTCTGACACGGTATCAAAAGCGTTTTCAATTAATGGAGTCATGAGATTGTTCTTAAATTTAGTATTATGTATCCCCACATGCCTCTTCACTTGACTTCAAACAAGTTCTATGGCGTTTAGTTCACAGTGATACGGAGGGAGACGCAACACTGTGAACCCATGGTCTTTGGCTTTTTCGTCTACAACGTAGGACACATATAAGTGTTTAACTTTCGAAATTTCTTCTAACAGTTCTTTCTTCAGGCTGTCTTCCGGGAAATCTACATTTTTTCTCGTAGCCAATTTTTATATCGTCTTTTAACGACTTAGTGTTTGGGATTGTTTCCTTTTTTCTACTGTGATACGGGGCATTATCCATTACTATCACAGTTTCAGGTTCAAGGTTTGGCAATGGATTCTCGTCAAACCAATTTTTAAAACGGGCACTATCCATTTCATCTTGATAATCTTGTATGCCTTTCTTTGCTAAAAATACCATTTTTCCATCTTTAACAAAACCTCTTTCACCTCCAGCATGGACAATAACGAAGCGCGGTCCCCTTTCAGTAGGTTCTTTTAACCCTGTAGTAAGTCCAGCCATAAAAGCTAGTATTTATAGTTGTATCCTGCCATACTTTACTTTTACTTGTCGTTAGGCCAACGTTAACCCAAGTTTCATCAAGAAAAACTATTGGTTTCTTTTCTCTCCTAAACTTTCTCATTTTCCTTAGGTATGAATGCCGCCACAAAATAATGTCGTTTCTTTCCAAAAGAAGTGCTTTTTTTCTTTTTTCAAAGCAAAATCCGTTTTCTGTGAGAATTTTCCACAGTGTTCTTTTCAAATCTGGAAGCGTCGGGTCCTCATTGATCTTGGCCAAAACCGCTGTCAGCGTTGGAGGGATATTTTCCGAAAAGAAGGAATGGATAATTATTCTTCTAATAGCAGTGATGACGAATCCGTCGTACTTCTGTCGTCCACTGGTCTTGTATTCTATTTTTTCGAATCTTCCGTGGTGTCTTAATGTTTCCAGTTAGTCCTTCTTTTCTTATTCTGTCTATAGAACATTCACTTGTACCGGTGGCCTCCTTAGTTTTGTTAACTAAAAATCGCACACTTTCGTTTGGGTAACACTTTTTAAAATATTCGTAAACTTTCAACACAGTTACCCTATCGCCACTTTTAATAGGTTTGCCTTTCTTGCGAGAGTTCATAGTTTCAACTTAGGAAAACAATTAGAAAAACTTAGTTAACTGTGTACAAAGTATACTTCAAATTAACACCAATAATATTTATATTTAATAATCATATTAAAGCTGTTAACACAAACACTGTGTACTTCAAAATATATTATGTAACTCAGTATGTCTTGTAACAAAGTATGTCTGTAACTCAAAAGTTGAAATAACAAATAAACACTAAACTAAAACCATATACTAAACACTACGGTACTAAGTAATGAAAGTCACATAAAACGCAACGAACACAACAGAAACGAACAGGTTGACTTTCCGCCAGAAACTGAGCAATGAGCATTAACAATGTTTTGTTATGATATGAATGGTGAGGAAATACCGAAATAGCAAGGCACAGGTGGTGACCGGACGCGATGATTCAGCACCAGCCAGGTCAACAACCTTGACGTTTTATCACCCTCATACTGAGGTTGCAACTTTTAAATATCGGTATGGAGAACCATTCATGACTTCCATGTTCTAAGATTTATATTTCAAATCATTTACGAAATGAAATGTTTCCATAGAAAATACTTCTTTCCACTTATTGTTTCAGCCTTAACCACAGTACTGTGGTCACTAACGTATACCACCACACGTTATCGGACTCAATTTTCACTGATGATGGCAGTCGACGGCACTGCCGAAACGTCTGGTTTTGTAGAAAACATTGGACTACGGCCAAACAGCCCGGGAAGGAATTTTAACAACAAACTACTACTTTGTTGCCGATAACGTAGTACACAATAAAAATTATCCCCTACCCCTTCTACTATAATTTTCATTTATAGAAAATTACCCCCACCCCGTTCAACTAGCCTCTTCATTTATAGATATTTCATCTACGTTTCTACAGTGGATTATTAACATCTTCTTATCAGGATACTTTATTTATCAAAATTAAGTACTTTACTCTAGTTACAACAAAAAATGTTTCTGGTGAACTGCCCTTTTCCCGTAACCGATCTTCACCAAAATCAAAAGCCCTTGACTCTTCAACAACTGAGGCACATATGTAAAAAATTATTTGATTCTGTTTGAATTTACGGCAGTTATCGTTCGTCATGAGAATATTTCTCTTGTTACAACATAAAATGTTGCTGGTAAACTACCCCTTTCCCTTAACCGATCTTCACCAAAATCCACAGACACTGAGTTCTCTACAATCTAGGGATGTATGCAAAAACTTATTTGATTATGTTTGAATTTACGGTAGTTATTGTTCGTCAAAAAAAATTAATTGTAATCACATAAAACGTTGCAGATAAACTACACCTTCTCCTTAACCGATCTTCACCAAAAACAACAGATCTTGAGAACTCTTCAATTCAGAGTTGCATGCAAAAAATTATTCGATTATGTTTGAATTTGCGGCTGTTATCGGTTGCCATAGAAAATGTTTTATTTAAAACATAAAACGTTTCAGGTAAACTACCCCTGTCCCTCAACCGATCTTCACCAAAATAAATAAGCCTTGAGTCCTCAACAACTCAGGCACATACGTAAACAATTGTTTGATTCTGTCTGAATTTACGGCAGTTATCGTTCTTCATTGCAAACGTACTCTTGTTACAACATAAAATGTTGCAAGTAAACTACCCCTTTCCCTTAACCGATCTTCAACAAAATCAGCAGACCTTGAGTTATCTACAATTGAGGAAGGTATGCACAAAATTATTTGATTCTGTTTAAATGTGCGGCAGTTATCGTTCGTCATAGAAACAATTACTCTTGTAAAAACATAAAATGTGGCTGGTAAACTACCCCTTTCCCTTAACCGATCTTCACCAAAATCAGCAAGCCTTCAGTATTTTACAATTGAGGAAAGTATGCAAAAAAAATTTGATTCTGTTTGAAAGTGCGGCACTTATTGTTCGTCATAGAAAAAATTACCGTTGTTAAAACATAAAATGTTGCAGGTAAATTACCCCTTCCTCTTAACCGATCTTCACCAAAATCAAAGAACATTAGTTCTTTATAGTTCAGAGAGGTTTGCAAAACATTATTTGATTCTGATTGACTTTACAGGAGTTATCATTCATACAAGAAAATTACCCATGTTAAAACAAAAAACGTTGCCGGTAAACTACCCCTTTCCCTAACCCGATCTTCAACAGAAACACTAGGTCTTGAGTACTTTCAAATTCAGGGCTGTATGCAAAACATTATTTGTTTCTATTTGAATTTGTGGCTGTTATCGTTTGCTATAGAAAATACCATTGTTAAAACAAAAAACGTTGCTGGTAAACTACACCTTCCCCTTAATCGATCTTCACCAAAAACAATAGGTCTTGAGAACTCTTCAATTCAGAGTTGCATGCAAAACATTATTTGATTATGTTTGAATTTGCGGCTGTTATCGGTTGCCATAGAAAATGTTTTATTTAAAACATAAAACGTTGCAGGTAAACTACCCCTTTCCCTTAACCGATCTTCACCAAAAACAACAGGTCTTGAGTACTCTACAAATCAGATCTGTATGCAAAAAATATTTGATTCTGTTTAAATTTGCGGCTGTTATCGTTTGCCATAGGAAAAATCTACAGAAGACAGATAGACAGAAAGACACGTAGACACACAGACAGACACAGACATACACACACAGAAACTTTTCGAAAAATAACTTTTTTTAATGTTTTGAGTGTAGTACAATGTTTTGAATGAACTAGTACCGTTCAACAACTCTCGCTGCGTAAAATAACGTGTGTGCTTTTCATTCAAAATATTAGATAATTGTGTTAGAGAAAAGGGAGCGTCGTATAGATTTGTCGCGTCAACTAAGGGGCACGAGTAAATCACCAAATTTAGCGCAAAAGAAAGTTATATAATTTGGCGTTGCTTTTACCCAAGTGACTAGTTAAATTGTAATATTAATTGATTAGAAAAGAAGTGGAATTCAAGGTTACAAATAACTGTTAAATAATTGTTAAATTAATTTGTTAAAAATAAATTTAAAAAATGGCTAAATCATCAGCAGTAGATATGACAGCAATTGAGCAAATGTTTAAGCAGTTGACAACTAAAATGGATGAAAATAATGGTAAAATAGAAAGTAAAATTGAAAATACAAATAGTGAAATTGATAGTACAAGTAGTCAATTGTCTAGTGAAATAAAAAATACTAATAATAAAATTGAAAAAATAGAAGGTACAATTGAGAGTACCAATAGTAAAATTGATGAAAATAATAAAAGTTTAGAAGAAAGTAATCAAAAATTAATAACTGATGTAAATAATAAAATAGAGCAAACTAATAAATATTTGTCTAGTGAAATGAAACAAATAAACGAAAATTTGTCTAGCCAAATAGAACAAAGTAGTAAAGAAGCTACATTTAAAATAGATGAAGAAATATCTAATCTAGCTAGTAAATTAGACAGTACTAATAATAAAATAGATGAAAGTAATAGTAGGTTTGATAAACATACCGAAGAGGTTAAAACTACGTTAGAGGAATTTAGAAAACAAGTAAACACTAATTTTCGCCGTCAAGACGAAAAACTGAATAAGTTTAGAAACGAATTTCATGAAAGGTTAGAACAAAAAGTAACCCTCATTAATCAACAATTCAGCGAAGTAACAGCTGAATTAAAAACACAATCGCTTCTAAATAAAGAAGAAATCCAGAATACTAGGGAAGAGTGTATCCAACTGGGTGAGAATATTAAAGAAGTTAAGAAACAGGTAGAGAGTAAGGCTAACAGTGACGAAGTACATCAAAAGGTGGAACAGCAATTAAAGGTAATGCGGGAAGATCTGACTAAAGCAATGAAGTCACAGCAAACCAAAGTAGTGAGGTTTGGCGGCTATAAGGAAGAACCGGAAAACCTTGCATTTTCAGGAAACCCACATGAGAATCCTGTGGAATTCCTAAAGCTGTTTGAGGCTTATGTAACTCGCGTAAATCCACTGATGGACGACGAGGACAAGAAGGACATGTTAGGCCGATTTCTCAAGAATTGGGCAGGTACGTGGTGGAAAGTCATCTCGGACAGAGTCCAAACCTACTCAGACTTCAGAGAAAAATTCCTTGCTCAGTACTGGAACGTTCAGATACAAAGAAGGGTACGCGATCATCTATAATTTCGTAAGTATCACCCGTCTATGAATATGACAACCACAAATTATGTACTTAACGTAATGGCGCAAGTCAAGCATCTAACACCACCAATAGAAGAGAGAGACCTAGTATATAAGCTAGCGCGTCATTTCTCAGAACGCACTAGAGTAGCAACCAATACTAGAGGAGTGGATACTCTAGAAAAGTTCATAATGGTTGTAGATGAGCGTCAAGATTTAGAGAGGGACCTACAGCGTGTAAGTAATCAGCTGAGTAACTACTCTAGAGGCGATCATCAAGAACCAACTTTCTACTCAACTAAGAGGAGAGACAATGAACGCCCGAAAGAAAAAAAAAGGTTTACCCCATATCCGGGCATTAAACCCCAAAATCGACCGGAATTGGAGGAGAAGGTTAGAAGTAGGAGTGTAGAAAACAAACCAAATAAAGGGTATAAAGTATGTAAAACAACTATAAACTCTACCGAGCAGCAACCGTCGACTAGTAAAATGAATACGGGAAACGGGAAACCACTGCAGGTAGAAAAGAAACAAAACTAAACCTACCATTACCTGCAGTGAAACAACCAAAGAAAACAGGTAAAAAGAACGTAACTAATAATATAAAACAAGTGAGCGATAGGGAGTTCTTGTTAAAAGAGGAGCAAGAAGTGGGTAGAAACCATTATCCTGAATGTCCGGAAATAATTTGTAAGATCAGTAATCTACTAGTAAGAGTGCTTATAGACACTGGCAGTAAAGTTACCTGTGTCAGCTCAAAGTTTGTAGATAATTGTCAATTGCGAAATTGTCCCAGACTACCCGTAAAACATTGTAATGTACAGGGAACCACTGGAGCCAAAATGCAAAAGATAACTGAACAAATATATTTACCTGTCAGTATAAATGGTAACCTAACCCAAATTGTAGCTCTAATAGTCCCGAAACTCATTCATGATTGTATTATTGGAGTAGATACGTTACTTGAATGGAAAGCAAAAATAAATTTTGAAAGAAATACCATTACGATGGAAATAAATACAAATAAAATTAATGTAAGTATTAAAGAATATAAGCATTGGAAGTCGGTAAGTGTCATTAAGAAATGTAAGCAGCTAAAGTCATTTCTAGGTTTAGATAACTACTATCAGAAGTTTACAAGTAAGTACGCGGAAATTACTGTTCCATTGTTAAAGTTGTTAAATAAAGGGGTTAAATGGAAGTGGACAAAGGACCACGAAGAAGCGCTGCAACAAGTGAAAAGTCTTTTTATAAATACTGTTGTATTAAATCATCCAAGGGTAGGAGAAAGATTTTACTTGCGAACAGACGCCAGCAATATTGTTATTGGAGCACACTTGTATCAGATCGATGAGAAGGGCCAAAAAGCGATATTAGGATTTGTAAGTCGCACACTTAAAGGAGCAGAATTAACCTATTTTACGTCAGAAAAAGAGCTATTAGCGATAGTGCATAGCCTGTCAAAGTTTAGAAGTTATATTCTGGGTGCTAAACTTACTATAATCACCGACAATAAGGCGTTAGTATTTTTATCAATGTGTAAATTGCTAGGTGTTCGTCTGACTCGTTGGATCTTGGCTATACAAGAGTATCAATTTGAAATACAATATTGTAAAGCAAAAGACAACTTGGTAGCAGATGTACTCAGTAGAAATCCACCATCAGAAAACAACATGGAAACAGACAACATTAAATGTAGTACCAATGATATTGGTATTTACGCGGTAAAGCATATAACAAAACCTGAAGTAGTTAGGCGACTTAAGGAAATAGGGACTTATCAACAACAAGAGCCTAGGATTAGTGTAGCTTGGAGGAGTGCAATTACCAACTCCAAACCAGGATTTTCTATATATGGAGGTAAGCTATATAAGCTATGTTCCCATAGGAGGAAGAATAGACAAAATATTGACCCATAAAGAAATAATAGTTTGAGCCAATGAGGTATGAGAGTCAAACATGGTCAAATAAAATAAATATATAATTGTTTCGAATCAAGGTCAATGATAATAATAATAAATTTTATTTAAATAAATGTTAGTATTGTTATTTAAATTATTGACATTAATTAAGCCAAAATGATGATTAAAATATTTATGGTCATATAAATTTCCAATATACCATGTTAGGTTAAGTAACATTGTAATCTTTAGTTATAAGATAGATATAAGATAGATGTAAGGAAAATGGTATAAGTGCAAGTTTTGTGCGAGAAAAAGTGCGAAAGAATATGTGCAAATTTTTCATCAGTGTAAAACTGTACATTAGAAAAAAAATTAATGATTTATAAAATAATCAATTTTTTTTATACCGAGTGGGGGTATATATAACGATTCATATTAGCGTCCTATCTGAGCGTTATATGAAAGTGTCTGACGGAGGGAGTAGAGCAGCGTAAGCAAGAGAGAGAGCGTACAATCGCAGCCATCTCACTCTAACCTCGTCACAGCGACATCAGATACTGGTACGAACATGAAATTTTACTCAACACAAATTATCAGTTCAACCTGTGATAACTTAAAAACTAATAAATATACGGCAATTCTGAAAACAGCATTGTATTCAGCAAGTGAAACTTTATAAGTAGCCGCAATCTCAGTTAATATTATTAACAATTGGAGAAGTTATACGGAAGACGTACGCCAAAAGGAATAACAAGAGAATTATGCTACGTAGGAATTAGGTGTTTTCACACACACACAGATAAAGACCTAAGCAACAGTATTCTGTGGTCAGATCTTTGAAAACACGTTTGCAAATACCTATAATCAATCGATTTGCAAACACAGGAAGTACGATTTTAACTAGAAATTCTCTCCAGTTTCAAACCTGTCACGGGGTGTTTCGTCGACCTGTTCGAGATTGTCAAAACTGGAAAAACGCATGATTTATTTGAACAACCAATCAGAATCCAGTATTTAAAAACTGACGCCAACTCAAAGCGAGGGTTAGCATCACTCTTCGTTCGGATCTTAAACGCGCTAGTCGTGTATAAATAACGTACAGAAATTTTTCAATCACGCAAAAGTGTAATTAAGATCAAATTCGAGAAGTAGTCCGCAGTGAAGATGAACTACTACCGTTCAACAACTCTCGCTGCGTAAAATAACGTTAATTAATTAAATTATTAATTACTTAATCATCAGCCGTGAAGGACCTGTGCGACAGAAGGCTACAGCATCTGTAATTGCCAGGGCATCTTCTACAGCATTGATCAACATGAATTCTTCTGTGCAAAACCATCAAAAGGAGGACCTCTACGGATTTCTATCTTCGGTCAACGCATCAAACAGTAAGAAATAGATTCATTGATCAATGAAATAAGCACTAAACCAATAATAAAAGCAATAAACAATTTTTAAAAGACACTAAGCATTTCACACTTTGTATTTTAATTATAAGATTAGCTGAACATAGTATAGGAGTGTTGAATGGAAAGTGGGGTGTAGTATTGGACGTGCAAATTATTGCAGACCTGTTCTTTAGCACTGGTTTGGGAGATAGCAATCTCTTAATTAAACCAGATAAGAGCCATAGGTCGTTTGAACGTCTTAATCGTTACTTTTCACACTCACTCAATAATTATAAGTGTTCGGGTAGAATTAAGTCCTACCATTAACAATTTAAAGTTTAAAAATAATTGATTAAAACGTTAATTAAATAATCAAGCAAATATTAAAGTGTCATTTGTAACGATTCCCCTTGAAAATCAGAATCACTGAACGAATCCTGAGAAAGAGTGTCTCCATGCGCTGAGCTAAGCTGAAACCGTGTCATTTGTATCTGGGATTTGTTCTGGCGCCCAGGTAAATTAATATCACGGGTAATTAACATTTTATCTAACATTCAAAATATTAGATAATTGTGTTAGAGAAAAGGGAGCGTCGTAATGTATATGTGCATCATATTCATAATATCAAATAATTTTACGGCTTTCAGTAAAGCAAAACTGCAGGATTTGTCTGCCCTGTGTGTATATTTTTTATACTCTTCCCGCATGTTCAGCACCACGAGTCACCTTTTGTAGACTATAGCTCTTTACCATGCAACACTAACGTCGCTGGAGAGAGGACAAAGCTTCGTATGGGAACTAACATAACTTCCTCCAACCCTGAGAAACTGTGTTGTCCAGTACATGGTCAACCTAGAACAATTAGGCGTATACTACCTTCCCAAGTTCTCTCAACTTCTAAACTAAGCTGGTACAATACTTAACCTATTTCCAAATATCGTGGAGCAAATAGGCCTTTTTCTTCTTCAGCACTACAGACCAACCCATGCCTTCCAACACCAATCCTTCCTAAACTCTCCTTTCCATTGCCATCTCATTGTAACTCTTCACATCTATTCTTCTCAGGTAATCTAGCACATCATCCAACCATTTTGAACTAGGTCGGTCCCTCTTTCTGCTTTTATGGACTTTAGGGGTCAAGATTTTCTTTGAAATACGCTGATCCATCCGCTCTAGGTGACCTAGCCATTGTATTGTTACGTAATGCGGAAAAGTGTTATGTAATACGGAACGTTCTATAAGTTAATCGAATATTCCAGTTGTGTGTGTGTGTCTGTGTTTACGTAATGCTGCTACTTTACGGTGAAAGACAATTACGCGTCAACTATCAAGTCTATACCGGACCATACCGATCGGCGCAGTGTGTTCAAGGACACTGTTTCTAGTGGATTCTCGAGAGCGCCTGTTTGTTTAACAGAGTTACAGATTATTCTGGAAATCAGCGGGGTATAAATACAGCTATTCAGCGACGGTCAAATCAGTTATTGTCGGGCGAATACACAGTGCGTTTAAGTGGCGATTTACACAGTGCGGTTCGAAATATTGTGGCGAAGTACTATTACTTGTTTTATAATTGTGCGGGACGATTGTAATACAATTGTGTTTAATATCAGTTTTTTTATTGCGTGTGAACAATTTTTATTGATTTGTTGTAAGAGACTGTCTTGTTAATTATTAACTATTTAATTGTGATAATTGAAGCTGGTGATTAGTGACTTAATTGGTGTCTTGTATTTTGTTTTTCACTGTACCATACGACGATCAGTAGGCCGTCGTAACAGTATTCGTTCAGCCTTTATAAATCTTACAATGTCCTCATGATTCAGTAGCTCATCTATTTCCTGGTTATTCCTTATTCTCTATTCGTCACCTTCTTTAACCGGGCCATAAACACGCCTTACGATCTTTCTTTGAAACCTTCGTAGTGTTAATTGTTCCTTGTTCCTTGTCTTCGTGTCAATGTCCGTGTCTCACCTCCTTAAGTAACAACTGGTCTGATAAGTAGAGCAAATACGTCCGTTATGTGAAAAAACTACTATTAATAGGCCTATGTGTTGTTTTGAATCGTATCTCTTTGAGAATTTAATGTAGGGCCAAAGCAATTTATAAAATATCGGTATGGAGAACCATACATGACTTCCATATTCTAAGATTTATATTTAAAATCATTTTCAGCCAAACAGCCAGGCTGTGTCTTACCTGCCTTTTTATTGCTGTATTAAATGAAAAATATTATATTACATTAAAATGAAAAAATTATAATTTTATTGCCTGGCAACAAAATTATTTTATTTTTAACAATTACCATTGTTTCAAAAAGTTTAAATAAATTTTCAAGTACTTTACTCTTGTTAAAACGTAAAAGGTTGCAGGTAAACTACCCCTTCCCCTTAACCGATCTTCACCAAAATCGAAAGTCATTGAGACCTCTACAATTCAGGGACGTATGCAAAAAATTATTTGATTCTGTTTGAATTTGCGGCTGTTATCGTTTGCCATAGAAAATACGCTTGATAAAAAAACGTTGCAGGTAAACTACCCCTTCCCCTTAACCGATCTTCACCAAAAACAATAGGTCTTGAGTACTCTACAAATCAGGGCTGTATGCAAAACATTATTTGATTCTGTTTGAATTTGCGGCTGTTATCGTTTGCCATAGAAAATAAAACGTAAAAGGTTGCAGGTAAACTACCCCTTCCCCTTAACCGATCTTCACCAAAAACAATAGGTCTTGAGTACTCTACAAATCAGGACTGTATGCAAAAGATTATTTGATTCTGTTTGAATTTGCGGCTGTTATCGTTTGCCATATAAAATACCCTTGTTAAAAAAACGTTGCAGGTAAACTACCCCTTTCCCTCAACCGATCTTCACCAAAAACAATAGGTCTTGAGAAATCTACAATTCAGGGCTGTATGCGAAACATTATTTGATTCTGTTTGAATTTGCGGCTGTTATCGTTTGCCAAAAAAAAAAAAATTTCCCTTGATAAAAAAAACCGTTGCAGGTAAACTACCCCTTCCCCTCAACCGATCTTCACCAAAAACAATAGGTCGCGAGTACTCTACAAATCAGGGCTGTATGCAAAAAATTATTTGATTCTGTTTGAATTTGCGGCAGTTGTCGTTTGCCATAGAAAATACGCATGATAAAAAACGTTGCTGGTAAACTACCCCTTTCCCTCAACCGATCTTCACCAAAAACAAAAGGTATTGAGAACTCTACAATTTAGGGCTGTATGCAAATAATCTTTTCATTCTGTTTGAATTTGCGGCTGTTATCGTTTGCCATAGGAAATACCCTTGTTAAAACATAAAACGTTACAGGTAAACTACCCCTTTCCCTTAACCGATCTTCACCAAAAACAATAGGTCTTGAGAACTCTACAATTCAGGGCTGTATGCGAAACATTATTTGATTCTGTTTGAATTTGCGGCTGTTATCGTTTGCCAAACAAACAAAATTTCCCTTGCTAAAAAAAAACCGTTGCCGGTAAACTACCCCTTTCCCTCAACCGATCTTCACCAAAAACAATAGGTCGCGAGAACTCTGCAAAACCGGACTGTATGCAAAAAATTATTTGATTCTGTTTGAATTTGCGGCAGTTATCGTTTGCCATAGAAAAAAAATCTACAGACAGACAGACACACAGACACACAGACAGACAGACAGACAGACAGACACACAGACACTTTTCGGAAAACGACTTTTTTTCATGTTTTGAGTGTAGTAGAATCAGAATCTGCAATAATCTCGAACACGATTTTTTTTGCCATCACCATACTTCCATTCCTTAAGGAATATGGAAGTAAAAAATATGAGGCCTCGTAGTAGCAGACCTAGCTATTAGCTATTGTATAACATCAGTACTACGTAACAGTTTATTCCGTTCACACTGATTGGAGATTTAGGTTACCACAAGACACAGAGACTCCAAACCAGTATATTGCCTTACCACAGTTTGTTTTCCGCTCTGCTCATACACTGCAATTTAGAGTGCATACCTCTGTACAAATTGTTTTACGTATGGGCCAAATTAGTTTTAGAATTTGTTTGTTGCGTACTACAATTATTATAAGCTTAATAGAGAAAAGGCAGGAGTATACCCAGGAAATGCTGGAAGTATAACCAGGAAACGCATATCGCTTTGTTGATCTGGGAAAAGCATTTGATAATGTAGACCGTCAAAAGTTATGGAATACTGTGGACAGAAGGGAATATCCACACCATTTAATAAATTCAGTCAAGATTCTTTATAAAAGTACATCTGTAGTCCTGGATTTTAATGGTAGACTGTCAGGTGACATCCCAATAAATAAGGGAGTTAGGCAGGGATGCTGTGTTTTTCCCCAACTTTTTCCCCAAGAAGAAGAAGAAGAAGAAGAAGAAGAAGAAGAAGTATTTTGTTGTGGTGTATTTTCATACACACTTAGGAGTAATGTTGGTAATATTTCATAATAAAAGTAATGTCACTAACAAATTTGTTTTAGTATTTTAGCACCACATGGGTTAAAAGATTGCGAAACAAAAATCGAAAAAACTTGTAAAATAATTGAATGAGAGTGACGAACGGGGGAATCATTTTTTTGTGTATTCACGTAGTTTTTTGGTAGTTGTCAAGCCAGGGGGTATAAACGCTTCCACTGAAAGCGTGATACAGTCAGAATTGTGCTATCGTTTACCTCTGCCTCTCTGTCAGAAATGTAACAACGTGAAGAATCTTCGTTTTTTTTTATCGAGCGCCTATTCTTCTGTGTGGTTACAAATAAAGTATAAATAGTTCCTCTAAACAGGTAAACAGTATTGTTGTAAATGTACTGGTGTTATTCTGTCTTCCAATTCTAAGAAATTAATGGTATCCAGACAGCAAATACAAAATACGATTTACAAAATAACATAGGTGCACACCGTACACACAAATATTGACATTCAAAGAGGTAGGCCTACATTATTTGGTTACTATATACACGTTCCCAAAAAAGTTTGCGTCTGACAACTTGACAATATGACAGCCTTGAAACAACTATATAGGTACTCTGTTAACTGAGATTTATAAAATATTCAAACGTAGTAACTGTTTGGAAAGTAATCTCAACTATAGTGTTTCGTATTGTTACGTAATGCGGAACATTCTCGTGCGTTCGATGGTGTCGTTCTACAACCTTCTCTACTGGCCCTGCCGGTGTGTGTTTTTCTGCCAAGCCCGCGCTGAAGTATTTTCTAGAATTTTCGAATGCTTGTTAAGAACTCATATTATAGAACTCTACAAATTACAAATTTCTCACATATGCCGCTTAGTTTTCACTTTACGTTGAGCGATTTGTCAAGTGACATCAAGTGTGTTATAATTATTACGGAATTCTTTATAGTTGACATTATTATTGCGTGTGAACAAATTTAACTAGAATTACTGTACGAGTATAATCTTGTTGAATAACATGTTGATTACAAAATGTTAAGTCTGATAATTAAAGCTGGCTTTTAGTAACTTAATTGTTGGCTTGTACTTTGTTTTCCACTGTACAATCAAGGAGACCATCGTAACAATATTATTCGTAACACCGTTTGTACGAATAGTCTACATTCATAGACAACACATATTGAAACACCTATCTATTCTTTTACTTTTGAAGTTACATTTTAATTATAAAGATAAAGTTAATTTTAAGTCTCCTCACGACGAAAATGATATTTTTGAGAATTTTTGTATTATTTTGTTGCTGTGTGGGCGAGCCGGCACAGTAGTAGCGTCTCTGACTCATAATTGATCAGAGTGTTGCTGTGCTGCCAATGTGGTGAGATCGAGTCAAGGTCACGGCTCGATTTGCTCGTCCACCCGCACGTACGCGGACAAATAATACGTACGTCTTCTCTGGTATACCCGGGCCAGATAAGTAACAAGGGCACACAATATACTACACACATAATCAACACTCTTCTCCCCCCCCCCCACCGCTAGGCTTGCCCCCGGGCGTGGGTTAAAAGGTCGGCTAATATCTCTCTGGCTGGGGTGGGGCGTGAGCTCTATCACGGCCGGAGGGCGCAACAGGTCTATGACCTAATGCCTGAAGTGGAGAAGAAGAAGAAGATTTTGTTGCTATAAGTTATTGTTTTGGTATTGTGTTATAAACAATTAATTTTTGTAACAAGAAATTGCGGAAGAATCTTTTATGTTACACAGTAAAGAATGATAGATGCGTAATTAAAAAATTGATGAGGCACAAAAATTTGGAGCAAACTTGAAAGATATTTATATAGAAATATCTTTACACAAATAAAAATGACAGCTCTGCAAATAAATATATAAACATCTGATACCTTAGATTCGTTACTGACGTTAACATTTACATTTAATTAAAATAAATATAACTCCTAGCTGATCATACGTTTTTACATAATTCTCCAAGCGCACTATACTTCTACGGTGTGGTGCATTGCCTGTAATGACGCAACACTCCCCAAGGTATCGTAAGTCGATCAGTATAGTGTGCATGGGCAGTTTGGCCATGACAACAATTAGACATACTCCTGTACGGCACAAACCACGTAATCGTGACCTAAACTATTATGGATGATACTTTGTATGGAACTATTATGTAATTACAAAGCTTTATTATATATTACAAAAACAGACTAATATTGATTTCTACAACGCTTGTTCAAGATCCTAAAGCACTTAAAAAAAATATTACTTAACGTTTGTAACAAGAAATTACCGAAGAATCTTTTATGTTACGACGGTCTACTGATCGTCGAATGGTACAGTGGAAAACTAATACATGACACCAATTAAGTCACTAATCACCAGCTTTAATTATCACAATTAAAGAGATTGTAATTAACAAGACAGTCTCTTACAACAAATGAAATAAAAATTATTCACACGCAATAAAATGTCAACTAATATAAAACACAATTGTCCCTCCCGATTATAAAACACAACACTTCACTAATAACCACTTGAACGCACACAGTATCGCCCGAGAAATAACTGAACTGAGCGTCCCTGCGTACTTGTATTTATACCCCGCTGAAGTTCCAGAATATTCGCTAACAGGCGTCTAATAGAAAACACTATAACTTAATTCATTCCGGCCTTGACACAGTGCGTGCGGCCGCGCGAATTCTGTCACAGTCTAACAAATGCGCTGAGATTCACTTGCGCCACAACATTCAGCCTCTGGAACATTCGATAAACAAGTAGATTGTTCTGTAATGTCGTAACAGTAGTAAATAATGATAGATGCGTAATTAAAAAGTACACAATTTTTTGATGAGATACAAAAACTTGTAGCAAACTTGAAAGATATTTATATTGAAATATATTTACACAAATAAAAATCTCATCTCTATAAATAAATATATATAAACTCCTGATACCTTAAATTCGTTACTGACGTTTATATATAGAAATGTTTATATTTACAAAACAACAATAACAATTTATTAAATAATCCACAGTGCGCAAATAAAAACAAAACAAGATGATTTATTTAACATTATGAATTTATTAAAATAAATAAAATATAAGTATTAAATATTTTCAGTATAACCGACAAAACAGCTGTTTAAGTAAATAAATATTTAAATTAGTGTTAACTATTCGATTTAAAACGATTATCCGTTATTTTAAATTAAATTCGAAACCATTTCGGTTATTCGTTAGTTTCTTATATTAACACAGAAATATTTCGATTGTTACCGATTTACTTACAAACATGATGCTGATATTTTTCAGTAAAATGTGCGTCAGTTATTGAAACGACAAATACAAAATACAATACTTACAGAAGAAACTATATTAAATCATATCACAATATTGTAATGAAATAGTAAAGTAATCGGAATTTTTGTAATTTTTTCCTTAATTAAAGAAATTATTAAATACTGAAATTTATTTAATATTAAATGTAGACCTACTTCGTTAAAAATAGTGAGGGAGCTCTTGAGCCCTGGGAGCACACTAGTTGACAAGTTAGAGACAAAAGGGAAGACGCTTAGACACAGTGATAAGAGTAGTGCTTAATAAACCGCTAAGTGTGCTGCTGAAATAGCGTCGTACACACGCGCGCGCGTGAGTTAATTTTACAAAGTGACAAAGGTATTTAAATGCTCAAGGAGGCCTACTCACCAAGCGGAATGCAAAATGCTCAAACATTTTTAGTTTGTACATTTAGAAATACAGTTTATAATCAACTCGTATAATAATCCTTGCAAAATTTGTCCACACGCAGTAATAAGGTCACCTAATATAATCCCGCACAAATTTTAACACAAAAACACTTTGCCACAATACTTCGAACCTTACTTGAATAAATTGCCACTTAAAATGACTGAAGTGACCGTCGCTGGACGCTTATATTTATACCCTGCTAAGATGCCAGAATAATCTATCACCTTTTGGATGACATGTTAAACAACTGGCTAGCACAGGCGCTCTTGAATCCACTGGAAACATTGCAAAATGCCCTTTCTGGCTGTTAGTAACTAGCAAGTTCAGTCATCCTTGTCGGTATTTTTACATATTACATAAGGGTAATTAACTGTAAAGGGTGAGCGACCGAGCCCATAGGCGGTGATAGGACGAGACGAAAAGGTGTTTACCTATATTGTTGTTTGCGTTAGAATTATTGTAAGTAAGATTAAAGGTTTTCACAATGTATCACATACCAAAACTATTCTGAAAGGAACTTACAGTTAAAAGTAATAAATGAGAGAGGTTTTTAAATGTTAGGTGTACGGTAGCGCGATGATTTTGTTTTCTAGGTTGGCTAATCTGCTTACTACCTCGCCTCAAAATTCGCGTGTTTGTACTTTGCACAGTGCGTAGCTAGCTTTCTCGGCGTTCGGTTCGCCGAATCCTTCGCTGTCAATTAGTGTCGACATTAAATGTAGGCTTTAGGCCCTTATATTCTCGCTTATGGCCAACTAGCGCCATAACTTCATTTCAATTCAAAATTTATAATACTTAGCAAAATGCAGTATTAGCCAACCTCATTTCAAATTAGTACAGCTGTAATGTAACTAATTCAGATATTAAAATTATTCGTATACAGTCCACTTCTTGTCATTTTCTTCCTGCAGAATCAATGCATTTATTACATATCATTTTCAACTACTATGGAAGACCAGCCGACAGAATATTTTAACTCAAGAAGCATACATTTAGCCCACTTGGGCCCAATTCATTAACTCTTCTTGTCCACACTTGCTGGATCATTATTTTCATTCAACACTTCGGTCCACGTGGACCGGACATCAACCATTTTTTGGTCACTCCGGACCTGGATTTCCATTTAATATTTTTTACATCTGTTTCTGGCCATCACGGGCGAATTAGCACGTCAGCTAATGCGACCGTGGCGTGATTTGCGTCGCCATTTCGCTCGTCATCTTCGGACAACGTAGTAGCAAGTTCCTGCCGGCTGCAGTGCTTACTCAAAGTGGTCATCTCTGCCAGCTGTTCACCATCTTCACCAAGGAGCCGACGCTGCAGGACATCAACAGCAAGGTACCACCAACAACAGTAAAAAGGTGCGTAAAATGTCTGAAGAAGGCCTCAAGGTGCTGACCAGAAAGAGAGGCGGATTAAAATCCGCGATAGTGCGGATACAATCCGCGGTAAATTCATTTGACATAAATCAAAGTACAAAACATTTTCTAACTGTAAGACTGGAAAGTCTCAAAAGCTTGGCCTCGAAGTACGACGAGGTACAGTCTGAGATAGAGCTTATCAGTAAAGACACGAGCGTTGCTCAGGCAGACCGAGTTGAGGTTGAAGAAATTATATACTCAACTGAGGCAAACATTTTACAACTTCTTGACACTTTTAATACTCAGACTGTGCCTCCCGTATTATCGACGCCTATGCATTTAAAGCCGATAAGTTTGCCCAGCTTCTCAGGCAACATACTTGAGTGGCAACATGTTTATTCAATTTTCAGTGATCTAGTGCATACAAGATCCGATTTAACACCAGTGCAAAAACTGCATTATTTGCATTCCTCTGTGAAGTGTGAACCATTAGATTTAATTAAATCATTACCCATTTGTCAAGAAAATTATGTAATAGCGTTGAATTTGCTGTCCGAAAGGTATAACAACCCATTTATATTAGCCAAAAACTATGTACAAAACCTGCTTCAGGTTAAGTCCACAATAAAGGACTCAGTCCAAAGCTTGGCGGAGTTTACGAATACAATAACGTCTTCCGTTAATTCACTGGCGGCAATGAAGCTGTCAGTGAATTCATTTGAATGTATTACCATACAGTTGCTCTCCACCAAACTTGACCCTATTACTTTAAAACTTTGGAAGGAGTCAATAGACCCTGACAACTTGCCTAGCTTTCAAGACTTTACGCATTTTTTAAACTTACGCAGACAGCTTTTAGAAAATACAATGCCTATTGAACCCGGACAGCAATTCAACAAACTTAGCGTAAAACCCAACAATAAATTTGAGAAATGTAGCTTAAGAAATACTGCTGGCAGCAATACCTTTAAAAACTATCACGCAGCGGCAAAGCATTGTTCATGCGTGTGTTGTAAATCTGACCACCCGCTTTACATGTGTAATAATTTTCGTATATTAAGTGCCGCTGAGCGGGGGCAATTGGTTGCAAATCATAAATGTTGTATCAACTGCCTTAGAGCAGGTCATTTGATAGCTAACTGTAAGAGTAAACAGGTCTGTAAAATTAGTTCAAAAGGACACGACACATTGCTGCACGCAAATTACGTGCCGAAATCAACAGCTGCCAGCAGCAATTATTGCTCATTTTAATTACAGTGCAAAAACAATGTTCTTTTATCCACAGCGGTTGTATATGTCGTTGATCAGGCTGGCAACAGGCATAAAGCTAGAGCGCTTCTAGACGCCGGTTCCCAGATCAATTTCTCTACGAAATCATTTGCGAAAAGGTTACACCTTAAATTAACCAGATCTAATATTCCAATCACAGGAATAAACAACACAGCGTGTTGCGCTACTGACATTGCTTCTATACGTATTATTTCTCGCTATCAGAGACATAGTTTCGAGGCGAAATGTGCCGTCTTATCTAACTTAACTCACAATCTGCCTTCAATCTCGTTTGATATCAACCGGTTCCACATTCCAAATAAAATTTTTCTGGCCGACCCAGATTTTAATATATCTTCACAGATCGACATACTATTAGCGGCACAATTTTATCTGGATTTAATATTAGCCAATAAATACACACGCGGACCCAATTTCCCTATCATTCAGGAAACAAAACTGGGTTACATTCTGGCTGGCAATCTGCCCAAGCACTGCTACACCGAGGGTCCTGCTGTTTCGTTCCTGGCAAGGAACAATGACAGTCAAATTCTGCAATCTCTCGAGAGATTTTGGGAGGCAGAAACAATCCCTGACGATACCCCTGATAGCGAGTCGGCTTGCGAAGAGCATTTTGTGCGCTCTATTCAGCGCAACCACGAGGGTAGATTTATAGTGTCGCTCCCATTCAAGTCTGATAATCCCCACTTGGGGGAATCTTACACAAGTGCCGAATCAAGATTTTTAAGCTTAGAGCGTCGATTTAGGCGCGATGCCAAGCTCGCTCGCGACTACGCGGACTTTATCAAGGAATACATGGATCTTGGGCACATGACACTCATCGATCATGGCGCTACCAATTTAGTAGCGTCAAACACTTACTACATATACTTATGTGTATACTTATGCATACTCATATACTTACTCTGTCTTTGTAAGCTTGGTTGGGATGAACCGATTTCCGGTCAGTCACTTTCGGATTGGCATTCTTTGTGTAACAAATTGGTTCTGATTGGTAAAATAGTAGTCCCGCAATCCATTCGTTGCATTCATGAGGCGGTTGCAGTTCAGTTGCATGGTTTTTCGGATGCTTCAGAGAGAGGGTTTGGCTGTTGCATATATATCCGAGTCATTTATCAAGATTCTACTGCTTTCTGTCGCCTCTTGTGCTCCAAATCTCGCGTGGCTCCCCTACGCCAGGTGTCATTACCTCGCATCGAGCTCTGCGGTTGCTTGTTATTATCGCGACTCGTATCTAAGGTTATTCCTGCTCTTTATTCGTTTATTGATAATGTACATTTGTATTCTGATTCTATGGTGGCTCTTTACTGGATTCATGCGCAATCTACGCGTTGGAAAACATACGTCGCTAATCGAGTTGCTGAAATTCAGCGTCGTACGCAAGCTTATACCTGGCATCACATTGATTCGCGACGCAATCCTGCTGACATTATGTCTAGGGGGTGTTTCCCTGACGTTTTGCGCGATTGCTCGCTTTGGTGGCACGGTCCTAGCTGTCTGTCTCAATCGTCAGAGTCCAATCCCTTCCCATCCTTCGTACCGGCCACTCAGTCGTCCTCTGAAGTCACCGCGGAAGAGAAAACTACACATAACCGGTCGCTAATGTCTACCCTGGCTGTTGACTTATCGTTGGACTTTTCCTCGTTGCACCGGCTGACACGTGTATACGCTTACTGTTTTCGTTTCATCAGAAATATTAGGCACTCATCTGCGGACAAACTTTCGGGCGATCTGACCCCTGTAGAAATTCATCAGTCTCTCAATTTCTTCATAAAACAATCTCAGTCGATCCACTTCCCAACCGAAATTAGTTGTCTTCGGAACGGATCTTCTGTTTCTATTAGGAGCAAGTTGGCTTCTCTCGACCCGTTTCTTGACGACTCTGGAGTGATACGCGTGGGCGGACGATTACAGCATTCCCAGTTACCCTAAGATTCGAAACATCCAATTCTATTACCCCCATCGGCGAATATTACACGCCTTATCATCGAACGTGAACACATTCGTTTACTTCACGCTGGTGCTCAACTCGTGCATCATTCACTGCGTCAACGTTGGTGGATTGTTAATGCCCGGCTAGTCATCCGTTCCATTATTCGTAAGTGTCTCAAGTGTATCAGGTTTAGTGCCACACAGCAGGTTCAGAGACTTGGTATTTTGCCATTCCCTAGAGTCACTCCTTCAAGGCCGTTTCTATTTTGCGCGGTTGATTATGGTGGTCCCTTCATGATTCGTCATGGCGGGCAGAAGTCTAGAACTCTTACTAAGGCATACGTATCTTTGTTTGTTTGCTTAGCGACTAGGGCTATTCACTTGGAATTGGTGTCTGACCTTACGGCCAGCGCATTTATAGCTGCTTTACGTCGTTTCATGGCACGTCGGGGTATACCCAGTCAGCTGTACTCCGACAATGGTACAAATTTCAGGAAGGCCCGCACCATCTTACATGACATTTACAACTTTTGGCACAATAAGGATGCCATCTCCTCGATTAAGTCATTCACATCCTCTCAGGGGATATCATGGTCATTTATTCCGCCCTCCTCACCTCATTTCGGTGGCCTTTGGGAGAGCGGCATAAAGAGTTTGAAATTTCATCTGCGCCGCGTGGTAGGCAAATCTATACTAAACTTCGAAGAGTTCACGACCGTTTTGTCCCAGATAGAGGCATGTCTGAACTCTCGACCTTTATTTGCTATCTCATCGGATGTTAACGACCCGGTGCCGCTTACACCTGGCCATTTTTTGATTTGCGCGCCCTTAACAGCGATTCCGGACCCAGACCTTTCTCACGTTCCTGTTTCTCGTCTTGGGCGCTGGCAAATCCTTCAGAGGTTTGTCCAGGGCATTTGGAAGGCGTGGTCTCGCGATTATTTGCACCAGTTGCAACAGCGTCACAAGTGGAAGTTTGCCGAAGATAATGTTTCCATTGGTGACTTAGTTTTGCTTATTGAGGATAACTTGCCTCCATTAGCCTGGAAATTTGGCGTAATCATCTCCACATTTCCCGGCCCAGATAACTTGGTTCGTGTCGTGGACATTCGCACGCCTACGGGTGTTTTGCGGAGACCCATACATAAATTATGTCTGTTGCCAGCGCGAGACGAGATTTGACATTATGATTACTTAGCACAATGCTACTTTATTCAGCCACTGGCTTACTACTTATTACTACCATTTGGTCAACACAATCGTGATGAATCATCACAATATTTTTCTTGTCAATTTTGCGTCATTGCACGCTTCTAATTATCACAGTTTTGGTTGTATCTTAATGTTTGTATTGTATGTTAATTTGTGTGGCATACTATGTCTTACACATTTTTCATTTGATGTTATGGGGTATATTGCATGTTTTTTGGTGGTCTCATTTATAAGATGTTATTACATAATATTTGCATGTCTTGCCGTTAAGCAATCATGCATTCATTTCTTTATATTGTTGCTGATAAATATGTACTATTCTGTGAATGTCTTTAAATTGCTAAATTGTTTCTGTAATTTCACTATTGTATTGTTATTTGACATTGCAATTATTTATCTTGCAATTATTCTATTTATCTTGTAATTATTCAAATTATTGTTACTGTATTCGCATAAATTATGTCTATGCAAAGGGCTATTGTTAGCGTCTGCCGTATGTAACTGCCACGTCTAGGTTTATTGTATATTGTACTTTATATTTTATCCATTTTGCAAGTAAGCATGCACAATTCTTTTACTTAAAATTATGACATACATGTCATATCTGGGGCTCGCATTCAGCATCTATCTTGTTCATACGTTATTATATTGTAAATTCCTGAAACTTCAGGAATAGCATGTCTAGGTCAATACATGCCGCCCTGCTGAATATACAATAGAACATGTAACTGCAACATGTTCAACAACAATTTTGTTCATGTAATGAACTCTCTGTACAGGTCTACGGGCCTCAATTAATTTTAAAGTAGCCGTCTATGACTTGCATAGGGCTACCAGCGATCGGTCCATCATGTGATGAGCTTCCGATCATGCATTAAACATTGTATAATTATGTATTTTTCTTTCATGTTTTATAATGTTATAGACTGCACACACTTGTGTCAGTAATATTGTCAACCAGACTTTATTCGTACATGAAACAGCTGTTCGCCAACCTTGGCCTACAACCGCCTATCTATAGGCTTATCTTATGCATGCTTATCTCTAAACTAGTGGCAGATTGCCGTTATCTAATCTCATGACTCAAGGTCCAACTCAGCCTTGAAGCTAACCATCGTTAGTAAGAACTGTACTCTTTAAATTAAATTGTAAATGTATTATAATTTATTAAAAAAAATGTGTTAAAAAATCTTTTTGATTTTTGACGGGCAGCTTATGTACGGTAGCGCGATGATTTTGTTTTCTAGGTTGGCTAATCTGCTTACTACCTCGCCTCAAAATTCGCGTGTTTGTACTTTGCACAGTGCGTAGCTAGCTTTCTCGGCGTTCGGTTCGCCGAATCCTTCGCTGTCAATTAGTGTCGACATTAAATGTAGGCTTTAGGCCCTTGTATTCTCGCTTATGGCCAACTAGCGCCATAACTTCATTTCAATTCAAAATTTATAATACTTAGCAAAATGCAGTATTAGCCAACCTCATTTCAAATTAATACAGCTGTAATGTAACTAATTCAGATATTAAAATTATTCGTATACAGTCCACTTCTTGTCATTTTCTTCCTGCAGAATCAATGCATTTATTACATATCATTTTCAACTACTATGGAAGACCAGCCGACAGAATATTTTAACTCAAGAAGCATACATTTAGCCCACTTGGGCCCAATTCATTAACTCTTCTTGTCCACACTTGCTGGATCATTATTTTCATTCAACACTTCGGTCCACGTGGACCGGACATCAACCATTAGGTACTGAAAAGAATGCAAATGTACACACAAAAAAGGCGAGCGAACACACACACACACACACACACACACACACACACACACACACGTATACACACATGATATACTATAAATACCAACATGAAATGTAAAAATACCAACACGGGTGACAGAACTCACTAGTTACTAACATCCAGAAAGGGCATTTAACTTAAAACTTGTTTACAAAAATGTGTACGCGCTGTAGGGCAAGTGGGGATATAAAGAAGTTGTCTAGTTCCATTATTGTATATTTCCGATCTGATGATGAGCTGTGAATCTTGAAAGCACTAATCGGAACAATTTTTCTATAGCGGTGTGCAACATTGTTTTTTCTGTCCACCAAATTTTTGTTTTACTTGAAGTTACCGGTGTGCGACATTATTGACAATATAATCTATAATCACAATAATTGTTTACTTTTATTAGCACCTCGCTAAGCAAAGGGTGAAAAGAAACAAATTTGAAGAAAAATAATCAGGGTAAAATAGTGTGTAAAGCAGGGAACGGCAGAAAGAGAGGGGGATACAGCAAGAGGTCACATTTCCATACGATCTGCATGTTTCTAGGCTACATTAATTCTGTACTTGCTCTGTATAGACGTTTCGTACCTAACGTAATATACAGACAGTGTAATACGTTGTTTGAGAACACACATTAACTTTATTTCCCTTTGAAAGAGCAGTTTGCATTTTAAACAGCGTATAATTTAACTTCTCTATTCTTGTATCACACACACACACACACACACACACACACACACACACACACACACACACACACACACACACACACACACACACACACACACACACACACACACACACACACACACAGTGCACAAATAAAACACTCTAAATGTAAAGTAAATAGTAATATATATTTAGTTCAGTTATGCGGCAATTAACTCTAAACTCTATTGCTTCGCAAAATGAATTTTTCTTATTGGTACTCCATTAAATGTTCAATTTTACAATTACTGAATTGAATTTCTCAGAACCCTTTGGCGGAATGATATGAAACATTATTAAATTTCAAAGCAGAGTGAGTGAAATTTCAAATTTATTTTCCTTTGAGTGAGTGAAATTCATATCACACAGGTAATATGTCCGCTACATTTGCTTCGATAACACGGAAGTAATTACCGCCTGTTGCATTTTATTCACTTTTACCGTAAAAATATCACAGTAATCTGAATATAACGTGCACTACAGTCCTGGCTTGAAAATCAATCATTGTGTGCTTTCAACTAGCCAAATAATTCAGCCCAGTTCTCCGCAATAAAATCTATAATCACGCCTGTCTCAAAAATTGTACCGTCAATCTTCTTAAAAAATTGTTATTCTTTGAAAGTAATCTTTTCTGTCGCCTTTTATTACATACCCACGTAAACAAACAAGTAAAAATTATTTCGTTAATTATACTTTAACAAATACATTTAAGAAGGTCTTTGTAGATATGTATCATAATCCGTAAATTGTAGTTCTTGCCTAGACACGTAAAACACTCATATCCTGTACGACATTCTTCACACTCACATAAATAAACACACAGAAAAACACTACAGCGGTGACAGTAAAAGTTAGCTGTTTATAACGGTTTAGTTATCAACTTAGTCGTATGGAAATTTGGTGTTCTTGTCGTGGGTCGTTTTGCTGTTCTCCATTATCTCGAGTCTATGCGAACCCAGCGCTGCTGCGGGCCTGTACTCGACTCGAGTGTGGTGACCCCCCAACGGCTCCACCTCAAGGCCCCCGCTGGACAACGTTGCGTTTTGTGGGCCAATTCGTGGTCTCACATAACGTAGCGGCTAAACATACCGTTTATAACGTAGCGGCTAAACATACATCGACGTAGCTCTCACATCGAGGAGATGGCTCCAGACCCGCCCGCGGATGTATCCGGCTGACGTAGAGCGGGAAATTTTCCCGGTTTCCTTTCCCGGTTGTGGTGAGCTATTTAGTGGAGAACTGGTTCCGGTATAGGGGCTTGCCCCTGAGGTTTGTGGTTGGTTGGCAACACTCTCCCGATAATTCATGTTCTTCATTATCAATGTTTGTAATAACTTAGCAGTGAATACATACTACAACTATGATTTAAAAACCATTCTATCTTTCCTCAAAAATTTAATTTAAAGTTTCACTTAAAACTTAAAAAAAAACTTTTAGAACACAACCACACAGAATAAGGAATGCGGATAACCTCGTGTCTACAACCTCATTTCTAATGAATGACGCTGCTGAAGATATCCAAGTCGTCACTCTTACTCAGTTTATTATCGCGTCTTCACCGAACGAAGACGTCGTAGGCCTATCTCACCAGTCTCTGCACATTTTCCTTGCTACCTTTCGTGCAGCACACAACATTCATTTTAATCCAGCAATGTTACACGTAACATGAAGTATGGTGTACAGGATGTCATCGTACTCTTTGGCTGTATTTCTACTCTAGGTATAATTTTTTCTCTATCACATTGTAGCACATACTACCCTTTTAGTTAACTTGTCAACTGTGTAAGTTTCTTCATCTTTAGAAATAATGCCCCAAATACAGTGCAATTATAATGCAATATTACATGAGTTGATATGCATGTTCTTAAGCTTTCACGGGCTTCTTCAACATCGAGATTATTATTATCAGGGGGCTGTTAGACCGTGGTCAACAGTAGTCGTTATTAACAAACGTTTCGGCCCACCATCGGAGGCCATCATCAGTGTCTAGATTAGCACGGTGTTCGCCAATTGGCCTCAGAATTAAAGTAGAGATTATGTCAATAATATATCAATAACGACCACTGTAAACCACAGCCTAACAGCCCGGCTGAGGATAATAATTTCAACAATTACAATACATGAGTTATTTACAGAATGATAAGTAGGGAAATATGTAATAAATTTAAAAATTGTACTTGAATATCGTGAATTTGATTAGTTCTGCAGGTATTATGCTCCGCATACACGTCTTACTTTTTTTTCAAACGACAAAATACTTTCTCGTTACTTGTAGAAATCAACCTATGAATAGGCTACTTCATCTTTACAGGTACAGTTAACAATTCAAATTCTCAGAAAAGCAGTAAATCTCCAACATCTTTCTAAATGTAAGAGCATAACTAAACTATACGTAAAGAAGAAAACTACATCTTTTGATTCCTTTAGAGACATTTTTATTCATTTACCGTACATATTGTATAATTGTGTTGAAAAAGATAAATTTACACTTTGAAAATATTTAATTTGCTTTCTTTGGCAAAAGTAAAATATAGACTTACAAGACTTCCATGTTCTAATATTTATAATTAAAAAAATTTTCGAAATGAAATATTTCCATAGAAACTACTTCTTTCTACTTACTGCTTCACCCTTAACCACAGTACTGCGGTCACTAACGTATACCACCTCACGTTAGCGCACTCGATTTTCACTATTGATGGCCGTCGATAGCATTGCGGAAACGTCTGGTTTTGTTGAAACCATTGGACCACGGCCAAACAGCCCGGGAAGGAATTTTAACAACAAACTACTTCTTTGTTGCCGATAACGTAGTACACACTACATATAAATACAAATTATCCCTTCCCTTTTCAACTATCATTTTCGTTTATAGAAAATTACCCCTTCCCTTTTAACTAACCCTTTTCATTTATAGATATTTCATCAATTTTTCTACGGTAGATTATTATGATCTTCTTTTCAGGATACATTCCTTATCAAAATTAAGTACTTTACTCTTGTTATAACATGAAACGTACCAGGCAAACTACCCTTTCCCCTTAACCGATTTTACCAAAATCAATAAGCCTTGAGTCCTCTGCAATTCAGGGACGTATGCAAACAATTATTTGATTCTGTTTGAATGTGCAGTTATCGTTCGTCATAGAAAAAATTACCCTTATTAAAACATAAAACGTTGCATGTAAACTACCCCTTCCCCTTAACCGATCTGGACTCTTCAAATCAATACGTCTTGAGTCCTCTGCAATTCAGGGACGTATGCAAAACATTATTTGATTCTGTTTAAATTTGCGGCACTTATCGTTTGCCATAGAAAAATTCTACACACAGACACATACATAAACACTTTTCGAAAAATTACTTTTCTTCATGTTTTGAGAATAGTACAATCAGAATCACCCTTTATCTCAACACAATTTTTTTCGACTTATGGAATATGGAAGTAAAAAGATAATAATTTATGTAACATTCAGTTTATTAATAATACCATTCAGTTATTAAATGTCATCTATTTGTTGACCTAAAGTCACATACATACACGCACGTACAAACACACACACACACACACACACACACACACACTCATTAGCGTGCGCGAAGAGAAGGGAGAGGGTAAGAGAGAGAGAGAGAGCGCGCGCGATACGGAGAAGTGATATTTTGTGGAAGAGAGGGGAAGAGAGAAGACAAAGTTATGTTTTTAAGTGTGTTTTGTAAATTAGCTTCGAGTAGGCTGCCTCCAGTGACCGCAGTGTACCTACAACAAGGCTCTAAATTTTAAATTAACAAATAACACAATGTATTAGGTGACCCAATTTCAGTCGTACAACTAGGAGCGAATACTGTGAATTTCCTTCTCATTCAGCACATTACACAGAGCTGACGTTCCCCGTCATTTCTATTTACTGTAAACTAAAATAGTGCCTTCTGCATTTTGATGCGGAAATGTTTATATACATAAGTATGCACTGGCATTCATATACAGCAAACAACAAGCGTTCCATGTATGCGCGAAACAAAGGTTACGTTTAATATAATGTATAGGCTTAGGAATGCTGTGTATCTGGTCTGCAAGTATGCGATCTCTAGTACCAAACTTTGCAGAATTACACTAGTTTTCTGTCAGAAATGTTTCCAGTAGCATATCACAAAATGTTACAATTCCAGTACGTTGTCAGTAATTTTGAGACTACTAGTAATTTAAGTTTACTTTTTACATGGCTTAAACATTTCCATAGAAAACTGTACAAGACTTCATCATACATCTAATTTTCTATTCGTAAAATTTGTAGCAACACATTCATATAATTCAGTTATAGTCGTAATAAATAAAATAAATATTTTGTTACACTGATTGAATGGTCGCTCACCACTTGGTAGACAAATTTATTAATACTTTAATTGGGTAATTAAATACTTGATGTAAACTCAAAATTACGTCTAAAAACCGGGCTGTTAGGCCGTGATCGGGCGACGTGATGGTGTTTAATAGCAACCAACCACGGCCTAACAGCCCGGCTTTTAGACGTAATTTTGAATTTATTGACACCGACCGCGCGAGCTTCAGACAAAAGTTAAAACACTTGACATAGTTTCACAGATAATTTTCATTTTTCTGGCAATTGTTTCACTAGTTACGGCAGTTTCAGAGGTTAGATTTGAACTGACAGATTTGAAAAGTATGTTGGACTAGGGATGGTTGGAGATAGCGTATGACCAAGCATACATTGGAAAGTCCAGGTAAAAGGTTTGACAAAGGTGAGTGTTCTACTGTTGGTAACAAAAAATACCGTTGCTGGCTAATTATGAGTTGTATACAATACACTTTTGTGTGACGAAAAGTACCAGTCATTTACTTGTCACTTAAATAATCTAAGTCTAAATACTCTATATACGAAATATGTATAGGACAAATGTTATATTAAATAAGCCTACCATGCAATAACGTTTAGTGTATGACTGACAGTAAAACAATATGAAATTCCCAGTATAATGTAAGCTATAAAAAACATTTATAATATAACCAGTATAAAATAAAATAAAACAGATTTAATTTATTCACAGAATTAATTTTGAGACTGTTGTAGATATAAAACAATGTATAAATATTTCAAATGAGTAAGAGTTGTGTGTACGTTAAACTAATGTAATTATTTATAAAATATAAATGCTCAAATTTTTCTTGTTATATATTTTATGTTATTATTAATAATACAACTTTTTACAAGAATAAATTTTATTTTTTAAATTACGTATGTTTTCATAGTAATCCAACTATCATCATTAGATATAAATTAATGAACTCAAAAAATTTTTTACTCAGTTGATTAATTAATCAATTATTTAATTAATTTAAAAATTTTTGTATTTATTAATTTACATCTGGTTATGATGATTGGATTACTATCAAAACATTTGTAATTTACAAAAAAAATATATTCTTGCAAAAAGTTTTGTTATTAATAATAATATAAAAGTATGTATAGTACAATATTGTTATATGTTTATAAATAGCATACCGCTTTTGTCTAATTTACATCAACCAAATTAAAAGTAAATCAACATGTGTTTTCAGTATAGGCCTAATGTAAAATGTCTTAAATGTGTAATGATAGACAACGTATGAATAACAGAGACCTGTCTCCTGTTAGATATTAGAGTTTTCTTTCTTCCTATCTTCCTGGCTGTATTGATTATTATTATTAATTTCTTTAACCGAAACTGATAATTTCGACAATCTCAATTATGTTTCAAAGCTACACCAATTATGAAAAAGTACAATACATTATGTAGATAACTGATACTTTTTCTCTCATGGCACCACCAAGACTTGTATTGTACCAATACACATTTTCGTCGTCGTCATCCTTTACGGCTTAGGCTAGTAGCCTGTTCCAGTCTCAGCGGAATTCATCCAACCATCACTTACGAGGTCTTCTCAAACTTCTCTTCCCCCTTGGATGATGGTCAAGGGCGCTTTTTGAAAATCTAGTTGGATCCATTCTCTCTACCTGTAACCGCTACTGCGTTATGTACCGGGAGATTTTCTCATTTAAGCTTTCAGCTATGCCTAGCTACATTCCAACATGATCGTTTCTGATAAGATATCTCCTGGTACAACCTTTTTACAGCCCTTTTTTTATACACATTATACAGCTTTACAATACAAATTTTATACTATAAAACATACCACTTATGTAGCTACTGCAGAAACGGATAGGCTTTAGATAGCCTATTAATAAGAAAGTGGAATATTTAAGGTAGTCCTTGTACCCGTACAAGCATACGTTGAATATCGGGCTCTTTAATGTTACTGCAACAAACACCAGCTTTTCTCATGTGTGTTCTTCTCTCATATTCCACAAAGAAACGTAAGCTTCCACAAACGGTATTCGACTAGTAAACAACTACCGGGCATTAAATGGGAGTCTATGCAGCACAGAAATTGGAAAAGAAAGAAAGAAAAGAATACGAAAGTATGATTAAAAGCACGTTGATGTACGGATCCGAAACATCGAGAATATAAGAATAGGTAAAAAGAAAGTTAGGAGCTACAGAAATGAATGCTTTGAGTCGAATTGCTAGAACTTGAAAGCAAGACCGAATTAGAAATGAAACGATCAAAGAAGAAATGGGCGTACAAATGAGAATCATCGACTGGACTGAAGAAAAACAATTAATCTGTTACGGGCACGTGCAAAGAATGGGATAAGACCGACTGCCAAATAAAACAATGAGATGGATACCTAGAGAGCACAGAAAGAAAGGAAGACGAAAGAAACCATGGATAGAGGGCATAAGAAGATCAATGAGCGATAGAGGACTAAGCGATGAAAACTACGACAGGGAGCAATGAAGATTAGGCATCGGACAACGTCGTAGGACGTTTTGACCCTAAGTTAATAATAATAATAATAATAACAACAACTTCCGGGCTCCAAAAAATGTTGAAGCCTTCGACCGTGGCCACGGACTTTCTTTACCGCTGTTTCTCCCGCACTCCTGATATCTCCGCTGCCCCGTTCGACCGGGCTGAAGTGGTATCGCCCTAAGCGGGCCCCCGGCGAGGATCGTATAGACGCAGCGTCATTTAAACACCCCCCTGGATCACCGGATCACGAGCTGTTTAATTTACGCAAGCAAGCGAATTTGTTATTTGAAATACATTGTAAAATATTGAAATGAATCACCCTTTGTTGGTTGTGCATCTGTGTGTAGAATTACGTATCCAATTGCCAAAAACATTACAAAAGGAAATGCGAAATCAAAATTTGAAAGTCTTAGGGCATACTTCGATGAAAATGTAAACACATAAATAAACTTTAATAACATCAAGAAATAAGGAATAACTAAAATAGAATGTATATTCGCTAACCACAATATGACATTTTGTGACGATTTAAAAGGAATTTAAATAGCACAAAATAATTGTTATTCAAAATAACATGTGAGAAAATATTTAACCCTCCCCTGTGTACTTATATGCCTGTATCAACTTGTAAAAATCTAGTACGGACATAAAAATTACTCTGTATTGAAGCGAAAATTAATAATTATTATAATTAAATAAAAAGACGTGATAATAATAATCGAAATACCTAACTCAATAAAGAAAATGTAGGATTATTAATAGTAGTTAATTAGTATGATAATAATAATAATAAAGTACGAACTACTTTTCTCTCTCCGCGTGAACTGCTCCCTCTTCCCTATTAACCGCCGCAAAACCAACCCCAGTCGAGCCAGAATCTCAGACAAGGTAACAGCTTCACCATGTGTCGTGAAGAAAAACGTGTGAATATATAAAAAAAAAACGATGTAACTGAAAGTAATCTTTCGTGGTGACAGACTCCACAATTAATTGAAAGGTGGTGAAAAGTAAAACAAGTTATGTAGTTGAAATGTAGTGAAATAACTAAAAGTAACTAACTTAGCCGACACATCTCCTTTAAAAAAGAAACGATATGTTTAAATTGTAAAGTATGTTCTATCCAATATTAAAGAGTAACATTAGTGCAGTTAAAAGTAAAATGTAAAAGAGGTGAACACCGTACATCAGGAGTGAAGCAACAACGACAACCTCACGAGCTCCAGGTAACAGAATCCTTTCGTCATGATCGCAACTTAGAATCTACAAAATAAATGGAGGCACCCGAACGACAACGTAGAACTTCCAGGAAACCCAACTGAAGAGTAACAACAAGAGAACCTGCCGCCGATACACATTATATCAAGGTGAAACCAAACCATTATCTTTCTAACAATGGCAACAAGAACAGTACATTTTTGCAAAGACTTATTTTAATCATGTAAATGTTAACATAGTAATGTCTGTAATTACAATAATGAAATAGTAATCTGATGATAGTTAAAGGTAAAAGGTAATTCGAAATTTGAGCAAACTACTCTTCTAATAGCTTGCATAATGTTGACTAATTTTATAATATTATTAAGTTAAAACCGGATCCGAGGTATTTAATGTAGTTAATAAATATATATTTTTTTATTTTTGCTCACCAGAGTAACATTTTAAAAAGGCATAAGAGCATTTGATGCAGAATCTTTGAGAAGTTTATTTTTTTAAAGTAATAAAACAAAATAAAAATTATTTTTAAATCATTATTCAAGAAACTATAATAAAGAGATGTTTTTGCTAAATATCCAGAGTGTGAGTAAATTTGCGTAACCTAATCCTAATTCCTGTTCTACATATTTTCAAATTTGTTGGTAAGTAATTTGTACTAACAACGGCAGCCGGTTTGATTGAAAGTAACCAATTAAACTGGTTCCCTCTGTTATAATGTCTCAGACAGGGGAGACGTTATAATTTTTCGTACAGTATACTATGTTCATTTTTTACATACATACGAGTACATATTTACATTACATATATTTACACCATACACAATATATTTTTATGTTTATTAAAACTCTAATTGTAAATAGGAGAAATTGTCTGTATGAAACATTTCCAAATTTGTAGTCAGAAGCTATACTCTACAGAACAAAGTCGTAATTTTTATTAACTACAGACTAACGTTTATGTAACACAAACTACCAGACGTTTAGTACAACGTTTGCTCGAAAAGAGGTTAACGTAAATGGAAATGGGATAGAAACGAAGAGGAATACTTCATAAATCATGAGCAACATTAATTCATAAAATTATCTAAAGTTTACGACTATTATTAAAGAGAAACTCATGTACAATTGTATAAAATAAATTGTAGAATTTAGTGATTCGGGCGTACAGGTGAAGTCATAACACTTAAGGCGAGTCTGGCGGATCTCCGATGCTTTGTAAAACACATTAAAGCTTTCAGCCTGTGTAAAATATCAAACGATACTTCCTAGTTAGAATCGTGTTGAGACTGTTGATCATAATTTTTTTCGATTTAACCATAAACTTTTCAGAGATGTCATTCTGTACAAGTGCCGGTATAAAACTCTACATTCTGTAGTTTAAGACACAAAGATTATTGTATATTTTGTTACAAAGATTGCGTGGTCAGTGTTCCTAAAAAGAGCTATGAAATATTAATCGTCAGAGAAGTCTATTATTTTTATTTCTTCTTCTTCTTCTTCTTCTTCTTCTTCTTCTTCTTCTTCTTCTTCTTCTTCTTCTTCTTCTTCTTCTTCTGCTCCT
This sequence comes from Magicicada septendecula, assembly GCA_034769895.1. NCBI lineage: Eukaryota > Metazoa > Arthropoda > Insecta > Hemiptera > Cicadidae > Magicicada > Magicicada septendecula. Next base: position 351,848,075 of record CM068375.1, read on the forward strand.
CCTCCTCCTCCTCCTCCTCCTCCTCCTCCTCCTCCTCCTCCTCCTCCTCCTCCTCCTCCTCCTCCTCCTCCTCTTCCTCTTCCTCTTCCTCTTCTTCTTCTTCTTCTTCTTCTTCTTCTTCTTCTTCGAAGATTAGGTTATATACCCTTGTTCCGGCGCCCATCTCATCCGCGGACGACCCACGTATTGTACCAATGGCTTTATAGTTCAGTGTCGCTACCGGCAAACGATCCTCTGTCATCCTTTGCAGATGACTCCACATTGTCATCTGTGAATTGAAATAATTTCATTTATGTCCTTTACTTTGAGTTATGTTCTGATATCCTCATTACTTACTCTATCTTGTAATGTATAATTTAAAGTATTTTGAAGAAACTCTATTTCGGCACTCTGAATCTTGCCGCATTCCTTTTGTGTCATGACCCACGCCTCACTCGCATATGTCAATGTGGTTATTGCAATTTTTTTATAAAATTTAATTCTTGTGCTGTGTCTTGTCTTATTTCTAAGATTTCTATGAACCGTACCACAAATATTCCTAAATTTATTTATCTCCTCTCTTATATCATGTTCAGATTCATAGCTTACTGTACAGCCGAAATATTTGAAACGGCTCAGCTGTTCTAAAGTGCTGTTGTTTATAACAATCTTAATCCTCACTGGATATTCACATTAAAGAGCACTGTTTTGGTTTTTCTTACTGCAATTGTCAGTGAGTACTCTTTTGCCACTTCTTGTAATCAAATCATAGCTCTTTGTAAATCATCCTGAGTTTCTTAAATAAGAACTATGTCTTCCGCATATAGCAGGGAACCCATACAAATTGATTTGTTAAACTGTATTCCCGAAGTCACTCTGAATTTCCGTGCTCTCAACATGTCGTCTATATATATTGTTACAACACAAATAAGCCAACCCAGTACCACGGATAAAAAACTATATTTATAAATGTAAAAATACTTCATATCAAATAAAATAATTCATTTAAATTAAAAAAATAAAGAATCTGACTCGACAAACGACGACTTTGACCTAACCCAAGTGATTGACCCAACAACAGGAAACAAATGAAGAAGGGAACCACACAAATAACAAACGAGAATAAGAGAAGAAAGTGATAAACCCAAACAAAAAAGAAACAAGTTCATGGGTTTAAACGACCTCAAAATACCCAAAGAAAAGGATAGAAAAACCAAAGTCTTAATCAAATAATGAAAATGAAGAAGAGGGAGATAGGTAGAAGTGAAAACCAATAATGATTCACAAAACGAGTAATAAAGCACAGGAGAAGGAGAAATAAAGCACTCAAGAAGAATATTGGAACCAAACCAATGGTTATCCTGAGAAAGGAAAAAGTAATGGTTACTACCCATTAATGGACAAAATGATCTAGAGAAGAAACACTATTAAAAACGGTTAAGGATTAAGGTGATAAAAAACGCAACCTAAACCACAAATAAAATTGTTATTAATTATTAAGTATTAATTGTTATTAATTAATTGTTATTAGTATTAAGGATATATTGTAATGGAAGAGAAATAAGTATAGGGATCACCCACTAAAAAACACATAGTATAAACAGTGATACAGTGCAATAGTGTATGTGTAAAAACCCCAAAGTGAAGTGATAAGATACGCTAGTTAAATTATAATTAACCATAAATAATTTAAAAGTGAAGGTGAGATATAAGTGGGAATAGGGTAAGATTTAGAATATAACTATTATAAGAAATAGTGAATAATGAAGAAAGTAGACACTTCATAAATCTGCGAAAAAACACTAAAGTTTTAAAAGTGGAAAAATAACAGTGAATGAATAGCTGGTGAAAAATAGTATTAAGTGTGAATTGTAGAATAAGATATGATAAACACTAGAAAGTGATGATGACATTATTATTTAAGAAAAGATGTTTAATAGAGTTAAGTTTAATTATAGCCGATAGTAATTAAAAAGGGAGGATTCCAGGAAAGAATAAATTGAAGGTGTTGACATGGAGAGAATGTAAAGATTGTTTAAAGATTAAGAAATCAAAAACTAACAAAGACACCCATGTTATAAGGGACTTTTATAAATTTAATAAAAGTGATGTTGTTTATCACAATAAAAATAATATGTATTGTAAACAAAAAAATTAGCAAATAATGATAAGTGGGAAGGAAGTGATGATATTTCTCACTCAAAATAATAACTCTAATAACTTATAAAGAATTGTTCATGTTAATGTTATGAATAGGATATGGCTGAATGAAATTTGCAGTCCATAAGCCTAATGTTATGTTTTAAAGATTAAAATAGAGAAAGCAATATTGACATGTAATCAACACACCAACAGACTCAAAATACAACACAACCAATAAAAATAACAAAGTAAAGCCCATTAGGCTGAAACAAAATGTGATTTAAATGGAATAAGTAAAATACTATAATGGCTACTCAGGCCTAGGAAAGGCATAACTGTCAGAACCAAACAACCAAAAATTATAACAAATTGAATAAGAATTTAGAAAATCTGAGGTGAAGGAATCACCAAGAATAAATTGTAAATCATTTGTAACACAAAATATTGTAATAAGCATTTTTATACAAAAAGAAATGTTATTAACAAGCATTAACATAATTGTAAAAACATAAAATCTAAAATTACCCAAGCTTGTGGGGTATCAAAATAAGCTATGAAAGGAAATAAATACTATAGTGACAATATTTAATAACCAGGAAGGAAGATGGAGGAATAACAGCAATCAGAAGATATACGAAGAATTCGAATTTTTATAACAATACATCATCTCAAAATCAACCAATCGGAATCATGTAGTTACCATGGAAACGGCAGTTGAAGACGAATTTACCGTTGGAATTAAGAGAGAAGCGAAGCGTCATTAAGTGAATACAGATGCCAATATTTGGAAGAACGTTTTTTCAGTGAAAATAATGCAAACAGTTATTAAAAGTTACTAACCATGATAGCTTGAGAAGCAGATGAACGTTTGTAGCAGCCAATTCAAGACCCAAGGCCAATTAAACGAAAAATATACTTGAAAAGAACATCTAGGCCCATGACGAAAAAGACGCTCAATCCTTTGAAGCCCCAAAATCCATGAAAAATGAACTTATGCAGCCACATCCTACCCGATTAAACAACGAAGGCACGCTGAGGTGTTAAGTACCATTAAATTATTTATTTTCCAAAAACCCTAATCACTTTAAATATTTTTAAAAAGTAAATTTACCTCACTATAGAACCAATATTTAAACAAATTATTTAACTATTATAAATATTTAAACCAATTACTTTCTTAGAATATTTAAACAAAATAACACTTAATAGAAACTTGTTAACATTGAATATAACCTATGAATTAAACACGAACTTACAAAACACTTTTACGACACAACAGAACAGATTGTAACAGCACACATTATTAGTTATGTACACATAGAATAAGGTAATATATATTTTTATTGTAACCATTGGAGTTCTTTAACTCATGGTCACAAGAATCCACGATTTGGGAAACCAAAAATATTTGTAATACCTTTTAACGTAAGCAGCAATGCAAGGTTGAATGGTTCCTAAATCACTTCGCCAAAACCCTGGAGGCAAGAATCTCATGTAATCAGTCGGTGCAAATTTATTATTGTATTATTCTCAATGTGAATGTTTTCAATTATCACCTATTAAAAAATAACTATTACAGGGAGTAACCGTCGTTATCATTTCATAGGGAGTGCTATATATAAATTACTTGTGTTTAGTTAAGAATAAATTGTACGACCAGCGAACAAGTTGTCATTCACGCAGCAGTAGCGACGATTGTGACGGCCGTGCGAGCGGGAATTATTTGAATGCCCAATACCGCAACGCTGATAGCTCGTCTGACAATAATTTTAGTTGTTTTATAAAACGATTTGGCGCCACCCGGGATTATCACACCCCTATAAATAACAGGTAAGGTTACTGCCGTATTACACAGGTGATTACATCAACGCTACGAACATCGCTAGCCACAACATTACTGTAACGACCCGGTGCGAGGCGAACGCACTAATTATAATAACACATACAAAACTGGTGTATACATTTTGCAGGTACGAACAGATCTATTCGTTACAGATTGACGAATACAACGTGAGGCTCGAACGAAGAAGAGGACGTCTGCAAATACTTACGTTACAGATTGGCTTCAAACGTGAGGCTTGAACGAAGACGAGGACGTCTTCGATTATTCGTTACAGATTGGTGACCAACCGTTGAGGCTTTGAAAGAAGGCCAACGGCGGCTATGAAGAGACATTCTTCGGTTACAGAATAAAGACGAAAAAAGATGAAACAAAAAGATAGACTACAACAACAAACGAAAATGCCCAAACAACAGAAACAATGGAGTTATGCAGAGTGGATGACAAGGTTATTTAAAAAATTCAGTAAGGAAATGGAATACATCAAGAAGAACACCACGGATCATGAAAGAGCACAAATGAGTCGCGCAAATGCAGTGGGATCACCAAACGACAAGATGTCACTGAGAGATATTTATAATGAAATGTGGAAGCTGGACACCAAATATAATGAAGAAAAGACTATCGGGACAGCCCACGAAAAACGTGATAATAATGCGAGAAGAATGACCGAAGAAGATTGGGGTAGATGGAGAGACAATGAAAAACAAATGAAAAATGAAAGAACGGGAGTATACGCCCAGGTGACTGAGGAATTTACACAGGAGGAATATGACCAATGGAGACTATCTATAAGACAACCGGAACAACCAATACAAACAGAAAATACGGAACTAAGAGAATGGATAAGGGTTATGTTCGAACTATCCAGAGAAGATATTTGTAATTGGAGGAAGGTACATAATCAAGTAGAAGAGGTCACGCAAATGCCGAACCCAAAACTCAAATAAAAAAAGAAGTAGTCAAAGTGAAGCAACAGAAGAAAACACCGGAACAAAAGAAGGAGGAAAGCTTCGAGGAATAGAGGGACAAGTTTTTTAAAAAATTCGGCAAGTTAATTGAAGAATATGATAAGAAAATGAGTGATAGTGAGCGACAACAAATTGGAAGGATGATAGAAGATTTCAAGAAATTAAATGAACCACAAGACACCACTTCTGAAGGTAGTAAGGAGATAGAATTTAAAAAAGACCAAAGCGTATTATTGCCTGAAAATAATAACAACGAAACAAATGATGAATACGTGGAAATGAAGACGGAGAAAAGGCATCACAGAAAAATAATAAAAACCAGAGAATTAGAAATGATGAAGAGCGGACTCATTGACGTGTTTAATTTGCCACTTACCTACCAAAGCAAGTTAATGAAACATAAAGATTGTAGGAGTACTCCGAGGGAAATTATAAAAGAAATTCACAACCAACCAGTGGATGAAAAATTCAGCAAATCTATGCTTAAATGGAAAATACCCAAATTTGAAAAGACTCACAACAAAATATTGTGTCACAAATTAAAAAGGTCTTTAGAACGCTTGAATACGCAAGAAATACAAAAGCAAAATAAAACAGCAATAACAACATTAACGAAGGAGGTACAATTAACAACTTCTTTGATTAATCAAAATATATTGAATAACGTAGGCCCATGCCTACTGACAACTGAACAAATGATGTTAGAAGAATTGTGGTACAAGATAAAAGATACCTATTTCACCAGCAAGGAAATAGTTATACACACCCAGATTATCCAAACCACAAGCACAGAGGAACTGGTGGACCACGGGTAAACTAAGCGAAGATACCACGAACCAAGAAAAGGGACTGATCTTCGAATTACTGACCAAGCAACCCAATGGAATAGAAGGAGGTATTAAAATTAAATAAAGCCACTGAACAATCACCAAAACAAGAGGGTACAAGAAACGACTAAGACGAATTAAATAAGAAAAATTAAACTATAATGAACAAACTCTACTCCTTCATTAAATTTACACAAAAAAGAAATTAAAAATTATCCAGAATAAGTGTGAATATCAAACACTTGAAGGAGAAGAGGGGAAGAACAACGAAGTGTCGAATAAAAAAGGAGAAGGCTATAATATGGAATGGAAATGATAAAGACAATTATATAATAAATCCACAACCGTGAGAATTGAATTGATACCAAAATAAACTAATGTCAAACCCGATACACTATCAGACAAAAAAGTATAAAAAACATGGACCGATATACAGTAATAGCATATAAAATAATATATAATGATATGTAGGTCCATATGTCATCACAAAGGACAATGGAAACAATACCTATGAGATATGTAATATAACCACCAAGAAAGTAAAAGGAGTTTACAACCAAGCTTCAATAAAGAAGTTCTATAAAGAAAACTAAATGACTATAAATAAAATACAAATGCCAAAATTCAAAAATTATGTGAGCACAACTTGCAACAATATTTCGATGACTTATGAGGCCTAAAATAAAAAATATAAAAACAAAGGAATGAGTTACATAAATTCCTACCAAGTGAAATCAACTTACAATCTATTAAAAAGTTGATATATGAAGATTATAAAATAATTAAACAAAATGTACCAAAATAGGAATACGCTACAAAAATTCCTATGATGTAAGAGAATTAACTTACAAGGAATTATCAAAAATGATATTTAATACAAAAGAAAATAAACAAAAATAAAATCAAACTAAAAACTGATAAGATAAATACCTGAAATTATAATGAATCAAAGGTATTCAAAGAAAAAAAAAATCTAAACTGGTACAAAGAAAAAGCGAAGTTATGTATGAATCAAATATACAAGCTATGGCTAAAGTAAAATAATGCTAAATAATTAAGAAAAGAATAAAAATGTCTAAGACAATTAAAATGATCACCATGAGCATTGAAAACAAAATAATGAAAAGTGAGATATGATGAAATTAACATATAAATAAATAAAAAACAATCAACTGTATGAGCAAATGATAGTATATAGCAAAGGTACAGCGGAAGGAAGAATGAGTAAAAGGCCAAAGTGATCTAAAAACAAACCACAAGGTGGACAATCCCAAAATATATCATTATTATTAATTTAAATCACGAGCTGACAAAAAAGGTATTTAAGATTGACTGTTGAAAAGTCCAGCAAACCAAATAAACTGAGCAGAGATGATGTTCCTTTGGTCTCAGAAAAATGAGTAGTAATGGCAGAAACCAGCTACTAAAGTTAGGAAAAAAATTGTGTATAAGGGAGAACACACCAATGGAAATAAAATAAAAAACAGATCCAAATAAAATGGAATGAATTAAGTAAGAAGAGATATAAAGAATGGAGAAACAAACAAGAAAGAAAAGGAAAAAGATTATATATAACTGATAATTTCATAAAAAACTATGCTAGTGTTTTATCAAAATGATCAATTTTAAAGGAGAGGCATTATGTTACAACACAAATAAGCCAACCCAGTACCAGGGATAAAAAACTATATTTATAAATGTAAAAATACTTCATATCAAATAAAATGTTTGAATTTAAATTAAAAAAATAAAGAATCTGACTCGACAAACGACGACTTTGACCTAACCCAAGTGATTGACCCAACAACAGGAAACAAATGAAGAAGGGAACCACACAAATAACAAACGAGAATAAGAGAAGAAAGTGATAAACCCAAACAAAAAGGAAACAAGTTCATGGGTTTAAACGACCTCAAAATACCCAAAGAAAAGGATAGAAAAACCAAAGTCTTAATCAAATAATGAAAATGAAGAAGAGGGAGATAGGTAGAAGTGAAAACCAATAATGATTCATAAAACGAGTAATAAAGCACAGGAGAAGGAGAAATAAAGCACTCAAGAAGAATATTGGAACCAAACCAATGGTTATCCTGAGAAAGGAAAAAGTAATGGTTACTACCCATTAATGGACAAAATGATCTAGAGAAGAAACACTATTAAAAACGGTTAAGGATTAAGGTGATAAAAAAGCAACCTAAACCACAAATAAAATTGTTATTAATTATTAAGTATTAATTGTTATTAATTAATTGTTATTAGTATTAAGGATATATTGTAATGGAAGAGAAATAAGTATAGGGATCACCCACTAAAAAACACATAGTATAAACAGTGATACAGTGCAATAGTGTATGTGTAAAAACCCCAAAGTGAAGTGATAAGATACGCTAGTTAAATTATAACTAACCATAAATAATTTAAAAGTGAAGGTGAGATATAAGTGGGAATAGGGTAAGATTTAGAATATAACTATTATAAGAAATAGTGAATAATGAAGAAAGTAGACACTTCATAAATCTGCGAAAAAACACTAAAGTTTTAAAAGTGGAAAAATAACAGTGAATGAATAGCTGGTGAAAAATAGTATTAAGTGTGAATTGTAGAATAAGATATGATAAACACTAGAAAGTGATGATGACATTATTATTTAAGAAAAGATGTTTAATAGAGTTAAGTTTAATTATAGCCGATAGTAATTAAAAAGGGAGGATTCCAGGAAAGAACAAATTGAAGGTGTTGACATGGAGAGAATGTAAAGATTGTTTAAAGATTAAGAAATCAAAAACTAACAAAGACACCCATGTTATAAGGGACTTTTATAAATTTAATAAAAGTGATGTTGTTTATCACAATAAAAATAATATGTATTGTAAACAAAAAAATTAGCAAATAATGATAAGTGGGAAGGAAGTGATGATGTTTCTCACTCAAAATAATAACTCTAATAACTTATAAAGAATTGTTCATATTAATGTTATGAATAGGATATGGCTGAATGAAATTTGCAGTCCATAAGCCTAATGTTATGTTTTAAAGATTAAAATAGAGAAAGCAATATTGACATGTAATCAACACACCAACAGACTCAAAATACAACACAACCAATAAAAATAACAAAGTAAAGCCCATTAGGCTGAAACAAAATGTGATTTAAATGGAATAAGTAAAATACTATAATGGCTACTCAGGCCTAGGAAAGGCATAACTGTCGGAACCAAACAACCAAAAATTATAACAAATTGACTAAGAATTTAGAAAATCTGAGGTGAAGGAATTACCAAGAATAAATTGTAAATCATTTGTAACACAAAATATTGTAATAAGCATTTTTATACAAAAAGAAATGTAATTAACAAGCATTAACATAATTGTAAAAACATAAAATCTAAAATTACCCAAGCTTGTGGGGTATCAAAATAATCTATGAAAGGAAATAAATACTATAGTGACAATATTTAATAACCAGGAAGGAAGATGGAGGAATAACAGCAATCAGAAGATATACGAAGAATTCGAATTTTTATAACAATACATCATCTCAAAATCAACCAATCGGAATCATGTAGTTACCATGGAAACGGCAGTTGAAGACGAAATTACCGTTGGAATTAAGGGAGAAGCGAAGCGTCATTAAGCGAATACAGATGCCAATATTTGGAAGAACGTTTTTTCAGTGAAAATAATGCAAACAGTTATTAAAATGTACTAACCATGATAGCTTGAGAAGCAGATGAACGTTTGTAGCAGCCAATTCAAGACCCAAGGCCAATTAAACGGAAAATATACTTGAAAAGAACATCTAGGCCCATGACGAAAAAGACGCTCAATCCTTTGAAGCCCCAAAATCCATGAAAAATGAACTTATACAGCCACATCCTACCCGATTAAACAACGAAGGCACGCTGAGGTGTTAAGTACCATTAAATTATTTATTTTCCAAAAACCCTAATCACTTTAAATATTTTTAAAAGGTAAATTTACCTCACTATAGAACAAATATTTCTCTTTCATAGAATATTTAAACAATATAACTCTTAATAGAAATTTATTAACATTGAATATAACCTATGAATTAAACACGAACTTACAAAACACTTTTACGACACAACAGAACAGATTGTAACAGCACACATTATTAGTTATGTACACATAGAATAAGGTAATATATATTTTTATTGTAACCATTGGAGTTCTTTAACTCATAGTCACAAGAATCCACGATTTGGGAAACCAAAAATATTTGTAATACACTTTAACGTAAGCAGCAATGCAAGGTTGAATGGTTCCTAAATCACTTCGCCAAAACCCTGGAGACAAGAATCTCATGTAATCAGTCGGTGCAAATTTATTATTGTATTATTGTCAATGTGAATGTTTTCAATTATCACCTATTAAAAAATAACTATTACAGGGAGTAACCGTCGTTATCATTTCATAGGGAGTGCTATATATAAATTACTTGTGTTTAGTTAAGAATAAATTGTACGACCAGCGAACAAGTTGTCATTCACGCAGCAGTAGCGACGATTGTGACGGCCGTGCGAGCGGGAATTATTTGAATGCCCAATACCGCAACGCTGATAGCTCGTCTGACAATAATTTTAGTTGTTTTATAAAACGATTTGGCGCCACCCGGGATTATCACACCCCTATAAATAACAGGTAAGGTTACTGCCGTATTACACAGGTGATTACATCAACGCTACGAACATCGCTAGCCACAACATTACTGTAACGACCCGGTGCGAGGCGAACGCACTAATTATAATAACACATACAAAACTGGTGTATACATTTTGCAGGTACGAACAGATCTATTCGTTACAGATTGACGAATACAACGTGAGGCTCGAACGAAGAAGAGGACGTCTGCAAATACTTACGTTACAGATTGGCTTCCAACGTGAGGCTTGAACGAAGACGAGGACGTCTTCGATTATTCGTTACAATATATATATATATATATATATATATTGTAGCATGACAGATAATCCACTTAAATCAATTACCCGATGATCATTAGTAAAACTCAAGTATATGGAATATCCAGAAAAATCCAAATGAGAACCAAATAAAAAGCACAATAAATTACCATTATAACAAGAAAAAGTAAACATAAAGAAAAAATCTGCAACTAATATAATTGTACAACAAATTAAAATCCCAGAAAACTAAAATTAAATTAACAATAATACCCAGGTAGGATAGGAGCAGGCAAGGATGATACCCAGACCAAGTAAACCTACAAAGTAAACAGACCAGTATAAACAAAAGTTTATAATAACGAAATGGTACTAAAGAAACAAGAATGAGGAAGGAAGATATCTAAAAATAAACAAATATACTGAATGAACAGAGACAAGTGAAGATCACATATAATAGAGGAAGTGGAACACGACCAATACCCAACAGAAAACCCATAGGGAGAAACCAAAAACCCCAAAAATAAGTAAATGTCACAATAGAAAGTATAACACCCCAACAAACCATAAACTCATGTAAAACAAATAAAAACAAAAAGTGTTTGAAGTGCTAAGTAGAAGTGCACCCAAGAAAGGTATTGTATAGTTTATATAGACAAATCTTAACAGTTCCCCCATGGATAAACAATTTGATATTATAAAACTATGAAAGGACTAGTGATAATATCAAGAAATAACCAGGAACAAGTGCAAGTTATTAGATTATAATAAATAAACTTGGAGAAGGTGCATGAATTACTGTACAATTAAATAACTTTAAGTGTTTTTAAATAGTATCATGAATGATATTTAATCATTTAATATGGTGAAGGACCAATGAATACTCTTTCTAATAAAATGCCACTGTTTATATGAGAACATTCCATAGAATAAATAATATAAATAGATAGCTTGGGTTTAGTACATAAGGTGACAGGGAATACATCCCTAAAATTAAGAAAACAGATAAGACTGTAACTAAATAGTTTTAAGGGAGTGTTAAACATTTAATGGAACAAAATGTTAGATTCCAGTTTCCACATATTACCTCTATAAATAAGATTTAGAAGTAGAGATTAATACTTGTATTTATCAAATGTTATTTTGTTTAGTAGTTTGAATTAGGAATGCAATATCTGAATGTAGATACCATTCCTAGATAGTTAAATGTTTTTTATAAGTTACTGTAAGTAATCAGTGCAAAAAAGGTATGATTCTAAATACCAGATTTAATATTAAATAATTGTTATGTTTTAATTGTTTAAAATCTATACTCAATGTTATAGTAGTAAAGGAACAAATTATTACTGAATATTATATTAGAATAGAAGGTCAGAAAAGGGTATGAACTAACTGTATTATTGTAACTGTGTAAGTAACAACAGATAAAATCTAGGCCAGATAGTAAATTTAGACTACATTATAATTGACAAATCTAGTCCTATAAACCAACTAAACTGATGAAATTTATGTAAGATAAACCCACCATATAGTAATACAATGTAACTTATACTTTATAAAGATATTGTCAGAAGATAAGTAAAATTATAAATAAAAATGGAATGTAGTAACTAACATTTCAGAGGAGGAGTCACAGATAAATGAATTATATTTAAAAACAATAACTAATAAACTAAATTGCAAGAAATTAAGTAAAGATAAACGATTATATCAATCTTAGGTTCAGTATAATAATAATAATAATATCAGAGGAAATGGCTATTGTCTGGTCAAGGACAGGAAACACATATTTGAACCTACTATTCCAACATGAAAGAAATATAACTTTTTTAAATGAAAACTTTGTAAAACTATATTAATTAGTATCAAAATAAGCGAAATAGATTAAAGAAACCGAATATGTATTTAGTATTTCATACAGTTAAATAATAACGAAAATATTTTCCGTGTATAATGTATTCAAATAAAATATATCGGAAGCGAAGATAATTTGGAACAATGTATAATATATATTAAATTGGCTAAGATTTTCAGGAGACGAAGGAAATGAGAACAGTTAATTATTATGCGTTGAAGCGAATACTTAAACGAGGTTTTGCTCCGTATAACCTATATGAATGGCGTACGATAATTCAACCGAGTTCAGTACAAATTATGTAATTTTTTTAAATTGAATTTTTAACTTGTGAAGCAGTGAAAACAAACAATAAACAGTGCATTACAGATAAACAGAACCACACACGCCTAAATAATAGAAATAACACCACTACAATAAATTTGACGGACGAACAATAAAGGTTATATACGACACATTTTAACCAAAGTGAAATAGACATAATAACACACATTGACACCAAGTGAACTAATAAACACTACACCAGGAACACTCAATTAACTCCAGAACTAATATACACAATTGCTGAAACGAATAAACGGTGAAAGGACATCTTTATTGGAAGAAATATTCGTCGAGGTGATAGACGTTTAACTGCGCATGCTCCTGTCGGCCATTTTGATTTCTCGCCATTCTCATCGAGGTGGAGCAAACGAATTTCTAGACTGCATTGGTTCGAAATATATACTATATAAACTTCCTATATTAATTAATAACCTTGTAATTGTTAGTTTTAAGACATTTCTAATTGTAAGTGTTATACTTTCTTGGCCCTACCCTTCTCTGGCTATTCTAACATAACCGTTAAAAGAACATATTTTGTATCCACAGTTAAGGTAAAGTTTTGTCGATCGGCCCTGAGTACGAGTCGATACTGTTGTCAGATATCGATTATTATCGATATTTTTAATAAATTGTTAATAAACCTTCTATTTATGCAATTTGGTTGAATTTTTCTTTAAATATACTTAAAGAATAAGTTAACTCAAGGACACGGACTAACCGAAAGGCGGTATTTATGAAAATAAAGAGCGCATTGAAGAAGAAGAAGAAGAAGAAGAAGAAGAAGAAGAGCCGTCTATCGACCAGTACCGGAGTTAACCAGATTAACTTAAAAGTGATTTACAGAAAGTGACACCACTACACTATCAACCATAATACAACTAAAATTTTAACATCAAACAATAATCACAATTATTTCTTAAATACTAGTAATAAAAAACACGATCCAAATATTTTTCAGAAACGACAAAATTTTTTTTTTTTAATAAAATTTTTTTTTATTTCATTCTTCAAATTATAACATTATTATTTTGTATCCACGAGGAAACGTTACAATATATATATATATATATTAATATTTATATTTATATATTAAACAACGTTGGGGAAACACATCATCCCTGCCTGACTCCCTTATTTACTCGAATGTCACCTGAGAACCTATCATTCATATCCAGGCCTACAGATGTACTTTTATAAAGGACCTTAACTGAATTTATTAAATGCTGTGGATCTCTGTACAAGCACAATACTTGTTGTAATACTTGTAGTACCCAAAGCTCTGTACAAGTGTTGGCATAAAAGTTTATATTCTGTAGTTTACGATTCAAAGATATTGTTACGAAGATTGCGTGGGTAGTGTTCTTAAACAGAGAAATAACAGAGGAATAAGTTATTAATCGTCATAGAAGTCATACTGTTTTCATTTATATTTATATGAAACAAAAAATTTAGTAGGTCTACAGTATATTCGGTGGGATTGCCAAATTTCGGCTAAAACAGTTGGAGCGTATTAACCGATAGGATAACTGTCGCATTACTAAACAAATATTGAATCCTAAAGTCGACAGGCTGGAGGGGTGTTTGACGGAGAGGTGAAACACTTCTTTGTTTCAGTCTTTGTTGAAAAACGATGATGATAAATACTTTAGTTTAATATTTCTCCACTGGTATCTAATTACACAATACTTACGCCACAGTCAATATCAAAATTCACCAAATTACAATAATTTGCAATAACATTAAACCGTTAAACTTCCTACAGTTCCGTTAATCTGTTCCCTAATAATTTTGCATTGACTAGATAAATGCGTTACTAGAATGCCTGTATCTTCCCAAATAATCGTTGCTCAATACAACCGAACATTATAGCATATACATCCTCTTTCGTTATCATGAATTTAGTTTTGTCCTGATTTGTCTTCAGTCCTCCCTCTTATTGCTCCTTCTAAATTCTCAAACACCTTCCACATAACGTTATCAAACCTACGTACTATTAATATGTAATATATTATTAAATAATAATAGATGAAACAATAGACATAATAATAAACAAGCTTAAAGAACAAAATGAAGACACACAATATATAACTGAAATAAAAAATAGCCTCCAACTAATACTAAAACAAAATTACTTTGAATTTAATAGCAAAATATATCAATATCAAGAAGGTTTAGCAACGGGATCTCCATTTATCTAGCATAATAGCAGAAATATTCTTACAACACATAGACAACAAAATACAAAATATTATAAATTTATTTGATCAAAATGGCATATGGATAAGATATGTAGATGATGGGCTATATGTATCAAATAACAAAAATACAAATGCAGATAACATATTAAAACAAATCAATAACATACATCCAAAAATACAATTCACAGAAGAAAAAGAAAAACATAACAAAATCAACTATTTAGACATAACCATCACAAGAAACAACAACCACATACAATATACAATATACAGAAAACCAACATCTACTAACATCATTATACCTAACCATTCTGACCACCCACCATAACATAAAATGACAGCATTCTATTCACTATTTAGCAGAATGTACAAAATTCCCCTAAACAAACAAAAAACAGACAAAGAAAGACATATAATACTGTATGCCAAATTGCTTGTGAAAATGGATATAATAAAAACACTGTAAACAAAATAGAAAATAAAATCAAATATAAAATAAAAACTGAACAATTAGGAATTAATCAAATTGAACAAAACAAAAATATTAACAACAATAAAAAAGGGCCCCATTCACATACATAAATAATAAAATGACAAAGCTAACAAAACGGTTTAAGAACACAGACATTAAAATAGCATACAAAACTAAAAAAAATAACCTACAAATCTAAATAACCGACACAACAAAGATAATACAACAACCAATGGTATATACAAAATGTAAGATTGCAATAAATGTTACATAGGACAAACAAAAAAACAACTGAAAAAAAGTTATTTTGAATACCTAAACGCATTCAAAAAACCAGAAATATACAAATCTAATTTGGCCACACATTCAATAAACACTGGACATGAATTCCCAAACATAACCAACATGAGACTAATAAAACACATACCACACAAAGGCACCATAATGAACATTTGGGAAAATTGACAAATATACAAACATGAAACACAAAACAAACTAACACCTGAACAAATACAAATCAATACAAGACATGACACAATTTTCAAAGCACTCAACATCGAAAATACACAAAGTACTAATACATACACCACAATCACACACAATAATACCAATTTAAAGTACCAGAAGCCAACAGGAAGCCACAATAACAACCAGCCAACACACATGTACTTCACCAGACACAAAACGCCGAAGGCTGAGGATGGGTACACAATGGTACCCGAAACATGTTTCTAAGAAGGAAAGAAATATCTTGAGGTAAATTCATTATAAAAATTAAATATAATATATATCAAGAACCGGACTGTAACAAAAAGTGTTGAAAATATATATAATTATGTTTTAAGTAACTCTTTGTATTTCTTGCAGGTTTAATATTATGAGCAGTTCTTCAATACTAACTATTTCTGGAAGTTAATTTTACTTGCAGAAATATTGAAGAACCGATCATACGTGTATGTAACTATCTGTGTTTGTACGTACGTAAACTTATAATTGCTTGAACAACAAAACTGGATAACGGTAATCGTTTTTCTATTGTAATGTCTAATAAAATTGCTTTTTGTATTCCTTTCAGTAGAGCTCGCTGTTTTTAATCTGTATACGCTCCTGACGTAAGCACTACAATGAACGTTTTTATATGCGCAAAGATTAGTGAGGCTGGAATGACGTACGCTGTTTTGTGTAATCACAAACGATTAACCTAGAACAAAACACCATTACATGGTACGCTGTAGCCGGTTGCAATCAAGCACTTTATGTCAGCTTTAAAAGCAGTGCTCAAAATAAAATACATATGCATTATGTAGTAATTTCTTTTTGAATTACTTTTGAACGTCACGAATTAGGTTTCTAATTTTGTACCTTAATTCATCCTGCTAAATCCTGTGAGACGTATATGAATTGACGTGAATGGCTTACCAGCCCATTGCATAACTCCCAACCTCGAGGACCAGGCAATTTGTTATCAAGGTTTTCTTCCTTTAGCCTTTGGTGATCCAACACCTAATTCCAATGCAGCAGCTTTACCATACCCTTCCTTCTAACCATTTCGATGTCCAAAACAAAAGTTATGGCTTTTTCTGAGCCAAATCGTATACAGAATTTGCCAATAGAACAGGTGCCAGATTTAAAATATCTAGGGTGCAGCATTACGTACCAAGATGATCAGGAGGTTGAAAGCAAAATTAGTCTCTTCCAGTCGCTTTTTAGCTGTATCATTAAACACTTAAAGAAGAAAAAAAGGAAAGAAATCCAATTTAAATATTATAATGTAATGGGCATATCTCAACTACTGTTTGATAGTGAGGCTTGGATTAGAAAGGCTAAAGATATATCTCGAATACAAGGAGCGGAAATAAGGTTCTTGAGGGCTGTAAATTGTTTTACCAGGAGATATCTAATGGGAAATGATGATATTAGAATAGAACCGCTTTTATTCAACATCTTACTCGGAAGGTATTTTTTGAGAAGTTTTAGATGCAGGTGATGTGGGAATCTCTCTGAACAATGAAAAAATAATTAACATACGTTATGCGGATGATACCGTCATTTTCCCAGATAGCTTAGAGGGGCTGCAACAACTAATGAATGGAGTGACAGAAAGCAGCCGTAGATATCAATGTTTATAAAACAAAATGAATTATTATATCTCAGAACAAGTTCACAAACTACACTATTATTATAAACCAAAGGCCAGTTGAACATGTACGCAAATTTACATATCTTTGTACTATAGTCAATAAACAATGGGACTACTCTCAAGGAATAAAGAGCAGAATTGAAACGCAAGAGCAGTGTACACTAGAATAGCAGTTTGTTCAAAAGTCACGATTTAGCAATTAACACAAAGATGAGACTTTTGCGCTGCTACGTATTCTTGGTCGTCTTCTACAGTGTAGAATCTTGATCTTTGTCTGAAGCCAGAACTAAAAATTAGGAATCTTTCGAAATGTGGCTTTACCGTAGAATACTGAGCATTTCATTGACAGCACACATATAACTAATGTTGAAGTTCTTAGAAAGATGATGAAAGAAAAGGAAGTTATTAACATAGTGAAGATAAGAATGTTTCAGTATCTGGGACATTTCATGAGAAATGAACAGAGATTTAGTCCATATTACTTATTGCAGTCTATACTACAGGGAAAAGTACTTGAAAAGAGAGGAGTTGAGCGACCGAGAATATCATATCTGAGAAATTTAAAGCCCTGGATTGGCAGTACACAAAGTTAAAACAGTCTGTGTGATATCCAACACCCGAAACCGATAGGAACTATCAGAAAAAGAAGACAAATTGAGCCAGGCATAGCTGAAAGCTTAAGTGAGAAAATCGTCCGGTAGAAAACGGAGTGGCGGTTACACGTAGAGGGAATGGATCGAAACTAGATTTTTAAGAAGAGCCCTTGACTATCATGCAAGGGAGAAGAGAAGTGTGGAAAGACTCCGCAAACGATGGTTGGATGAATCACCTTGAGGTTGGAACAGCCTAAACCGTAAAGGATGACGACGACAACGGTTTTTTACTTAATGTAGTTTCTAATTTTGTATGAGTAACGAATCAGTTGAATTTAGTAGTATTGACTTTTTTAACGGGCAAAGTGTAAAAAATTAGGTCGTGTTACACGTACAAGTTAGAGTTAATATTCTTCACATTTTCACGACAACGTAGTACGAAAACTTGGCATTAAGATATAAAAGAAATACAAATATTATATTTTTAAATTAGATTTCTTGTCTTGTCATTTTTGAAGCGGGAACTTCATATACGACACTATGGCGCCAGCCTCACACATTGCGCTGGTAGGGCAGTAAACTGATTCACGAAATCAAGAAATATTATTATTTATTCCGGCTGTACAATGTTTACACATTTTCCGGAACCAAAGATTACAGAAGTGATTGAATTCTCATCTTCTAGTGCTGCTTGTTCATCTAAAGATCTTCAATTTCTCGTTCCCTTAATATAGTCTGAATTTCTTCTATCCAGGTGGTCTTCCTCTTTTCCTTCTTCCTGGTGGGGCCCATTCCATAACTCTACTTGGCAATCCTTCCTGTGCTATTCTTTTCGTGTGTCCATACCATTGTAATTTTTTTTGTTTGGATAAAATAAGCAATTGAATTTTTTACAATCGTTCTATCCTTAATGACTTTATTTCTAATTATCTCACGTCTAATATTCGTCCAGGACGTCTCCAAAATTTCATCTCTGCTGTCACTAATTTTGTTCTTTTGTTATTAGTAGTCCAAACTTCTGAGCCGTAAGTTATGATACTTCTAACAATGTTTTTATATATTTTGGTTTTAGTTTCTGCTGTAATTTGCTTATCCTACAGGATTCCACTTAATGTAGATATAGCCATTTTTCTCAAATTAATTCTGAATTATTTCTTTGTCTTGCTTCCCACTGGCAGTAGTTTTTATCCCTAAATTCTTTTATTCATCTGTATATAAAATCTTCCCCATGTCTTCCTCCAATATGAAGTCTTAATGAAAGTCACCTATTGCCATGTATTTTGTTTTATTCATATTTACCTTTAGTCCCCATTTCTGATATTCCTGTATCAATTCTGTAGTCATGTACTCTATGTCTTAAAAATCTTCAAAATATTCATGAATATCTCATTAAATATTTGGAACGAAATAGCAGTGTTGCCAGATCAAACAAACGTCTTTCCCCACGTACCAATCCAGAATTTTCCCACTGTCACAAATTTATGTGCTTTTAAGCAAAACGTAATATTTTAAACAATGTGAGCATCTTATAAATGTTTAAGTACTAATACAATAATAACGCAAATGTTAAAAATAATTTTATACTTTAATTAATTTGTTTAAATGTCGTTTCATCACTTCTGATGACAAAATGATCAACGTTTACTGCAGAGAGAAGCTCCAAACAATATTTAGTGATTACTCAATTAACTTAATCTTTTCAATTATTGTTGTGAAAAATTGAATTTGTGTACTGCGCATATCACATTACGTAGGTATAGTCTTAGGATATTAAAACGTCTAATTAGTAACTTACAGAAATGAGTAGTAACAGTTTTGTTAAGACTTCTCTTTGACAGTTACACTGCTATTACAATGTTTCTCATATTTCATACAGACTTGCGACACGAAATACAGACAAGAAATAGTAAAGACTACAAATTTATTTTTAAATTTAAGTCATTTGCAAAGTACAAATAACAATCTAATGTTTACTGTTTTATTTTATAGTTCACACACAAGGCTTACGCTACGCTATAAGCTGTGTAATAGAGTTAAGTTGTAAAGTATATATCACGTTAATGTTAACTCCGGCTGTTTATAGGTACAGAATTGACTGAGATTGATTACGGACAAGTTACCAACTTTACCGCCGTAAATTCTAGTTGACAAATTTTAAACACTTAGAAGCATATCATGATAATAGTATTAATATTAAAACCACTGACATGCGATCAATCAATCTGTAACAGATCATGCACAGCTATTTAAATTTTAATACGCTTAAAATGTTTGCTTATAACAGATGTAAAACACTAGAGGCATTTTGCATATAACACTTTATAATTTGCATACATTCAACTATAAACCATTTTAAACATATATTTTTAACTCATTAGGAAGTTTTGTTATGTTTGAGGAAAAAAGAACTATGTGATATAATCAGAAACCATATCACCAAGCAAAATTTTTCCTATACTTGTATTTTTTCAACAAACAGAAAAACCTCTTCACTTCAAACACTATCAGCCTAAAAATAAGGAAGAATCTAGTAAAGACATACGTGTGAAGTGGTGCTCTATACGGGAGTGAATCTTGGACAATTGGAGAAAATGACAAGAAAAGACTCCAAGCATTTGAGACCTGTTGCTACATAAGAATATTCAAAGATAACCTGGAGGGAGAAGATAACGAATGAGGAAGTTTTTAAAAGAGCTCAGGAGGAGAAAAGCTTTCTACGAAATTTAAAAAGCAGAAGAACTCTAGGGCATATAATACGACACAATGGGTTGGTTAAGAGAACAACAGAAGGAACAATTGAAGGGAAGAATCACAGAGGACCACCCCGCTTAGAATACATGAAACAGCTTATGGTCGATATGAACTGCACACATCATATGTGAGTTGAAAAGACAAGCAGAAAAGCGTGAAGAATGGCGAGCTGCTGCCAACCAGCCTATGGGTTGCTAACCTAGAAGAAAGACTCGCGTTCTATTTAATAAATTTGGTAACACACAAACAATCTATTTAATAAAGTAAACCACCATTTTATAAAATAGAAGTGGTGATTTGTACTTGCTGACTTATACTCTGGTAAGAATAGCAGACTTTACGTTGCCAAAGCTAGCTTTGCAGTGTACATGTTTTGGAAGACACAGTGTCGGTCGTCATAGGAACAAGTTGCAAGGCCTAATCCTTGAAGTAAACGGCGATGATGGATTAGAATTACTGTAAATCAATTAGAGTTGACATCATTAACCGAAAACATTCATATACTAACTATGACACTACCCTTTAGATGTGTGTATGTTGATTTTCATACGCATCCATGCGTGCATTTAGACAGTCCGTATTTGGCTGTTTGGCTGTTTTAACTAACGTGATCTATTTTACAAGGTTGATCAGTTGTATCAATTATAGACTGAAAAGCACCTGGCATCTAGCTTCATCTCAAGAAGCACGAAATGCAAGATCTACAAAACACTTATCAGGCCAGTGCTGACATATGCTTCAGAAACCTGGACAAGGCCAAAAAATATCGAGAGACTTCTAGGTTGCTGTGAAAGACGAATTCTAAGAACAATATTTAGAGGAATACAAGAAAATGGAATGTAGCCCAGGCACTATAATTATAAACTATACCATCTTTACAAAGAGCCGGACATTGTTAGGATAATCAAAATACAGAGGCTAAGGTGGTTGGACACGTAGAGAGAATGGAAGAAGGACAGCCTACGAAACATATTTTCTTCCGAAACCAGATACCAATGGGTAGTAGAAAAAGCGGAAGACCCCAAAAATAGATTCAAAGACCAGATAGAGGAGGACCTCGGAAAGCTGAACTAAAGAAACTGGAAAGGCAGGGCATGCAATAGGGAGGAATGGAATCGGCTCTTGGAGCAGGCGTCGTACTGCATCTTTTTCAGCAAAGTTAAAACGAACAATTGCAACTATCATGTAGGCTACATATTAATTTTACAGAATTTGTAAGTTAACTTAGCGTAACAGATCAATCGATAACAGAACTGGTTGGGATACTGCAGGAAATCCAAAAATATGGAGGTCTACTAATACAAAAGTGGTGAGATAGTGTCGGATATTAATGGCAAGATTTACATTAAATTCTGAAGACTTAAACGTATCAGGTTCGTGATGACAATCCCCGCAGCAGTGAGAGCAACTATGACTTAATCATTATGACTCCAATATAAATACTGAGAGGGAAGAAAAAATAAGAAAGGAGTTACCTCGGTCTCTTTGGAATCGAACAAAGCAATTAGTATTTAATTGTAATATTTGTAAACACTGGGTTACTCACCGTCTGGTGGCTTCTTTAAAACATTCAATAACTACTCGTTTCAAGGATTTAATAACCTCATCATCAGGTTATATCAAAACACTAGTCCTTCAGGAGAAGTCGTCAAAAAATCAAAACTGTTTACCTAACATCACAGTATGTATACTATTTTCGTTCTTAATTTAATCCTGATGTAAACAAACCCACCTAGCAAATCTGAAACGCTATTGGTCAGGGGCGTTGACACTGTTTATAGTCATACCACTACTATAACGGGTTTGAGAGTTATCTTACCACTTATATCGGGTCACGTCGTTTTAAGACTTAGTCCTTACCACTGTATTCTGAATCCCATATATTTAATATGAAACCAGTTGAAAGGATATGTTGCCCGTCACAACACAACACACGTAAGCCCCCTGATATAAAACAATTGACAGACAAGGCGGTAAATGAAACAACGATGGACAAGCTGAGTCATTGTATGGAGCATATAATAAAGGAAAAAGATAAGCTCTAGGAACTGGCTCACGTTTCCGACGTCATTGTAGACAGTCTTATCAATAATAACGCTGACTCAGGTGATGATACAACTTCCGATACAGATATGGTAGGGACAGAATTACTCTCTGACAGTAACTGATAATATACAGTACACTGGTAAGTAATTATCACACCTCTTATTTTCGTTTTAAATAAACTTTACTTTTTTGTTTTTTGCAATGTTTAAATGGTGAATAAAAAACCCATTAACTATGGCTAATGTTATAAAACATTTCACTGTCGACCTGACACTGTCTCATAAATTTTACTTTGGTCAGGACAAATTATTACAATTTACATATGTTTACACAGTATCAGTATTATAATACCCTGTCTGCACTCCTTCTGTCAGAGTGACACGCCTCTAATTCAAGCAGAAAATAGTGTTTCAGATGTGTCACGCCTGTTTGTTTACATCAGGATTAAACTAAGAACGGAAATAGTTTATGTCATTTAAGAACACATTATTGTAGCACTTCACGCCGCGTCACGACCTTGTACGCACCACTACACGCGATCGTTTGATCATTATGACGACGTCCCATATGTTTGTGTAGTAGTATTCTATGCCATTTACTACTGAAGTCCTAGAGCCGCGAGCCTGACCGCCACATTTGAATTGTATGCAAACTTTGCCGCAAAGAAATTAATGTGTTCACTTGAAATTGATGGGACTTGTTACTGCTTAATGTTTTTATGTGTTATTTTAGTATTTATGTATTCTCTGTGTTGGTGGTTATGCAACGCTGCAGCCTTAACACCAGCCGTCACTGATCTCACTACTGTAGCAAAGTGTATAGTGATAGTATACACCAGTGATAGATATAAGACAGTATATATTCGAGCCAGCATATTGTTACGACGGTCTAACTGATCGTCGTATAGTACAGTGGAAAACAAAATACAAGACACAATTAAGACACTAATCACCAGCTTTAATTACCACAATAAAACAGTTTGTAATCAACAAGATAGTCTCTTACAATGAATCAAATAAAAATTGTTCACACGCAATAAAATGTCAACTGATATAAAACACAATTGTCCCGCACGATTATAAAACACATGACACTTCGCCACAATAATTACTTTTCACTAATAACCACTTGAAAGCACAGAGTAATCGCCCGACAATAACTCGCAACTCAAACTGAACTTAACGTCGCTGAGTACTTGTATTTATACCCCGCCGAAAATCCAGAAACATCGATACTACGCACTAAAAACGCTACATTAGGACGTGATTGATTGCGCCCGTGACACAGTGCTCGCGGCTGGCGACGTCTAGAAAAGTCTCGCGAACGAATTTTGATATCACGTACGCAAACAATATTACGACCGGATTTCTCTGGAACATTCAAGAAACACGTAGATTGTTGTGTGATGTCGTAACAATATAAAGGGTCGCCTTATGGACTCGGATAACTATAATTTCAACTGGTATCAAGTAATTAATTTCTTTTCCAACAACGTTTACACATTACGTAAATTTAACGTCTGTAAGACGTTTAAAAAATACTCACCGCTTACATTGATTACTGAAGTGTGCAATTGCTAACTTAACGTCTGCTGTAGTTACAGATTTTGTCGAGGTGAAGTGGCGTGACGGATTTCATGTCTCCACTTCTCAGAATGATAGATTGCACTCTGTGGCGGTACCACCGAGCATTCAGGTTGAACCGTTGAACGCTTAAAACACAAGCTTTAGTTATCTGAATTTGGCTTGCAATATTTACATTAATTCACTCGTTCAGCTACTTCAAATAATTAAGGTTATCAAAAAAGCGAAGGAGTAAATAGGAAACCCTCAGAGCTCTGCAATACATGCCGTGCAAATGACATCTAATTTTGGTAAACAAACATCCTGTGGTTTGAACTTTTTATAGATGAAATTATACTTTAATTTTTTATTTTGTTTTTAGTTTTTTTAATGTTAAAATTAGTATTCCAGTTAGGTGGAGAGAAGCTCGATCTACAGAGCGCCAGTGCTCTAAGCAAACTTTTAAAGTACACCTACTCCAAGATGAAAGTATAAGATAACTGTATCAGACCCGGTTGATACAAAACCCATCAGTAGCAATATAAATCAAAAATGGGTTAACATTAGAGACGTCATGTCACAAGCAGCATTTGAGCCATTGGTGACGAGACGTAAAAGGTATGGAAACCGAGGCCTAAAGGCATGGGATGACGATATTATGTACCTGTATAGCAACTGAATATCATGACTGTACTCGACAGAATCGCCCAGTATCGGCTGAATTGGTGGGAACATTTTTGCCGAATGGACAACTGCTGCATCTCCAAACAACTACAGAACTATAAGTCGAGGGACGCAAGAGGTGTGGGATGTCCGAGGAAGCGCTGGAGTGACCATCTCTAATCGTTGCCTATTCGAGACCAAAACAAACCATCCTTGATTTAATCAGTGAAGATGATCATCATGATAATTTTTTATGTTACAATAAAATTAACTTACATAATTTGTATTTTACTTAAATTTTTACTTCTTACCAACAACTCAGTTGTGCGGTATACGAGGTTTGATCAAAAATTTCAGACAGTTCTTGTTTATTTTAAAAACTACGCCCTCATTCACAGATATTTATACTGCCTCCTTAAAGTAGTCTCAGTTGAATCTAACACGATTAAGCCAGCCGTTTTGGAGTCTTCAAGATATTTCAAGAATGCACATTTTGGTGCCGCCTTGGGCTCGCTTAGCGACTTTTATTTTACGTCTTTAACGGTTACGGAACGTTGTTTTTTCGTAGAAAATATCACTACTGTGGGGAGGACAAAGTTTGCGTTGGGACACGTCTGGTGAATACGACAGTTGCCGTGTCATCATTATGACGTTTTCTTTTGCCTAGTCTGGCAAAATTCTTAACAACCAATGACGTGCGTCCAGGCGCATTATCGGGCTGCAATTTTTATAAATTATCCTTCCGTAAATCTAGTAGTTTTCTACGAATAGTTTCATACAAATGGCGTAAAGTGATTACACAAAAACATAATCTTCATCTGACAACCAGGATCTCCAACTCATTTACGGCATTCTTTGAAGCTTGTAAACCGCTTGTTTAGGCACAGCAGTCATGCCAGAAGCCTTCTGAACAGAACAGTTTATCTCAGTTTACACAAAAATTAATCTATGTTCTTTAATCTTGCATTGCAGAATGACAAAAAGTTGTTTAATATACCTCTAAGGACGAATTACTAATTAGTTGTACAATCTACACTGAGCTTTAAATAGAGGGATAAAATGTTAGATTATTGTCACTAACATATAGCCTATACGAAAATTACATAAAACTGTTTTTTAATTGAACACTTGTAGCGATGGAGTAGAATTTGCAAAATGCACGAGTATTCAATACCTTCACTTTTTCGATTTGACAGTAATTGTTTTTAAGTTTTTAAGCGATAGAGAGACCTGTCTGTTATATGTTGAAACACGTTCCACTATTGTCTTATATTTGGATATTTTTTGACCCTAGTTGATTCCTACATGAAGTGGAATGTAACTGTCTTGCCACTTCTTTTCCTTCTCCTATAAGATTTTTATTTTTGCTACACTTGAGCAGCCTTTTAAAACCATGAAACAAAGGTATTTGTATGACTCTACTCATTTCACAACGCATCATTTTAACAATACATTTCTGCATGTATTTAGATAACAACATACATGTATTTAGATACAACATACATTATTTCCGATGACAATATGTTTAATTTGATTTATATTTATCGTCAAACCCTATTTCAGGTAATTTTTACCCTCATTTTCGTGTGTAAATATAATATTTCGTCGTCCCCGAAATTCTAAGTGAAGAGCTTTTCGTAATTTATAGCTATCCCCACGTTGCAACATGTGGGTTCAAAAGCTGAACGCAAGTAGGCCTATACATTAAATAAATAGGGTGCTACATACAATTTATTTTGTATCATAAATCAGAAGAAGTTTGATTAAATTTTCTAATAAATCGTGTACACAAATTATATTGAACGAAGTGCCGTATTAAAAGTAGTAAATTCACAAAGCCTTCTACGAGAAGTAATAAAATTGCATTAAATTAAATAATTCTAACTCAATGGGTGTGAAATTGAATAAAAATTTACTTTCTGTACTTAGGTTTTCACGACTGTCGTCAACTGTGTTGAAATGTAATTGATAACTCTCCGGACTATTATACTGTGGTGCACTACTGCCGCTATGAGCCGACGTTTCGGTTTCACCGCTGGAGGTCATCTTCAGTGTGACACGACTCGGGAACTGGCACGGGTCTTCACCGGTTAACCAAAGTGCTGTGACAAAAGAACACAATTCTCAATCACACTCTGGATATAATAAAAGTGATAAACGTTTTCATTGTTAGTATTCTGGTGGATTGCGAGCTTACGACAGTAAGTGAACTATATTATTAAACGCCAGAACAATCAACACTGAAAACATTATATTTGACTGCGAGTATTTAAAGAATACGCTTATAACAACACTTAGCCTAGTCCTTTAATTATCAAAAATACTCTATAAACAAACAATAATAACAGTGAAACAGTTAAATAATTTCAACGTTTGGCAACACAAATGAACACTTGCAAGTAGAGATACACTGAATCAAATAAACTGGCGCTACTATATTGTAAAATTTACAGCTCCCGTACAAGGCGCGGCTAGTCGGTAGCCTATCTATCCTGTTGTGTATTCTGTAACCTACTGTGCGATGTTGCTTGCGAAAAGGTTTCAGACGGTCTCGGTTAGTTGCGACGAAACAACTCTCTTACCTATTCTTACGCGGTCAATTGCGCCCCGCGCTTTCACTTACTGATCCAATCTGTCAATTAGAAACGTCGCTATTTTAAATTTCGATGAAATTTCAATTCAGCAACTTTTTATTTGCGCGAGTTATTTCTTTGTTCCAATATTTTTGTTGCGTTAGGTTACGATATGTTAGGTCATGTCAGGATAGGTTAGGTTAGGTTATGTTAGGTTAGCTTATGTTAGGTCAGGTTACGTTAGGTTAGGTTATGTTAGGTTAAGTTATGTTAGACCAGGTTATGTTAGGTTAGGTTAGTTTTTATATTAGCCTTGGAATGAATGAAATTATAACGGTAATTTCTGTATTATTATAATAATAATAACATGAATATGAATTTGATCGCAATTTACAGGGTTCTAATTTCTACCTTGGTCGCAACTGACGGGCTTTATACGATTGTGTCGCAACTGACCACGAGGCGCTTCCCTGTTACTCTCTCGGCATCTGCTAAGAGAGTAATAGGGAAGCGCCTCGGAACGCCCAGTGGGAATAATAAATAGTCAGTTTATCCAAAACTGCGTTTCCAGTTGACAGCATCGTAAAATCGTTATACTTTAACGGCGGTTCACCAGTACCACCGCCCTTCGCGTTAATAATTTTTAATGACGGTTTCAGAATGGCGCGTCAAGGCGCGACGAACCCTTTCCAGTCGGTCTGGAGCTTTATCATCCGATGACATGAAGCTGTTTCAGAGACGGTAAACAACACGTGTTGGGATGTTGCTTTCCTAACGAGTAGTGGGAAGCACTACACAAGGGATGTACAAGCCTTGTCCATAGTCCGCTTAGTGCCTCAGCCCCAGTACGTCGACTGTGCAACAGTTCACGGCAGCGCACATCAGATATGGCCCTAATCGGATGTCTGTCTCCTGATCGTAATGTCGCGAAGCCATCACTTCACAGTTAAATGTCGCGTTTTGTCAACGCATTGTGTATGTTTGTAAGCATTTTACTGAACGCCTGTCCTACATGAATCTCTTATAATAATGTCTATCACCATAATCACCACGCAACCAACAGCACTGTGTTCTGCTGCTTCCAGAATATGAAAATTTACCAAAAATCTCACAGATGGCACGAGAGAAATTGATAATGTGAAAAGCAACCTTACTGTAGTAGGTATAGGTAACATGTATCGTGTTGCTATGACAATCGGCCTGTGGATATCAGGCGATCGGCCGTGCAAGAGTCCTTATATACCGTAATTAAACAAAAATAATTGTCTGCTTAATAAAACTCTAACAAAAGTCAAAGCTTTAATTTTGACATCGTCTGTATATAAATAAATAACTAGCGAAAACTATAAAAGTATTTTTAATATTTACGCTATAAATTATGTTCTCGGGTGTTATTATTTTCTCGATGTATTTAAAGAAAAGTTATGTAAAAATGCAATTATTTGGTGATATTAAACAAACTGTTTCAACTACTTCACATATACACAGATACGCACACACACAAACACTCTCATACACAAACACATTCACTCAAGTCATTTATCTCTTCTGTTTGATATTTTCTCTTGTACAGGTCCTGATTATGACAATAAATATTGTCAAAACTTCAACACAAATAATTTAAAATTTGTGTTATACTTTTTTGACCGATCCTCACAAACCCTTCATCGTCAAAATTCTTTAATATTTACGTTCATGTTGTAATAGTATTTCAACATTTAGAATATGCTTACATTAATTAAAATATTACAGTTTGCTTGAAGCACACATATTAGTGGCAGTGGGGGAATTTTGGATAGCCATGTGGAGAAAACAGGTTTGACTGACTTGCAACACAGCTTTATCCGTTTCGGCTATTTTGTGACGCGTTAAATCAGTTTACTGGCCTAGAAGCATGTTCAAGAAGTCTAAACTAGCTACTTCAAGTGATAGCACATACAGTAAACGAGAGAATTGCCTGTTTGTTTACTTTAGACGCTGTTACTGAAGCAAGGAAGGAAACGCAGCGAATGTGAGTCGGTATCAGGAAACGTTTCTACAGCAATTCTACTACATACAGTAGAATTGTATGCTCTGAGAAAGCTATTAACTGAACGATTCTGATTCTCTTTATAGGAGGCGGTGTGTATTCGTACAAGTAGTGAATCGAATAGGCAGGCTTAACCTAAACTAACGCCAACTTAGCTTAAAATAAACTCACTATCATTGCTATGGCATACCAAAAATATCTACTAACAACTATAGCTTGATTATTAGCTGATATTATCACATTTCCGTTAATGTTAAAAAAAAAAACGAATTTTAACGATGAAGGATTTGCAAGGATCAGTCAAAGAAGTATATCAGAAATTTTAAATTATTTGTGTCGACGTTTCGACAATACTCATTGTCATCATCAGGACCTGTGTCCGGATACAAGAGAAAATAGCAAACACAACATATAAATTAGTTGTGTGTGTGTGTGTGTGTGTGTGTGTGTGTGTGTGTGTGTGTGTGTGTGTGTGTGTGTGTGTGCGTGTGTGTGTGTGTGTGTGTGGAGTTTAAATATTTTGTTTTCATCATCAAAATAATTGCATTATTACATAATGTTTTCCTTAAATACATTGAAAAATTTATAATACCCCATTACTGATAATGTAAAAGTCTCTTAATGGCATTTGTAATTAATTATAAAAGCAATAATCAACAATTATACATTAGAGTTGGTACAGAAAAGATTTCTACATATATGTGTCTACATCTAACATAGTAAAACATATACCTGAATACAGATTGTAGGCATGTTCAGTTATGTATATTATTAAAAGTTCCCATAACGTCATGATTATGGTTATGATTATGATTATGATCATGATTATTATAAAGTCCCATAAAGTAATGATTGTATCACTAATTGTACTAAAACACCTTCATTAATTTAGAGAATTTTGTACAAAGTAACTGTAGATAATTACAATATTACATCAGAGGATTTACAAAATATTACAGACACAAGTTTATGGTAAACCAATCTATCAAGTGAAAATGGATATTACTTATAATCATATTGTTGTAAATTATTATTTACCGAAACATGGTATACACAGCGTACTATAGAACATCATAAAATTATGTATATGTTAATACTCACACACTTTCCATTCCGTTCTCTCTCACTCTCTCTCGCTCTCTCCTACATTGTTGTTAAAAAAGCTGTGTACCTATTTTTTTTTTTTAAATATGTAGTAAAAACATCGGCTAGAGGAGCATATTAATTACTAAGCAATATAGTATTATGTAAAAAAATATCTACCGACATATATATTCTAATGTTAATATATTTATTTAGTTATTCTAACGTATTAACGTCTAGTATTGTATATCTGTGTGACGTAAGTAAATATTGCACATAAATTTTACCTTCAGTGAAAGATTAAAAATACAAAACAGAATTAAAAAAGAATATCGGAATGGAGAACCATACATGACTTCCATGTTCTAAGATTTATATTTAAAAACATTTTCGAAATTATGGAAATATTTACATAGAAACTACTTCTTTCTACTTATTGCTTCAGCCTTAACCACAGTACTGTGGTCACTAACGTATACCAGCTCACGTTTCGCACTCGATTTTCACTGATGATGGAAGTCGTTGGCACTGCCGAAAGGCCTGGTTTTGCAGAAAACATTCGTCTACGGCCAAACAGGCCAACTAGCCTCTTCATTTATAGATATTTCATCTACGTTTCTACAGTGGATTATTAAGATCTTCTTATCAGGATACTTTATTTATCAAAATTAGTACTTTACTCTTGTTACAACAAAAAATGTTGCCGGTAAACTATCCCTTTTCCTTAACTGATCTTCACCAAAATCAACAAGCCTTGAGCTCTTTACAGTTTAGGGATATATGCAAAAAATTATTCGAATATGTTTGAATTTACGGCAGTTATCATCAAAGAAAAAAGTAGCCTTGTTCTCACATAAAACGTTGCTGGTAAACTACCCCTTTCTCTTAACTGATCTTCACCAAAATCAACAGACCTTGAGTACTCTACAAAAAAAGGATGCATGCAAAACATTATTTTATTCTGTTTGAATGTGCGGCAGTTATCGTTCGTAAAAAAAAAATTACCGTTGTTAAAACATAAAATGTTGCCGGTAAACTACCCCTTTCCCTTAACCGATCTTCACCAAAATGAACAGATTATGAGTACTTAACAATTCAGTTAATGTATGCAAAAAAAATATTTGATTCTCTTTGAATGTGCGGCAGGTATCATTCGTCATAAGAAAAATTACCCTTGTTAAAACATAAAATGTTGCAGGTAAACTACCCCTTTCTATTAACCTATCTTCACCAAAATCAAAAAACCATGAGTTATCTGTAATTCACGGACGTATGCAATATATTATTTGATTCTGTTTGAATTTACGGCAGTTATCGTTTGTCATAGAAACAAATTACCCTTGTTAAAACATAAAACGTTGCCGGTAAACTACACCTTTCCCTTAACCGATCTTCACCAAAAACAACAGGTCTTGAGTACTCTACAATTCAGAACTGTATGAAAACAATTATTTGATTCAGTTTGAATTTGCGGCTCTTATCGTTTGCCATAGAAAAAATTCTACACACAGACAGACACTTTTCGAAAAATGACTTTATTTCATGTTTTGAGGGTAGTACGATCAGAATCTGCAATTATCCCGAACATGATTTTTTTTGCTATCACCATGCTTCCATTTCCTTATGGAACATGGAAGTAAATATCGGTATGGAAAACCATACATGACTTCCATGTTCCAAGATTTATATTTAAAATCATTTACGAAATTAAATGTTTCCATAGAAACTACTTCTTTCCACTTATTGCTTCAGTCTTAACCACAGAACTATGGTCACTAACGTATACCACCACACGTTATCGCACTCGATTTTCACTGATGATGGCAGTCGACGGCACTGCCGAAACGTCTGGTTTAGCAGAAAACTTTGGTCTACGGCCAAACAGGACGGGAAGGAATTTTAACAACAAACTACTTCTTTGTTTTCGATATCGTAGAACATATATAAAAAAAATTTACCATTGTTAAAACATAAAACGTTGCCGGTAAATTACACCTTTCCCTTAACCGATCTTCACCAAAAACAACAGGTCGTGAGTACTCTACAATTCAGGGCTGAATGCAAATATATTTGATTCTGTTTGAATTTGCGGCTCCTATCGTTTGCCATAGAAAATATCGGTATGGAGAACCATACATGACTTCCATATTCTAAGATTTATATTTAAAATCATTTTCGAAATGAAATATTACCATAGAAACTACTTCTTTCTACTTACTGCTTCAGCCTTAACCACAGTACTGTGGTCACTAACGTATACCACCTCACGTTATCACACTCGATTGTCACTGATGATGGAAGTCGATGGCATTGCCGAAATGTCTGGTTTTGTAGAAAACATTGGACTACGGCCAAACATCCCGGGAAGGAATTTTAACAAAAACTACCTCTTTGTTGCCGATAACGTTGTACACATATATATCAGTGGCGAAGTTACATGGAGGCAATTGAGGCAATGCCTACCCTAAAAAATTCTGTAGAATAAAAATTATAAATACGTATGAACTACATAACGTAAAGACTATACATTGTTACTGCGACTGTCAAATTTATTAAACCGAAACGTGCTTTATTGAGCGACCGCTAGATGGTGACAGGTGAGATTCGGCATAGTTCGTTTAAAGCGAATGAGGCAACCTGAATTTGCCTCAGCGTTTTTTGTATACATCGTATGTAAGCAATGTAGTGGTGTGATAGGGAAGTGTAGGGAGGGGGGATTGTCCCGCGCTGTACACATAGAGCGTTGAGGCATGCCTCACTTCTGTGGTCCAAACAGTTAAGTTAAAGCGCCTGTGTTCTTTCTAAGTGTTTATTTTATGCGGTTATTAAAAGTGTCACTGTTATTCCGCTGAACTAACAGATGATCAAGATTGTTATTTGAATTATTTGTAACATTAAACATATATATAGAAACTAATCAAGTTTAAAAATTTGAAGTTCAATCAGTTGTATTATTGTGTATGACTAATACAAGGATTGTTCAATAGACACACATATAGAGCTGTAAAGCATTTTTTATTCAACGATTTTAAAAGAAGTCTCCAATAACATTAAGACATGAGTTCCACTGTTGCGCTAACCTGTAGATTCCCTGCTAGTAAAATTCTTACGGCTGTTTGTGGAATCATTCGGTTACAGCAGACTCTACCTCAGCGTCCGATTTGACCCACCGTCCTTTTAGTGATTCCTTAAAAAAAAATTTAAGATAAGATTTTTGCCTACCCATTCATTAACTACTAGCTTCGCCAGTAAGCAAATTGATGTCCATTTTTTCGGCTTGCACGCGTTATGTTGGTGTGGGTTTCGGCACTTTCCATTTAAAAAGCGTGCAAACGTAAGAAAATAAACATGAGTGAGGCCAGAAATAACGTGAATTGTGTGTGTGTGTGTGTGTGTTTGTGTCTTACCTGCCTTTTTATTGCCGTATTAAATGAAAAATATTATATTACATTAAAATGAAAATATCGGTATGGAGAACCATACATGACTTCCATATTCTAAGATTTATATTTAAAATCATTTTCGAAATGAAATATTACCATAGAAACTACTTCTTTCTACTTACTGCTTCAGCCTTAACCACAGTACTGTGGTCACTAACGTATACCACCTCACGTTATCGCACTCGATTTTCACTGATGATGGAAGTCGATGGCATTGCCGAAATGTCTGGTTTTGTAGAAAACATTGGACTACGGCCAAATATCCCGGGAAGGAATTTTAACAAAAACTACTTCTTTGTTGCCGATAACGTTGTACACATATATATCAGTGGCGAAGTTACATGGAGGCAATTGAGGCAATGCCTACCCTAAAAAATTCTGTAGAATAAAAATTATAAATACGTATGAACTACATAACGTAAAGATTATACATTGTTACTGCGACTGTCAAATTTATTAAACCGAAACGTGCTTTATTGAGCGACCGCTAGATGGTGACAGGTGAGATTCGGCATAGTTCGTTTAAAGCGAATGAGGCAACCTGAACTTGCCTCAGCGTTTTTGTATACATCGTATGTAAGCAATGTAGTGGTGTGATAGGGAAGTGTAGGGAGGGGGGATTGTCCCGCGCTGTACACATAGAGCGTTGAGGCATGCCTCACTTCTGTGGTCCAAACAGTTAAGTTAAAGCGCCTGTGTTCTTTCTAAGTGTTTATTTTATGCGGTTATTAAAAGTGTCACTGTTATTCCGCTGAACTAACAGATGATCAAGATTGTTATTTGAATTATTTGTAACATTAAACATATATATAGAAACTAATCAAGTTCAAAAATTTGAAGTTCAATCAGTTGTATTATTGTGTATGACTAATACAAGGATTGTTCAATAGACACACGTATAGAGCTGTAAAGCATTTTTTATTCAACGATTTTAAAAGAAGTCTCCAATAACATTAAGACATGAGTTCCACTGTTGCGCTAACCTGTAGATTCCCTGCTAGTAAAATTCTTACGGCTGTTTGTGGAACCATTCGGTTACAACAAACTCTACCTCAGCGTCCGATTTGACCCACCGTCCTTTTAGTGATTCCTTAAAAAAAATTTAAGATAAGATTTTTGCCTACCCATTCATTAACTACTAGCTTCGCCAGTAAGCAAATTGATGTCCATTTTTTCGGCTTGCACGCGTTATGTTGGTGTGGGTTTCGGCACTTTCCATTTAAAAAGCGTGCAAACATAAGAAAATAAACATGAGTGAGGCCAGAAATAACGTGAATTTGTGTGTGTGTGTGTGTGTGTGTGTGTGTGTGTGTGTGTGTGTGTGTGTGTGTGTGTGTGTGTGTGTGTGTGTGTGTGTGTGTGTGTGTGTGTGTGTGTGTGTCTTACCTGCCTTTTTATTGCCGTATTAAATGAAAAATATTATATTACATTAAAATGAAAAAATTTTAATTTTATTGCCTGGCAACAAAATTATTTTATTTTTAACAATTACCATTGTTTCAAAAAGTTTAAATAAATTTTCAAGTACTTTACTCTTGATAAAACGTAAAAGGTTGCTGGTAAACTACCCCTTCCTCTTAACCGATCTTCACCAAAATCGGAAGTCCTTGAGACCTCTACAATCCAGGGACGTATGCAAAAAATTATTTGATTCTGTATGAATTTGCGGCTGTTATCGTTTGCCATAGAAAATACGCTTGATAAAAAACGTTGCTGGTAAACTACCCCTTCCCCTCAACCGATCTTCACCAAAAACAACAGGTCTTGAGTACTCTACAAATCAGGGCTGTATGCAGAAATTATTTGATTCTGTTTGAATTTGCGGCTGTTATCGTTTGCCATAAAAAATACCCTTGTTAAACAAACGTTGTAGGTAAACTACCCCTTTCCCTTAACCGATCTTCACCAAAAACAACAGGTCTTGAGAACTCTACAATTTAGGGCTGTATTCAAATAATCTTTTGATTCTGTTTGAATTTGCGGGTGTTATCGTTTGCCATAAGAAATACCCTTGTTAAAACATAAAACGTTACAGGTAAACTACCCCTTCCCCTTAACCGATCTTCACCAAAAATAATAGGTCTTGAGAACTCTACAATTCAGGGCTGTATGCGAAACATTATTTGATACTGTTTGAATTTGCGGCTGTTATCGTTTGCCAACATAAAAAATTTCACTTGATAAAAAAAAACCGTTGCAGGTAAACTACCCCTTTCCCTCAACCGATCTTCACCAAAAACAAAAGGTCGTGAGTACTCTACAAATGAAGGCTGTATGCAAAAAATTATTTGATTCTGTTTGAATTTGCGGCAGTTATCGTTTGCCATAGAAAAAAAATCTACACACACACACCCACACACAGACAAACACACATACACTTTTCGGAAAACGACTTTTTTCATGTTTTGAGTGTAGTAGAATCAGAATCTGCAATAATCTCGAACACGATTTTTTTTGCCATCACCATACTTCCATTCCTTAAGGAATATGGAAGTAAAAATTTTAATTTTATTGCATGGCAAAAAAATTATTTTATTTTTAACAATTACCATTGTTTCAAAAAGTTTAAATAAATTTTCAAGTACTTTACTCTTGTCAAAACGTAAAAGGTTGCCGGTAAACTACACCTTCCCCTTAACCGATCTTCACCAACATCGGAAGTCCTTGAGACCTCTATAATTCAGGGACGTATGCAAAAAATTATTTGATTCTGTTTGAATTTGCGGCAGTTATCGTTTGCCATAGAAAAAAAATCTACAGACGCACAGACACACAGACACTTTTCGGAAAACGATTTTTTCATGTTTTGAGTGTAGTAGAATCAGAATCTGCAATAATCTCGAACACGATTATTTTTGCCATCACCATACTTCCATTCCTTAAGGAATATGGAAGTAAAATTACCCTTGTTAAAACATAAAATGTTGCCGGTAAACTACCCCTTTCCCTTAACCGATCTTCAACAAAATCAACAGACCTTGAGTTCTTTATAATTCAAAAAGGTATGCAAAAAAGTAGTTAATTATGTTTGAGTTTGCGGCTCTTATCGTTTGCCATAGAAAATACCCGTGTTAAAATATAAAACGTTGCCGGTAAACTACCCCTATCCCTTAACCGATCTTCAACAAAATCAACAGACCTTGAGTTCTGTATAATTCAAAAAGGTATGCAAAAGTGTAGTTGATTCTGTTTGAATTTACGGCAGTTATCATTCGTCATATAAAAAATTACCCTTGTTAAAACATAAAATGTTGCTGGTAAACTACCCTGTTCCCTTAACCGATCTTCACCAAAAATAATAGGTGTTGAGAACTCTACAATTCAGGGCCGTATGCGAAACATTATTTGATTCTGTTTGAATTTGCGACTGTTATCGTTTGCCAACAAAAAAAATTTCTCTTGATAAAAAAAAACCGTTGCTGGTAAACTACCCCTTTCCCACAACCGATCTTCACCAAGAACAACAGGTCGTGAGTACTCTACAAATCAAGGCTGTATGCAAAAAATTATTTGATTCTGTTTGAATTTGCGGCAGTTATCGTTTGCCATAGAAAAAAAATCTACACACACACACACACACACACACACACACACACTTTTCGGAAAACGACTTTTTTTCATGTTTTGAGTGTAGTAGAATCAGAATCTGCAATAATCTCGAACACGATTTTTTTTGCCATCACCATACTTCCATTCCTTAAGGAATATGGAAGTAAAAATTTTAATTTTATTGCATGGCAAAAAAATTATTTTATTTTTAACAATTACCATTGTTTCAAAAAGTTTAAATAAATTTTCAAGTACTTTACTCTTGTTAAAACGTAAAAGGTTGCCGGTAAACTACCCCTTCCCCTTAACCGATCTTCACCA
Organism: Magicicada septendecula; assembly: GCA_034769895.1. Taxonomy (NCBI): domain Eukaryota; kingdom Metazoa; phylum Arthropoda; class Insecta; order Hemiptera; family Cicadidae; genus Magicicada; species Magicicada septendecula. The sequence goes on from CM068375.1 coordinate 351,886,358, forward strand.
ACATCGGAAGTCCTTGAGACCTCTATAATTCAGGGACGTATGCAAAAAATTATTTGATTCTGTTTGAATTTGCGGCTGTTATCGTTTGCCATAGAAAATACGCTTGATAAAAAACGTTGCCGGTAAACTACCCCTTCCCATCAACCGATCTTCACCAAAAACAATAGGCCGTGAGTACTCTACAAATCAGGGCTGTATGCAAAAAATTATTTGATTCTGTTTGAATTTGCGGCAGTTATCGTTTGCCATAGAAAAAAAATCTACAGACACACAGACACACACACAGACACTTTTCGGAAAACGACTTTTTTCATGTTTTGAGTGTAGTAGAATCAGAATCTGCAATAATCTCGAACACGATTTTTTTTGCCATCACCATACTTCCATTCCTTAAGGAATATGGAAGTAAAATTACCCTTGTTAAAACATAAAATGTTGCCGGTAAACTACCCCTTTCCCTTAACCGATCTTCAACAAAATCAACAAGTCTTGAGAACCCTACAATTCAGGGCTGTATGCAAAACGGTATTTGATTCTGTTTGAATTTTCGGCTGTTATCGTTTGCCATATAAAAATACCCGTGTTAAAATATAAAACGTTGCCGGTAAACTACCCCTTTCCCTTAACCGATCTTCAACAAAATCAACAGACCTTGAGTTCTGTATAATTCAAAAAGGTATGCAAAAGTGTAGTTGATTCTGTTTGAATTTACGGCAGTTATCATTCGTCATATAAAAAATTACCCTTGTTAAAACATAAAATGTTGCTGGTAAACTACCCTGTTCCCTTAACCGATCTTCACCAAAAATAAAAGGTCTTGAGAACTCTACAATTCAGGGCTGTATGCGAAACATTATTTGATTCTGTTTGAATTTGCGACTGTTATCGTTTGCCAACAAAAAAAATTTCTCTTGATAAAAAAAAACCGTTGCAGGTAAACTACCCCTTTCCCACAACCGATCTTCACCAAGAACAACAGGTCGTGAGTACTCTACAAATCAAGGCTGTATGCAAAAAATTATTTGATTCTGTTTGAATTTGCGGCAGTTATCGTTTGCCATAGAAAAAAAATCTACACACACACACACACACACACACACACTTTTCGGAAAACGACTTTTTTTCATGTTTTGAGTGTAGTAGAATCAGAATCTGCAATAATCTCGAACACGATTTTTTTTGCCATCACCATACTTCCATTCCTTAAGGAATATGGAAGTAAAAATTTTAATTTTATTGCATGGCAAAAAAATTATTTTATTTTTAACAATTACCATTGTTTCAAAAAGTTTAAATAAATTTTCAAGTACTTTACTCTTGTTAAAACGTAAAAGGTTGCCGGTAAACTACCCCTTCCCCTTAACCGATCTTCACCAACATCGGAAGTCCTTGAGACCTCTATAATTCAGGGACGTATGCAAAAAATTATTTGATTCTGTTTGAATTTGCGGCTGTTATCGTTTGCCATAGAAAATACGCTTGATAAAAAACGTTGCCGGTAAACTACCCCTTCCCATCAACCGATCTTCACCAAAAACAATAGGCCGTGAGTACTCTACAAATCAGGGCTGTATGCAAAAAATTATTTGATTCTGTTTGAATTTGCGGCAGTTATCGTTTGCCATAGAAAAAAAATCTACAGACACACAGACACACACACAGACACTTTTCGGGAAACGACTTTTTTCATGTTTTGAGTGTAGTAGAATCAGAATCTGCAATAATCTCGAACACGATTTTTTTTGCCATCACCATACTTCCATTCCTTAAGGAATATGGAAGTAAAATTACCCTTGTTAAAACATAAAATGTTGCCGGTAAACTACCCCTTTCCCTTAACCGATCTTCAACAAAATCAACAAGTCTTGAGAACCCTACAATTCAGGGCTGTATGCAAAACGGTATTTGATTCTGTTTGAATTTTCGGCTGTTATCGTTTGCCATATAAAAATACCCGTGTTAAAATATAAAACGTTGCCGGTAAACTACCCCTTTCCCTTAACCGATCTTCAACAAAATCAACAGACCTTGAGTTCTGTATAATTCAAAAAGGTATGCAAAAGTGTAGTTGATTCTGTTTGAATTTACGGCAGTTATCATTCGTCATATAAAAAATTACCCTTGTTAAAACATAAAATGTTGCTGGTAAACTACCCTGTTCCCTTAACCGATCTTCACCAAAAATAATAGGTCTTGAGAACTCTACAATTCAGGGCTGTATGCGAAACATTATTTGATTCTGTTTGAATTTGCGACTGTTATCGTTTGCCAACAAAAAAAATTTCTCTTGATAAAAAAAAACCGTTGCAGGTAAACTACCCCTTTCCCACAACCGATCTTCACCAAGAACAACAGGTCGTGAGTACTCTACAAATCAAGGCTGTACGCAAAAAATTATTTGATTCTGTTTGAATTTGCGGCAGTTATCGTTTGCCATAGAAAAAAAATCTACACACACACACACACACACACACACTTTTCGGAAAACGACTTTTTTTCATGTTTTGAGTGTAGTAGAATCAGAATCTGCAATAATCTCGAACACGATTTTTTTTGCCATCACCATACTTCCATTCCTTAAGGAATATGGAAGTAAAAATTTTAATTTTATTGCATGGCAAAAAAATTATTTTATTTTTAACAATTACCATTGTTTCAAAAAGTTTAAATAAATTTTCAAGTACTTTACTCTTGTTAAAACGTAAAAGGTTGCCGGTAAACTACCCCTTCCCCTTAACCGATCTTCACCAACATCGGAAGTCCTTGAGACCTCTATAATTCAGGGACGTATGCAAAAAATTATTTGATTCTGTTTGAATTTGCGGCTGTTATCGTTTGCCATAGAAAATACGCTTGATAAAAAACGTTGCCGGTAAACTACCCCTTCCCATCAACCGATCTTCACCAAAAACAATAGGCCGTGAGTACTCTACAAATCAGGGCTGTATGCAAAAAATTATTTGATTCTGTTTGAATTTGCGGCAGTTATCGTTTGCCATAGAAAAAAAATCTACAGACACACAGACACACACACAGACACTTTTCGGAAAACGACTTTTTTCATGTTTTGAGTGTAGTAGAATCAGAATCTGCAATAATCTCGAACACGATTTTTTTTGCCATCACCATACTTCCATTCCTTAAGGAATATGGAAGTAAAATTACCCTTGTTAAAACATAAAATGTTGCCGGTAAACTACCCCTTTCCCTTAACCGATCTTCAACAAAATCAACAAGTCTTGAGAACCCTACAATTCAGGGCTGTATGCAAAACGGTATTTGATTCTGTTTGAATTTTCGGCTGTTATCGTTTGCCATATAAAAATACCCGTGTTAAAATATAAAACGTTGCCGGTAAACTACCCCTTTCCCTTAACCGATCTTCAACAAAATCAACAGACCTTGAGTTCTGTATAATTCAAAAAGGTATGCAAAAGTGTAGTTGATTCTGTTTGAACTTACGGCAGTTATCATTCGTCATATAAAAAATTACCCTTGTTAAAACATAAAATGTTGCTGGTAAACTACCCTGTTCCCTTAACCGATCTTCACCAAAAATAATAGGTCTTGAGAACTCTACAATTCAGGGCTGTATGCGAAACATTATTTGATTCTGTTTGAATTTGCGGCTGTTATCGTTTGCCAACAAAAAAAATTTCCCTTGATAAAAAAAAACCGTTGCCGGTAAACTACCCCTTTCCCTCAACCGATCTTCACCAAAAACAACAGGTCGTGAGTACTCTACAAATCAAGGCTGTATGCAAAAAATTATTTGATTCTGTTTGCATTTACGGCAGTTATCGTTTGCCATAGAAAAACATCTACAGACACACAGACACACACACAGACACTTTTCGGAAAACGACTTTTTTTCATGTTTTGAGTGTAGTAGAATCAGAATCTGCAATAATCTCGAACACGATTTTTTTTGCCATCACCATACTTCCATTCCTTAAGGAATATGGAAGTAAAATTACCCTTGTTAAAACATAAAATGTTGCCGGTAAACTACCCCTTTCCCTTAACCGATCTTCAACAAAATCAACAAGTCTTGAGAACCCTACAATTCAGGGCTGTATGCAAAACGGTATTTGATTCTGTTTGAATTTTCGGCTGTTATCGTTTGCCATATAAAAATACCCGTGTTAAAATATAAAACGTTGCCGGTAAACTACCCCTTTCCCTTAACCGATCTTCAACAAAATCAACAGACCTTGAGTTCTGTATAATTCAAAAAGGTATGCAAAAGTGTAGTTGATTCTGTTTGAATTTACGGCAGTTATCATTCGTCATATAAAAAATTACCCTTGTTAAAACATAAAATGTTGCTGGTAAACTACCCTGTTCCCTTAACCGATCTTCACCAAAAATAACAGGTCTTGAGAACTCTACAATTCAGGGCTGTATGCGAAACATTATTTGATTCTGTTTGAATTTGCGGCTGTTATCGTTTGCCAACAAAAAAAATTTCCCTTGATAAAAAAAAACCGTTGCCGGTAAACTACCCCTTTCCCTCAACCGATCTTCACCAAAAACAACAGGTCGTGAGTACTCTACAAATCAAGGCTGTATGCAAAAAATTATTTGATTCTGTTTGAATTTACGGCAGTTATCGTTTGCCATAGAAAAAAATCTACACACACACACACACACACACACACACACACACACACACACACACACACACACACACACACACACACACAGACACTTTTCGGAAAACGACTTTTTTTCATGTTTTGAGTGTAGTAGAATCAGAATCTGCAATAATCTCGAACACGATTTTTTTTGCCATCACCATACTTCCATTCCTTAAGGAATATGGAAGTAAAATTACCCTTGTTAAAACATAAAATGTTGCCGGTAAACTACCCCTTTCCCTTAACCGATCTTCAACAAAATCAACAAGTCTTGAGAACCCTACAATTCAGGGCTGTATGCAAAACGGTATTTGATTCTGTTTGAATTTTCGGCTGTTATCTTTTGCCATATAAAAATATCCTTGATAAAAAATGCTGCTGGTAAACTACCCCTTTCCCTTAACCGATGTTCACCAAAAACAATAGGTATTGAGTACCCTACAATTCAGGGCTGTACGCTAAAAAATTTTTGATTCTGTTTTAATTTGGGGCTGTTATCCTTTGGCATAGAAAATACCCTTGTTAAAACATAAAACGTTGCCGGTAAACTACCCCTTTCCCTTAACCGATCTTAACCAAAAACAATATGTCTTGAGAACTCTACAAATCAGGGCTGTATGCGAAACATTATTTGATTCTGTTTGAATTTGCGGCTGTTATCGTTTGCCAACAAAAAAAATTTCCCTTGATAAAAAAAAACCGTTGCAGGTAAACTACCCCTTTCCCTCAACCGATCTTCACCAAAAACAATAGGTCGTGAGTACTCTACAAATCAAGGCTGTATGCAAAAAATTATTTGATTCTGTTTGAATTTGCGGCAGTTATCGTTTGCCATAGAAAAAACTACACACACACACACACACACACACACACACACACACACACACACACACAGACACTTTTCGGAAAACGACTTTTTTCATGTTTTGAGTGTAGTAGAATCAGAATCTGCAATAATCTCGAACACGATTTTTTTTGCCATCACCATACTTCCATTCCTTAAGGAATATGGAAGTAAAATTACCCTTGTTAAAACATAAAATGTTGCCGGTAAACTACCCCTTTCCCTTAACCGATCTTCAACAAAATCAACAGACCTTGAGTTCTGTATAATTCAAAAAGGTATGCAAAAGTGTATTTGATTCTGTTTGAATTTACGGCAGTTATCATTCGTCATATAAAAAATTACCCTTGTTAAAACATAAAATGTTGCTGGTAAACTACCCTGTTCCCTTAACCGATCTTCACCAAAACCAACAAGTCTTGAGAACCCTACAATTCAGGGCTGTATGCAAAACGGTATTTGATTCTGTTTGAATTTTCGGCTGTTATCGTTTGCCATATAAAAATATCCTTGATAAAAAATGCTGCTGGTAAACTACCCCTTTCCCTTAACCGATCTTCACCAAAACCAATAGGTATTGAGTACCCTACAATTCAGGGCTGTACGCTAAAAATTATTTGATTCTGTTTGAATTTGGGGCTGTTATCCTTTGCCATAGAAAATACCCTTGTTAAAACATAAAACGTTGCCGGTAAACTACCCCTTTCCCTTAACCGATCTTAACCAAAAACAATAGATCTTGAGTACTCTACAAATCAGGGCTGTATGCAAAACATTATTTGATTCTGTTTGAATTTGCGGCTGTTATCGTTTGCCATAGGGAAAAATTACCCTTGATTAAAAAAAAAAGTTGCTGGTAAACTACTCCTTTCCCTTAACCGATCTTCACCAACAACAATAGATCTTGAGTACTCTACAAGTCAAGGCTGTATGCAAAACATTATTTGATTCTGTTTGAATTTGCGGCTGTTACCGTTTGCCATAGACAAAAAATCTACACACACACACACACACACACACACACACACACATTTAGAAAAATGACTTTTTTTCATGTTTTGAGTGTAGTACAATCAGAATCTGCAATAATCTCGAACACGATTTTTTTTGCCATCACCATACTTCCATTACCTTAAGGAACATGGAAGTAAAAAACAGGAGAGTGAAATTGCTACTTAGAGTCTCCGGAGGTTATAGATTTTATTAGAGTAAACTGAACTGAATGATTTGACGTCTCGGGAGAACAGAATGATTGATTGCACGGCAATAGCGATACAGATTTTACATTGAGGTTACCGTAATAGGTTTATGCTGGAGTGGGTGTACCTGCTTGCATTATGAAACTGAGTAGAGATTTCTGATTTAAATTTATTTTGAAATGTAATTTTTTTTTAATATCAAAAATATTTTTTTGTGTTAACATAGTAAAGGGTTAGTCCCTAGTAAACATTTTCTTTTTACAGTGAGTTGTCTTGATTAGGTTGATTTTAAACCCTCCATCGCTATTTATTTTCTCTATTCTTCATAATATCGTCTACGCGTTTGACAAGTGTTCAGATTTGTCCATAAACATTGCGGACTACAAAAGGTCTTATACTGACTTTAAGTCTACAGAAAAGTAACTTACATTAACACGTTATTAAGTAAAATACTTTTGATAACCAACAAGACTCTAACTATTTTTCTATCAGGAACTAGACGAATCAACAGCTCCGAACCAAAGGAAAAGTGCCTATGTACACTTCACCAACGCCTCCCAGGCGTTCCTATACTTTTTTATCCAACAGGCTTCTGTCAAACTTCCTTAGACAACGTGCTACTTAGCATCATATTCAGATGAGTAATCCATCGCTTTTAGTACTCTGTAATACATTTTTTGTATCTTGAAAATTTCCAAATCTGTACAAACGTGTTCATCAATTATTATCAATTAGTCAATATCAATTACTAAATGTATTGGTAATCGATCACGTGTAGTAACCTGTAGTTTTACCTCTTCCAAATACGGTGGCTCACATCATAAACCACCTAATAAACAACCCCATATACAAGGCGGTGCAAAATATAGACGAACCACAAAATTATTTCAAGCTGCTTTTATAAGAAGCGCAGTATTTAAACCACCTTGTGTGCCATTATTAAGTAGTGTACAGTTGTAAATGTGCAGCACTGCTCAAATCAGCTGATTTTTTTTGTAGAGAATTTAGTATTTGTTGGTTGTGTTCTGCTCTTTTTGTTGTTCAAGTGTGCTGATCCTATAAAGCTAGACTAACACAGAACGTATTTATTAAAAACATTATGGATAGAATTATATATCAATTTCCCGTCCTAGAATTAACATCATCGACGGTTGATGAGATACTGATGGAAGCTAAACCATTGGACAGTAATTCTTAGGATGGTAAAGATAAAGAAGATGTCTCTGATATATATCTCAGAAGTTTTATCTTACTATCTAAAATAAGAATGATTTACAAAGAGCTATGTTTCAATTACAAGAAGTGGCAAGAGAGTACTCACTGACAATTTCAGTAAGAAAGACCAAAACTATGGCCTTTAAAGGTAAATATTCAGTAAGGACTAAGATAGTTATAAACAACAGCACTTTAAAACAAGTGAGGCGTTTCAAATATCTCGGCTGTGCAGTAAGCTATGAATCTTAACATGATATAAGAGAAAAGATATAAGTTTAGAAATATTTGTGGTACGATTCATAGAAATCTTAAAAACAAAACAAGACACAGCACAAACATTAAATTTTATAAGACAATTGCAATACCCACGTTAATTTATGCAAATGAGGCGTGGATCATGACAAAAAAGGAAAGCGGGAAGATTCAGAGTGCTGAAATGCAGTTTCTTCGAAATACTTTAAATCATACATTGCAAGATAGAATAACGAATGAAAATATCAGACCAAAACTCGAAGTAAATCACATTAATCAAATTATTTCAATTTGCAGAAGACAATGGTGGGATTGTCTGCCAAGGATGACAGAGGATCGATTACCGAAAGAGTAATTAAACTATAAATGCTTTGGTAGAAGAGACGTGGGTCGTCCGAGGATGAGATGGATGACGGAACAGGTTTATATAACCTAATCCTTATATAAATACAAAAACGGCATACGGGAAAAACAAAAACGGGTTTTAAACTGTTCATTCTTTGAAAGATCTGTGCGTTTATTTAGAATTAAGCAAATTTTGTTTCTTTCAGTTTTGTTAACTTTATCATCTGATAACAATGACACGCGCACACATGTTTGTCGGGGTATATGTAAAAATTCGAAATATTCAAGTTGCTGAAAATTTGTATTATTCAGAATAACTTTTATTATCTTTTGTATATGGGATGTTGCTTTTATCCCAGAAATATATTTTTGATATATTAGAGACACCATATTGCTGTTGTTTTTCTAAACCCTTAGAGGAACAATGGTCCAAAATTTGAACCTCTCCATAGTTATAATATTCAATATTTTTTAGATATTTTTAAAATATAAACAACGTAAAATTGTGTTATATTACATATAAGTTAATATTTATTTAATCTTGTACAAGTAGAGTATTTTCTTTAGTGAAAATCCAGTGCTTCAAAGAGTTAAGTAAAATGGAAACAACTAGATATCAACTTTGTGTTGATAGAACTTATCAGACAAAGATTTCGTGTGGTATTTTTCGTCTTCTACGATGCTGCTAGTTTGTTGTACCGTGGCACTATAATTTGTAACACCAGGTACAAAAATAGGAGGGATCTTTTCTGAGCACACAATAGATATAAAATTTTCACATACTGAAGAAAACACATTAGCAGACGTGTTTGCAGTTTATAAAAGTACATACTACATTACCGGGATTTACCGAGTTTTACTGGGATCTACATTACATTAAGCCGTACACATATTACCACAGCTAAATGGGTCAGGCACAAAGTGTATACTGCAGTGGTTGTACTAAACTTACTTTGAACTTGATAAGCTAGGCCACCAATAGCAACTTGGTTGTTTATGCGGTCAACATAAGTTTCCAATTTAGCAGTGTAAACCACTATCACTAATTACAGCACTGCAGTTGGATACAACTGGTAAGTACATGAAGTGGTCACTTGTCTTACTAATGAAGACAGCCAGTTTAACATCCACACCTTTGTAAAGTGAACATTATTACTCGACGCTTTAAGTATAAACAATCCGAAATGAATTCTACTAGCTAACAATTTAGACGCATCTGTGGAACTATTCATAGGTACGTGAAAATAAAACACAGAAGGATACTCGAATGAAATTTTATAAAACTGTGTCTGTCCCCACATTGCTGTATGCCAGTGAGACATGGACTCTTGGTAAAAGGGATGTGCAGAGGATTCAGGCAGCTGAAATGAAATTTCTAAGGGGGAGTCAAGGTTGTTCTCTCTTGGATCGGAGAAGGAACGAGGATATTAGACATGATTGATTGACTAAAGACCACAGAAAGAGTTGGTTTGAACACTTGCACCGCATGCCTGATATCCGTCCACCTGTGGCTGCCTTGGGTTATCACCCTACTGGGAACAGAGATATCGGTAGACCGAGGAGGAGATGAGTTCCGGAATAGGTCTAAGGCCTAGTCATTGGAATGGTGTTGACGATGATGATGATGATGATGAATTCATCTACTACTATAGTGAAATCTGCTAGTAAAAATTTAAATAAAAATATTGCATATAGTTTCTAAGGCTATTACGACCGCGGCGTCAAAAAGAAGACCAAGCTTTTATCGTCGGAGGGAGCCCACTTCCACATGGAGTCCGTAGAGATCTTCAGACATGGTTGCGCCGTTACTAATCGAAGGGGAATAGTATTATGAGCCTCCTATTGAATAGCATTTGGCATACTGTGCTCCCAAGCCAATCAGATAGCACTTGATGCTGATTGGTTGATGCTTATTTCCAGTTTAAATCGTACTGCCATGAAAGTTTATATAGTGGGCCTTCTTACGCAAACCTCATCACTGTGGTGAATTGGCGGACACCGTGCCAACCGCTTACAACACTGCAGATGGTCTCCGATGGTGGAGCCGTAACTTCTGTAACCACAAACGACAGACCACGGCCTAACTACCATTCAAATAATTTTTCCAAAATTAATTAAGAAAGTTGTGTTAGTGGTTATAATCCCAAACAGAATTATCACTGTTGCACACCGCTATAGAAAATTTATTCCGATTAGCGCTTTCAAGCTTCACAGCTCATCGTCAGATCGGAAATAACAATAACAGGACAAACAACTTCTTCACACCCCCACCTGTCCTACCGCCCGTACACATTTTCGTAAACAAGCTATAAGCTAAATCTCCTTTCTGGCTATTATTAACTCCCGAGTTCAGTCGTATGGAGAAATATTTTATAATATAATTAAGAAGTAAAAGGCAGAGGACGGATAAATAACATTAAGAATTAAAATTACATATATGGATGTTTTTGAAATAAGGGTGAGTGACCCCGCCTATAGGCTGTGATAGGAAGGGACGGAAACGGTGTTTACCTATGTTGTTGTTTGCGTTGAATATAGACAGAAAAAATGGAAGGTTTTGACAATATAACGCATTGTAAAACTGTACCGAAAAGGAAATTGCAGTTAAAAGTGTGAATAAAAAAGGTTTTACAACGTTAGGTTTTAAAAAGGATATACACGCGCGCGCGCGCGCGCGCGCGCGCGTACACAGAGGTTGTGCTAGAAAGATATGTAACTGTACAGACATGGGCGAATGGACTCGCTAGTTAATAATAGCCAGAAATGACATTTAACTTATAGCTTATTTACAAAAATGTGTAAGGGCGGTAGGATAAGTGGGTGTATGAAGAAATTGTTTGTTTTTTATTGTTATTTCCGATCTGATGGAAAGCGCTGACGATGGGCCTGAAATCGCTAATCGGAATAATTTTTCTACAGTGGTGTGCAACAGTGAAAATTCTGTTTTCAAAATTATTATATATTTAGAATTTTACAATTATAATTTCCTTTGCTACAGGGGCGCAGCCAAGTTTTTTGTGGGTCTTTGATGGTTCTTGTAAAAATTTAGAACTTAGTGAATAAAAATATATAAGCTAAAAGAACACATTATTTGCTACTTATTTTATTGTAATCAAGAAGTTAAATCTTAAAACACAATAGTTATATTAATTCATATGAAAATTTAAAAAAGTTGTTAAACAAAAAATATAACACCGTAACACCTTCTATTACAACATAATTTAAATAAACAGTACCAGAAATCTATCGTGAATTTTTTCAATAATCTGCAGACCCTGATAGTGTAAAATGGGTTTCATACGAATTTTTTAAACTTTTCCTTAGTAAGTAATGTTTGTAAAATATGCTTCAATTTGAATTAAATTATGCTACGTAGGATAATAAAATTTTCAGGACTGATGTAAGCCATACTTGTCTACCTACTGTAGCGGAATAGTAGAACAGGTGTGTGTATTCGGGTGCTGTAAATATAAAAAAAAATTTAATTTTCCTTGGAAAAAATTTATAACAATAAATAAATACAAGTCCTGTTGTGGACACGAAAATTAAATAGTTCTGCTTTATGCATAAAATGATTACACAAAACGCCACCAAAAATTTCAAGATCTTACCTTATTAGGTTACATAAAAACTTTATCTAAATTTGGGAAATTTTACATTGCCGCCAAATTTTACACAGCCCCTACTGACTCCCCTTAAGAATTCTTGCTACCGTATCCACATCTCCGGTTATATTGTAAACACTGTTACTACACTTCACTTGAAGTAACAACACAAGGTGTTTGTCAACATAATTATATACTACTACATATGAGTGGTATTCAACATCTTTGTATACTGGAGGTACGTGGAAGAATGTAATGAACACAGTTTCACCATAACCCTCCTTTCTAACTAAATTTGGTAACTATCTATAAAAATTGATATCTGAATAGACTGTTGCTTGGTTGGATATACGAAGAGAGCGGACAGCGAAGAGTGCGGACAACGGGAATGTTGCGAAGAGTGCGGATAGTGGTACAGTCTGATACCTGAGGAGGGTAGACTGCGATTTCACAAACATTTGACATGCAAAGAGTGCGGACACCACCTAGGACTATGGAGGAGGTAATCGAGTAGACATTGAATATTTTTCGTTTAGACAATATCAGTACATTGTATTGAATCACCTTTACGTTATGTAAACTTGAAGTGTGATTCCCATCACGCTTTCCCAGGCTTTGACTAGTAAAATGACAGTAAGGCTGACAACCATTTTTGCGTGATTAAGATCATCTTTGGGTATCTTCTTTTTTTTGCTACATTTTGCTATTTATTGTTTTCTTAATACTTTTAAATTTTTATCTGTTACATTTTTAAATATGTACATGTACGCACATACCCTTACATAAATTCAACATCGACCTGGTGCCTCAACATACTGTTGGTGACGTCCAATTCTTTTTCAAACTTCGTATGAATGCTTTCACCTTGGGCTTCGGATTCAGAACAATGCTGTTGATTTTATGATTCCATCCCTGAATAGCGTTGGTTACCCCATGTCATCTTTTACAGCACAGTGGTACGGTACGGATTGCTTCATTTTCTAGCCACTGATCAACAAAGTAATTAGAAAACCCAGAGAGTTTTTTATTATCCGGAGCTTGAGAAAGAATATCGACAAATATACCTTCTACAAGTTCTGGCTTAAGAAAGACGAAGGCTGCGCACATCAATACGTGTAATCTAATTTCTTGTATTTCTCGGTAGTCGCAGAAGAGACCAAGTTCCTGTACTCATCTCCACAAACACTTCTTCGTATGAAAATTTTACTTTCACAAAGCACTAACAGGTACCCACAGGCTTCTTATAGACACAACATTGTTAAGTCACTGTTTAGAAAATAATAACAGAAGGCATACTAAACACTTTATAACTTGGTGAAATGTTCATATCTATCCCTCCCAGTTGTGTCTAATGCTCATTTCGTCTTATAAAATTATGTGTACTGAATTTAATCTTGTGTGCAACTAGAGGTTTTATATGTAATTTAGATTGTGAAGAGATAGGTAAAACTCTTGGATTTCGTTGTCCATGACGTGTCCGTTACTTAACTACATATCACTATTGTATTAACGACTCGGAACACTAAGTTTTTTATAAGTAAAAGCATAAAGTTTTACCTTACAGCCTGAACCGGTTTTCTCCTTTAAAAGGCTTCTTCAGAGGCTGCCACTGGTAGCGCTGTCCGTCTTGTTGTGGGGGACGGAATCGAATTTCGAAAGATCGATGCTGTGTGTGTGGGGTGAGATATGTTCGAATAATGCGTGCGATTTGAATTGTGTCTGTTCGTTTAGGATGTCGTTTTTATTTGTTTTTGTGTGTTTGTATATTTCTAATTGTTCTAGAGTGTCTAGTTTTCGGCCTTTTGTGTGTATGTGTAGAATGTTCATGTTATTGTCGATGTTTTTATATGTGTGGTTTGCTTCAATGAGGTGGTTTGCAAAGGTGGATTCTGTAGTGGAGTGGGAGTGCCTTTGTGTGTTCAATGTATCTCTGTTTGAAGCTACGTCCTGTCTGGCCTATGTAGAATTTATTCCAATTTGAGCAATTTAGCTTGTAAACACCGGGTAGACATAAATTCGATCACACACACAGCATCGATCTTTCGAAATTCGATTCCGTCACCCACAACAAGACGGACAGCGCTACCAGCGGCAGCCCCTGAAGAAGCCTTTTAAAGGAGAAAACCGGTTGAGGCTGTAAGGTAAAACTTTATGCTTTTACTTATAAAAAACTTAATGTTCCGAGTCGTTAATACAATAGTGATATTCAGATAGGTAAAACGTTTTAAATCTTTTATATATATCACGATCAACTTGTTTGTGTGTTACGCCAATAAAACGTGCAAGTTTTGTGGTGTCCACACTCTTCGCATGTCAAATGTTTGTGACTTCACGGTCACCCCTCCGCAGGTATCAGACTGTACCACTGTACACATTCTTCGTGCCATCGCTTGGTTCAGTCTGTACGCTTAAAATTTATGGTTTATATGTAACTCATTAAGCATAATGAGATCCAAATCAACAAAGGCAACGATTTTACAGAAGAAAAACGAATTATTGGTTAGTGGCTCAGGTGTTTCTCAAGTGCCATCCTGTAATGTCATTAGTCATTTCTCATCCTGTAATGTCATTCAACTAAATTCTCGAATTTCATTTTTGATTAACAGATAGCTTTGCACGAGCAGCATCCAACTTATGGCCTCTTGTTTGACGTCTAGTACTACTATTTCTGTTCTCTTTCTCAATTATCTGTTCTCTCAAAGAGATTGTCATCGGCTATTGCCGCATACCCACACCTAGCCCCCATCTATTTCTGTCCTGTGCATCTTCTTCTGCCAAGTTATGATGTTCCATGGCCTTCCTTATGTTTTCATACCAGGACTGTCTAGGTCTGTCCCTTTTTCCTCTACCTGGGGGTCTCCACTGAAATATTTCCTCGGCCATTGCTGTTCATCCATTCCGAGCAAGCGATAAAACCACTTTATGCCTCTTCGTTCTACTCTGTTAAAAATCGTATCTTTCGCACGCATCCTTCTTCTGAACTCCTCGCTGGTTGTTCTCTCCCTTCTTGAGATTCTGGCACTTCTACGGAGATAATCCATTTCTACGGCATTCAATTGTCGTATAATTTCCTTGCTCAACGTCCATACCTTACAGCCGTAAGACAGAAGTGATTCAACAAAAGCTTTCCCCCTATGAATCTTTGTGGCTCTCGAAATATGTTTGTCCAACCAAATAGAGCTCAGGCTTCCTAGAACTTTCCTACTCTGTTCTATTTGTTTTTTGATTTCGGGTTTTCCTAGGCCTTGCTTTGTTATTAGTGCCCCTAGGTATTTAAATTCATAGACCTGTTCAATTGACTTACAGTCTTTAATCAATACTTCAAATCTGGCATCGGAATTAACGACTAAATATTCTGTCTTATTTACATTAACATCTCAATTATCTGTTAACGTCTTATATTATGAAACTCGGTTATCTGACAAAACGTCTACACATTTGTAGAAATCTGTGTTGTTTCCACTATTTTCAGTTAAAAACAACTATTTTATTGTCTAATTTGCTATGTTATGTTTATTTTTAATTATCTTTAAAACTTAGTAATTTAAGGTAATTGAAATCTCACCAACTATACCACCAATTATAATTATACTGTATCGTTGCACCACAAGTTTAAAGACAGCAGAAGGAGATGGTATGAACACTTGAACCGCGTAAATGATATCCCTCTACCCTATGGCTGCCTTGTGTTATCACCCTACTGGGAAGAGAAATGTCTGTATACCAAGGAGGAGATAAGTCCCGGAACAGTTGTATGGCTTAATCCTTCGGGTGGTGATGATGCTAAGCACGATGATAATATTAAAGGCTTCAGAAGTTATACAACCGGAGACGAAAACATCACGCGTGAGCCACAGAGACTAGAGGTACTGATTGCTAAAGATGAAAACTCTCTTCAACGCCTTCGACCAGTTTTCCCCCACTTCTAAAATTTAGGTTTCAGTTACAAAAAAAAAATTCTTTTTACTGGTTAAACTTTTTATAGAGCACTATCGTATTGAAAACTGTAGCTGCACAAAAAGTGTATTCCTGGAATCATAACAATATATATAGGCTGACATAAATAGCATTTTCCATCACACAATCAAATATTTAAGAATACGAAGTTGCTTGAACAACGCAATCTTGACGAACCGATTTGTAAGAACTAAAGCAAATATGCTCATATACAAAATCTACAATACACAATAAACCTAGAACACAACAGTATTTAGGCTGAGCTCCAGTACTGACCAACGGTAATGGAACGAGATTTTCACACAGCGAACACAACATAAAATGTGGAAGACCGAGATGAAGATCTTAAGAAGGGCACAGAACCTGACACTATTCGATAGGGCAAGAAGTTATAACATAAGGGAAAGATGTGGCGCCTAAGAAAAAGAGAATGAGTTCAGAGAAAAAGAAGAGAAAAGTGGCAGTGGCACGCGTATGTGGAGAGAATGACCGAGGAGTGACCCTTCAAGCTAGTCATCGTCATCGCCAAAAACTTTAGCAAGGATTAAACCAAATATGGTATTTTCCGGTCCCAAGAAAGTAGACTAGAGGTGGTCACTCCAACGCTTCTTCCGGCGCCCCATATCTCTCCCTTCTTTCAGCTTATAATTCAATAGTTATTTTGACATGCGGCAGTCATCCATTTGGTTATAACGATCCAAACATTTTAGCCGATACTGGTCAATCCTATCAAGTATACTAATAACATTCATCTCCTGCCAAACATCGACATTACTATTGCGATATTGAAAATTATAAGATTTCGGACATTAGCCATCGTAAGTTAAAATTAATAAACACGACGTTTCGACCTCTATAGAATCATAGTCGTTTTCAGGCAAACAATAAATTAATACAAAGATAAATCTATCAATAACAAATAGATATCGTCAAAACTCCAAACCTTAGTTATACAAATATAGTGCTAAAATAATAATAATAATAATAATAATAATAATAAAAAGTAGTCAACATTACATCAAAGGAGGATTCCTCCCGTGATTGCAATCGTAAACAACGGTGGTTACAATCGTGATTGCAATTGTTTATGATTGCAATCACGGGAGGAATCCTCCTTTGATCTAATGGTTACTACTGTTTATTATTATTATTATTATTATTATTATTATTATTATTATTATTCTTTTAGCACTATATTTGTATAACTAAGGTTTGGAGTTTTGACGATATCTATTTGTTATTGATAGATTTATCTTTGTATTAATTTATTGTTTGCCTGAAAACGACTCTGATTCTATAGAGGTCGAAACGTTGTGTTTATTAATTTTAACTTACGATGGCTAATGTCCGATATCTTATAATTTGTAATGATTATATTGCGCCATCGATTAATAAAAATTTTAAAAATCGCATTCAAGGGTATATCCCAGCTAGGTGCCTGAGAAATCTCATTTTGGCCGATTGAATATAACTGGCATGGGACTTCGATAATAACCAATCCTCAAGCGCATAGAAATGTGTGGGGAGCGCCCATCACCTTGTAGAACGTCGGAAGTGTTTCTTTGCTCGTCGATGTTAGTGTTCTCCTGACGTACCCACACATATGATTGAAATTGTGCAGCTTCTTTACCACATCATTGTTTGCAATGTAGAACACATTACAGCCCAGGTACCGAAGACTACTAACCTCCTCTAGAACAGTACCATCTACAACAATTTGTTATCTTATGGGATCAGCTCCATGAAAAGCCTTCATCTTGGTTTTCAATATGGAAATTTGTATCAGAAATGTTGCAGATTGGACTAGAGTCAAAATACTTATGAAGAGTAAATGTATACACAGTGGTTCCGAAAGTGGGGTCCGCGGACCCCTAGGGGTCTACGACAATGTTTCAATGGGTCCGCGGACACTAAAGAAAAAATAGAATATACCGTAATTTTCCACGACCTTTTATGCACTAAAATCTAAATTTTAGTAGAAGATTCCAGTATTTTGTTTTTGGTTCAAACTAATTATAATTGTAAAAGTAATTTCAAACCAATGCCTTTAATAATGTCTTTAAGTCATGTCGTGTAGCAGGCCAGTTTGTCAGCCGAACTGACTAGAGCGCTGCATCAACACACAACTGATCGCTCTGTTTTAGTCAACGTATATGGAATATATCTCACGTATAAGTACTGAATCTAAGCTGAATATTTTCCGTGTAGTTGATTTTATGCTTAAGTAGCTGGATTTTGACTCGTGTGGCTGGAAAGATAGAGCCGAGGTTGGCAACGCTGGCTGCGTAACGCAATGTATTGGTCTCGTGGCCAGCTAACGTACTTGAAGTCAAAGTTAAGAAATAAACTTGATGTCGAGAGTGGCTTAATATTAAAATTATCAGACATTAAATCCAATATTGCAGAGCTACTTCTTCAAAAGCATCTTGATTGTTTACATTAAGCTACGTTTGATATCATTAAAATTATAATTTTTCAAATTAAATGAATTTTGATTTTAATTAATGATAATGTGATGTATTTATAATATAATGACACTTATTGTTTACTAATGGTACTTATAATCTCAATTTTCTATTGTATTGTATTTATTGTTCATAGCCTAAAGGTACCATACATACGAATTGCAATAAAATTTTTATTATTCACATTCTTAAAAACGATCGATTTCGGTCACAGACCATCATCAAGTCACGATAAGATTGTCCAATTCGGCTCAATTCTGTAAGATCTGTAATTTGGCTCAATTCCTTTATCATCTTCTTTGAATACATGCTCGACACAACGACTCCAATTGTCCGTCGTTATTTCATTTACCGTCTTCTCTATCAGTTGTTTTACATCATGCAACTTATATGTTGTGTTGTGACCGGCAACATATCCTTTCAACTGGCTTCATATTTATTCAATGGGATTCAAAATACGGTGATAAGGGGGAAGTTTTAAAACGGCGTGCCCCGATTTTTCGTCAATATCATTTACTAAAAACTTTTTAAATTCATGTTCATTTTGCTAGCGGCGATAAAGTTCTACTGTGTATTCATAAATATGACTAAACGTAATCAAAACTACTTGTCGCAGTAATGACAAGTCACACATGACTATACAGACATACTGCACATGCGCGTAACAGATTAATGTGTGAACAATGTCAACGCCCCTGACCAACAGCGTTTCAAATGAGCCACGTGGGTTTGTTTACATCAGGAGTAAGCTAAGAACGGAAACAGTATATATATTCAGCTTCTTTTTTTGACCTGGCCTTTTAATTTAACAAAATTGATAGCTATCAACGCACTTTTGAAATTTTAAACCACGACTAAAGAGTTTCTACGCTAAGCATGCAAAACGACTTTACGTATTGCTATAAGTTATTTATATTGCCGGAAACTATTAGATATAGAAATGTAAGTAACTATGAGAAGAACTTAAAAGGTAGGACCAAAATAATTCCTATTTAGGCATTGTAGTTATAATGTTAAATAAAAACCAATTCAGCTTTTCGGAAATTTTAGTGTGAATTGTACGAATTGTTTCATTTAAATTTGTTATTATTAACAAGGGTTTTTCACAGGCTAATTATAAATATTGTTACGACGGTCTACTGATCGTCGTATAATACAGTGGAAAACGAAATACAAGACACGAATTAAGTCACTGATCACCTGCTTTAATTATCACAATTAAACAGTTTATAATCAACAAGATAGTCTCTTACAACAAATCAAATAAAAATTGTTCACGAGCAATAATAATTTCAACTAATATAAAACACAATTGTATTACAATTGTCCCGCACAATTATCAAACACTTACCACTTCGCCACAATACTTCGAACCGCACTGCTATAAATCATAACTCAAACTGAAACTGAGCGCCGCTGAAATCTTGTATTTATACCCCGCTGATATTCCAGCATATTCCATAATATGCATGTACTATAAAACACTAGAACGTAATTGATTGCGGCCTTGAACAAAGCTCGCGCGGACCGGTATGATCTGGAAAAGTCTCGTTGCGGAAGTGTAATTGTCTTTCATCTCAAAGTAGCAGCAAAACGTACGCAGCACACATTAAGCTGGACTCCGCTGGAATAGGCGAGAAATACGTAGCATGTTCTGTAATGTCGTAACAATATTATTGAATTATAATTATTAATTTATTAATTATATTTAATTAATAAGAGATGTTTGGAGTTTTTCTGGTAATAGTAAAACTACCTAACGTTGTGAGTTATATATTAATTATTATGTTTTATAAAAAGCAGGACTTATTCCGTGCAGCAGTACAAAAAGTTAAAATAATCTATATTATATCCAACATCCGAAACGGATGAGAGCTATCAGAAGAAGAAAATAAAATGCAAAACACGGTCGAGCTCTGAAGCCATACGAGCTTACTAGGCTATCATCGTCCGTAAAATATCTGGTTCACAATATTCTGTAAATTTATATACAATTTCAATGAATTAACAAGAACTGTATTTCTTTTCTAATTTTACCACGCTTATCTTTGTAATTCCTGTATTTTCTTTAGAAAATCTCATTACTTTACTTTTTGTTACATTTTTTCAAACGCCTCACAATTTTCAACTTTTGCACCACGTTATAGTAAATCGCATTTGCTGTCTGTTATATTTGTCTAAGAATCTACATATAATATAATGCTGTTTGTAATATTAATTTTCTGTCTCTCACTACTCACTGAAACTCCGTCTTTTAAACATTTATTTATCATCTCTTCATTGAGAGCATTAAAATTGTGAAGACTCGGGAACTCCAATCACGTTGCATTTTTATTATTAATATTTTACGAGGATTGTTCAATAGAAACACGTCTAGAGGCTGTAAAGCGTTTTTTATTCAACGATTTTTAAAAAAGTCTCCATTATCATTAAGGCATGAGTCTTACTGTTGCACTAATCTGTAGATTCCCTGCTGGAAAAATTCTTGCTGTTGTTTGCGGAACCATTCGCTAACAGCAAACTCTACCTCATGGTCCGATTTGAACCGCCGTCCTTTTAGTGATTTCTTTAATGGGCCAAAAACATGATAATCGCACGGGGACAAGTCGGGACTATCAGGTGGATGTTGTAAAACTTCATACGACCAAGCAGATCTTGAATCGTCTGGGCTACATGGGGTCGAGCATTAACATGCAGAAGAATGAAACCATTTGTGAGCTTCCCGGGACGTTTATTCTTGATGCTGACCCGTAAGCGTTTTAAGCTGTCTGCATATCGCTCAGCGTTGGTGTTGACACCAGGTTTTTTAAAATCTAAGAGCAGCACACCCTGATAATCAAAAAATATTTTTCCTGCGAAAGTTTGGGACAGATATTTTTTTGCTTTCGGAGATTCGCCTCCCACTGCATACTCTGGCGTTTGGATTCTGGTTCGTAGTAATAACACCAAGACCCATTACCGGCAACAACTTGGTGTAGAAAGGCATTACATTGTTCTTGACAGCTCATCAAATGCTGTAATATTAAGGCAGATCGCAAACTGTTCTGCTCATCAGTAAGCAGTCGTGGAATCCACTGAGCAGCAACTTTGTGATAGCCAAGACTACGAATGATACAGTGAACAGTTTCCACGCTGATGCTCAATATTTGAGAAAGCTCTCTAACTATGATGCGCCTATTTGCGTGTAGCAGTTTCCAGCTGTCTCACATTTTCATTTAAAGCTGCAACATATGCAAGTCCAGGACGGGCCAAATCTTTAGTGGATTATCTTTCTTGTCTAAATTTATTGCACCATTGAATCACTGCCGTATGAGAATAACTATACTCACTATAGTCAATATACAGCTTTCATTCTTGTATAAATTTCCATTGGCTGACGCCCCTCAGACGGAATTTTAAAATAAAAACTGAACAATTAAGAATCAGTACAAATGAACAACACATAAATAACAATAATAAAAAATGAGCCACATTCACTTCCATAAATAATAAAATGACAAAACTAGCAAACTATTTAAAAACACAGACATGCAAAATTAGCATGCATTTAAAATAGCATGCAAAACTAATAAAAATAATTTACAAAAACTAAATAACCCACACAGCAAAGATAATACAACGAACAATGTTATTTACAAAATTGAATGCAAAGATTGCAATAAATTTTACGTAGGACAAACAAAAAAAAAACTGAAAACACATTATTTTTAAAGTCTAAACGGTTACAGAAACCATAAATATATAAATCTAATTTGGCCACACTTGCAATAAACACTGGACATGAATTCCCAGACGTAACCAACATGACACTAATAAAACACATACCACACAAAGGGATCGTAATAAACATATTGGAAAATTTACAAATGTACAAACTACAAACTGCAAATTACAAAACAAACTAATACCCGAACAAATACAAATCAATACAAAACGTGATACAATTTTCAAAGCATTTAACATCGGAGATACAGAAAACACTAATATATATACACCATAATCACACACAATAATAACAATTTAAAAAACCAAAAACAAATGGGAAGCCATAACAACGGCCAAATAGCACACAGGTACCCCACAAGATTCAAAATTAGGAAGGCTGATGATGGGAACGCTAAGGGTCCCGAAACATGTTTCTAATAAGGGAAAAATAACACCTTAAGGTAAAGTAAATATCAATTTTAAATATTATTACAATTTTAAGTTACTTTACTATTCTGCTGTAAAACCGGTGACAAACAGATTAAATACGTATTAACCTCTGCATTTGGTGTAATTTATTACAATCCGTGTACTCAAATTAGCCAGTTTTATTATAATCAATGTGAAACGCAAGTTAATGAAAAACAACTGCAAGAGGCGTCCACAGTGTAAACTGTGTTGTGTGAAGGTAACCATGGAGGGCAGTAAAGCATGAAATAAATTTACCGGGCTTCAGTTGCCACTGTTTGTGTTACGCCTGAAACTTTCAGCTGTATGACTAACAAACTTTGCTTATTAAGTTACAGCCTGTTACTAACTGGGTGAGAGGGAAACTGTTGTTACGTCAGGACGAATATTCTCTACTAAAACAGCAGTGAGACTTACTTCATCATCATTATTAACATCTTCAAGGATTAAACCAAGGATGGTTTGATCCGGTCTCAAACAGGCAAAGATTAGAGCTAGTCACTCCAGCGCTTCCTCGGTCTTCCCACACCTCTCCGTCCCATCGGCTTATAGTTCCATAGTTGTTTGGGGATGCGGCAGTCATCCATTCAGCAAAGATGTTCCCAACGATTCAGCCGATACTGGACGATCTTCTCGCGTATACTCATAATATTCAGTTCCTGCCGTATATCTGCGTTTCTATCCGTCCAGCTAGTCCTTATTTAAGGCTATTTAGTAGTGAATATGTCCCCTGGATATGTTACTACCATATCGCAGGGTAAGACGCATGGTGGAGTGCCACAAATACCCTCTCTCTTTCTCACGCTGCTCGCTCCTCTCCTGTTTCTCTTGACGAACGCATTCCACGCTCTTATTAGCTTGCCTTAGTGAACCTTGTGCGGTACTTCCGTTAATGTACAATTTGTTTCGTATTCGTTGCGTTGGCGTAACACGCTTTGGAGCGCCAAATACTTTACAACAACACTACTAACGAATGTGTGTATGGATAGGTAGGTGTAATCGTAATAACAACGTACAATATAATAGAATGACCTTTGAACGTTTATTGTTTCACAAATTCAACTAATTTGCGATTTAAAAATCTCATTATTATACACAAGTGTATTATACAGAAACATAAAAACATAAGATTCACTTATAACTATAATAAACATGTGGTTGTTATTTTGTATTGCTCACGGTTTGCTCAGTATAGGGTGTGTAAATTATTACTGACTTTTCTAATCTTTCATTTTTAAAATAATTTCTTATTTTTGTTGCATATGGATTACTTCTTTACGTTACTTTAGTATAAAATTCTTATTCTTTCAAAATCAATTATCAATCTTTTCAGTAAGTTATTACTAAAAGAATTTAAATATTTCTGTGAGTATTATTTTTGATTATTTGAATCTTACCCTAATTAATATACAAGAAAAGTTAGATTTAATTTTACAATTTATACTCTTATTAAATTAGTGTCTTTCTCTTATTATTTTCTACTTGTTTTACAAGATTAAATTGTCATTTATTCAGTCTTTAGTTTAGATGAAAAGATGGCTTTCTTTCACTTTATTAGTAGTGGTCCCTCAGCGTACCCTCCTGGTCCTGGACCTGAGTGCAGACTGGTGAATCCCAAAATTTGCACAGTACATTTTAAACAATACAATATTTGCTTATCTTAATAATGTTCATAATAATGAATAGCTCTAATTCAATTTCTCCTTATGTGTGGCTGGCTGAACAAAATTATTTCCCCCCCCCTCATACATCTTGACTTGGTGTGTGGTTCCGTAACATCCGCTTTAAGGTGCGTTCTCCTTTACTTTGTCACAGTGACCTAGTTATTTATTCGTAGAATTTTCTTAAAGAGCTGGCATGGTATTTGCCCAATCCCTTCCGTCTTGTGCCATCATATACAATAAAAGTTTGTTTGCCAACTTGCCTCAACAAAGTGTAAGGTCCATCATAAAATCTGAAGAATTTCTTCGCAGTATTATCAATAAGTTTTCCCACTGGATTGGTCTTCAACAATATTTTCTCTTCCACATTAAATTTCTGCAACTTGTGAGTTCTATACTTCTATTGAATCGTTCAATTCTATTATTACCTTTTTCCAGTATTCTTCTTTTGACATGCTCCATCTTAATGATTAATGGTATTGGTAAGTTCAGATTTGCAGGTTTGTGAACACACCTCTTCCAAAACCGTTTGGGCTGATAATCTTGTTCAATCTCAGTTGGTGTGTAGCTCGTTGCTTCGCTGTAATTCTCATTCATGGCTTTCTTAAAGAAAGGTAAATACTTTGCCCATTTATTGTATTGGTTATGGCAGTAAATACGTTGGTACTTACCCAATTCTTTATTCACTCTATCGGCTAAATTTCCCTGTGGATGTCTAATGGATGTGATTATGGGTTGAATTCCATTTTCTCTTAATATTCTATTCCATACCTCACTTTGAAATTGCAATCCTTGATCACTAAGAATCCTCTTCATCTTACCACGTATTGGAATATATTTTTGCAACAGAATTTTTAGGACAGCTTTCGTTGTGGGTCGCATAATAGGATACAGATGAACTGCCTTAGAAAACACGTCTATACAGACTAGTATGTGTTTAACCCCCGACTTCATCGTGGTAATGGGCCTAAGAAGTCTACTGCAATTAACTCCCCTTTCGCTTCCTTCTGTATACTTTGCATTTCCACATAGGTGTGAAGATTAAATTGCTTAGCAATCTGGCAATCATAAAATTTCTTCAATTCATTTTTAATTTTTCTAAACATGTTATTAATAGTAAAATCTTGTCTAAGGGATAAATAACATTTTAATGCCGATGAATGAGCTAAGCTTTCATGCGTTGTTGTTATCATTTGAAGCAACATCTTGTTAGTTAACACAACTTTCTAATCATGTCTTATTAATTTGAAAAGAATGTTGTTATATATCTTATATTGAGCTGGTAGTTGAGATTGATTTTTTAAAGCTCGTAACCTCATATCTTGGTCCTGTTCTTCAGCTAGATTTAATAGCATTCTTTTAGTTTCGTTGCTAGCTTCGAATCGTATGGGTAATAGACGTACTGCGTTCTTCTTTATTTGTAGATCTTCTCACTTATTTTGGCTAAAATTCATTTCATTACACAAGAGTCCATTATATTACCTTTCCGTAGAAATGAAAATTCTTGACGTATTTAAATATTATTATTACATATTATTTAACATATTATTAACATATTATTTCTTATATTATTAATAAGTAAAATCGTTGTATTTACAAATAATTTTTATTTACATTAGGGCGTTGAGTGCGGTGTATCGTTTGATTTACACCCTTTTCTGTTAACCAATTCTTCTCATACGTCGACCGGACATAATGTATTGTTTATTGTGCACATCTGTGTGTGTACACTTATTCATTGATGTCGAGAAGTCAGTTGTACAGCTATTTCCGTTTTGCACCCTCTTCTTGTTTTTGTTCACTTGTTCCGAATCAAGTAAGTGGTCGTGTAGTGGTGAGAATTTTCTCTTAACAGACGGCCACAAGTACCCTCTCTTTCTCACGCTGCTCGCTCCTCTCCTGTTTCTCTTGACGAACGCATTCCACGCTCTTATTAGCTTGCGTTAGTGAACCTTGTGCGGTACTTGCGTTAATGTACAATTTCTTTCGTATTCGTTGCGTTGGCGTAAAATAATAATCACTGTAGTAATTATGGTTATAATTGTAATTATTGTGATTATCGTTCGCTTGATAATTGTGTTGTGTACTCTCGTCGCGAGTGATGTTCTTTGATTGTTTTACACGTAGTACTTCTTTAATTGTTTTAATATTGTGTTTGTGAACAGTGAATTGTATATTCTTGATAACGAGGTACGATTGTTGAGATTTTATTTTATACTCTTCTTTAGTATTAATTATTTAACTAGAAGCGTCTTTATTAATTATCAATGTTTCTTCTAGTTTATTTTCGATTACCATAGCTTGTTCATACAGTGCTGGTTTAACCTTATTTTCACGTGCTTTTAAACGCGTATTAGTGTCTATACTCGTATATACTAATTGTGTAGTATTATCTACGACATCTTGTTCTATTTTCTTTTATTTCTTCTCTCAATTGTATCTTATCTTGTTTAATTCATTTAATTTTCTATAATATTTTGTTTTAATTCTTCTGTTTGTTTTCTATTCTCTTCTTTATATTTTATCATATATTCGTCCACCATGGCCCACATCATTTTTTGAACTGCCTCCATATCAAAACTTCCAGGTACTGCCATGGTGAATTATTGTTTTATTTATTTGTATTATGTTTTTTAAGTAATTATTATTCTTGACCCCGGTTATGCTACGCTTTATTTATTATTTTATTATTATTAATTATTATTATTATTATTATTATTATTATTATTATTATTATTATTGTCGCTAATACAATTACACCTTTTTCAATTACGGTAATTCCTGTTGAGCGCCAGTTGTGCTATTATGACACAACAATTGAAATAACAAATGAATAATATTTAATATAAATAATAATTACTACATATAATGTATTTTTTCATTCAACACATTTTCACATTTAGAGCATACATTTAACTCTTAGAGTTTCAAAATAGTTAAATTTCAAGGTGGTGCACCACGTTCTTGGGCGACAAATTATCTAACAACACATTTATTTTATTTATTTGGAAGCCCCACGCTTTGGAGAACCAAATACTTTACAACAACACTACTAACGAATGTGTGTGTAGATAGGTAGGTATAATCGTAATAACAACGTACAATATAATAGAATGACCTTTGAACGTTTATTGTTTCACAAATTCAACTAATTTGCGATTTAAAAATCTCATTATTATGTAACTTACATGTGTATTATACAGAAACATAAAATCATAAGATTCACTTATAACTATAATAAACATGTGGTTGTTATTTTATATTTCTCAAGGATTGCCAATATAGTGTGTTTAAATTATTACTGACTTTTCTAATCTTTTTTTTTTAAATAATTTCTTATTTTTGTTGCATATGCATTACTTCTTTACGTTACTTTAGTAAAATTCTTATTCTTTCAAAATCAATTATAAATCTTTTCAGTAAGTTATTACTAAAAGTATTTAAATTACTCAGACCATTACTGTTTATGCGATTCCCACATTTTTACGACACTTTGATACTAACCAAAGGATTGTATGTGGAGCCGCTGTCTCCAAACTGGGGTGGGGCGGATTATATAAGCGCTGCCGCTGTTTGACAAAAAAAAATTATTATATTAATATTAAAATTAAAATGTATTAACATTATATGCTCCCTGTACTTACTATTCTCTGTTCTATTTAAATAACAAATTAATTATGAATAAAGTTTTATATTTTTATTTATTTAATATAAATAAGGGTTATTATAAATAGTCAAGACAAGCAAATTGGAACGCATGTGATAGAAAATTATAACAAAAATAATTAATGCTACAAAATCTAAAACGATAGCATTTCAGAAGACGTATCCTATAAGATCTAAGATAGTCGTGAATAATCATATTTTGAATTAGGTTAGTCATTTCAATTACCTGGGTTGTAATATCTCATATGGAACTGAGATTGATTAGAGATAATAAGATAATAAAATTGAGACGCATTTTTGGAACGATTCATAGGTACCTGAGAAATAAAACCCATCAGGTTGCCCGTATGAAAGTTTATAAAGCTGTTACCACAATCCTGTATGCTAGTGAGACATGGACTTTTGGTAAAAGGAACGTGCAGAGGATACAGGCAGTCAAAATGAAATTTTTAAGGAAGACAAAAGTTGTTCTCTCTTGGATCGGCGAAGGAACGAGGATATTTGACGCGACTTAAACTTTCTATCATTGCACCAGAAGATTGAAGATCACAGAAAGAGATGGTGTGAACACTTTCACCGCATGCCTGATATCCGTCTACCTGTGGCTGCCTTGGGATATCACCTTACTGAGAAGAGAGATGTCGGTAGACCTAGGAGGAGATGCGTTCCGGAACGAGTCTAAGCCCTAGTCCTTGGAGTGGTGATGATGATGAGTATGATGATGATAACAAAAATAATCGAACGTTAATTGCAAGGCGGGACCTGATGTTCCACTAATAATGTGATGCGTAATGGGCTACAACTTTCACAGACTATTTTGAAAGCTATATATAACAAAACTAATGCTCAACGGACGAGATTCTTTTGTGTGGTTTTAAACTTACACTAAACAAGAGTAGACGGATCGTGGAACCAACAGTTTATTAAACAGTTTCACAACTCATTAAGAATAGACGATAAATATAGTTTTAAAAATAAGATTGTTCTGTATGCAGTATGACAATGAATAGTCTGAAGTAAGGTAGCGAGTTACAATGGGGATAAAGGACAAAAGTATACATCTGAGTGATAACAAATTGTACAGTACTTATATTTTTTACGTAACATATTTCATTATCATCATCATCTTCAAAGATTAAACCAAGGATGGTTTGTTCCGATCTCAAATAGGCAAAGATTAGAACTAGCCACTCCAGCGCTTCCTCGGTCGACCGACACCTCTCCGTCCCCTCGGCTTATTGTTTCATAGTTCTTTGGGGATGCGGAGGTCATCCATTCGGCAAAGACGTTCTCACAAATTCAGCCGATACTGGATAATCCTGTCAAGTATATTCATAATATTAGATTCCTGCCATATATCTGTATTTCATCTGTGATCATGGGAGTATACCATGCCACGTGCCTGAGAAATCTCATGTCACCCGCTTGCTTGAATACGACTGGCCTGGCCTTTCGTTAATGTCAAATTTTCAGACCCGTAAAGAAGTGTGAGAAGGGCCATCACCTTGTAGAATTTTATGCGTCTTTCTTTACTTGCTGACTTAAGAGTTTTCTTGTTGTTCTCGCGCTTAGGTTGAACTTATGCAATTTCTTCACTACATCGTTGCTTGTATTATAAGACACAGTATAGAACAGGTATTCAAAATTGCTGACTTGTTCCAGGACAGTAAGATCTACAACAATTTTTCCCGTACGGGATCAATTCTACGAAAAGCCATCACGTAGAATACGCCTTGCGTATGTGTGTGGTATTTGTAATCCAGAGTCTTTGCAGATACACTTTAACAAATTTATACCCAATGTAATTTATTTAAATATTAATTGACGGCATCTATTTAGGTTCGTATATTTGTATTAAACTCCGTTCCAATAAATTTTACTCCCTGTAGATTAAAAGAAAGAGACAGAGAGAGAAAGAAAAAATAATATGTAGTTTTGTTATGAATATCTGAAGTATCTTTGCGATATGTTATTAGCGAATTTCACTTCCTCGTGATACCAATATCCACTGGCATTTAAAATCGTAGCTGTCCCTTTTTAGCTAACCTATCCATTCTAAAAAATGTTACGTAGCAAAACCGATTGTATAGAAATTACTAAAACGATGATGATAGAGATGACATATAAAAATGATGATAAAATACAAATGATGTACTGAAAACTACAATGGATACGTAAATAGCATAACGTTATTAACAATCTACCAACTTGTATAATCTGGCTACACTAACACATTTTTATTTTGTAGTTACAACAGACCAAGTGTAAATAGCGGCATCAAGTAGCGGGTGCTGTGATGTGAGGTCGTCACTAATAAGCTTAGTTCTTAAGCAATGTTGACTTAAACGGAGTGAACAAGCCTTAGGGTACGGTTACACAAGCGTTTTTTTCCCGGCCGTTTGCGTGCGGTTGGAGAACGCATTAAATTTAACACACAGCCAGCAATGAAATTGGTCACACGGACGTGGAATAAAAGCGGGTCGTCAACTCTGCTGTGTTAACATTGAAAATGTTTATAAGAACGTGTCGCACATTTGAAAACGACCGCTGGTGCGTGATGGAAAATGGGAACCAGTGAGTTTCCATAGAAACTACTTCTTTGTTGTCAATAACGTAGTACACATATAAAACTTTGCTTATGAATGCGACTACATTTAACTTACAATCTGTACATTGGTAAATGAAGAATGAATTCATTGATTGGTGAATGAAGAATGAATTCATTGATTGGAGAATGAATATAAATATATATATAGCCTATATTAGATTTATTGAAGCATTTTCAATGCCCTTCTCTATGCATTGCATTTGTGCAATGCCTGTAAATTTGTTTAAGGTCTACCGCATCGAAATGCAACGTGCTGCGTTTCTAGTCCGTTTTTAACACGTACGAGGGTGGTCACTAGGACTGTTAAAAGATGCCGCTAAAAAAGCTTATGTTTATTTACTTGTTACTATGGTAATTAATTTTAGTCCTTTATAAAAAATATGTAATGTAAAAAATTTTCGTTAATACAGATTTATTTACTACTGATAACTGATGTTTTCTTTGATCTAAACACGGACGTTTCTGTGCAGTTGCGTTTTAACTTTTATAGCGCAATGGCGAATGTGTATATGGATAGTGAGATACTGAGAGCTGTAGGCAAGGATGCGCGTTCGAGACGTCCCAACGCTGCCGCCCGATTAAAAACCGCCTGTGTGACTACACTTCCGTCCGTGCACGTACGAGGAAAAAACGCACGTGACACCACTGTCCGTTTTCCAAACTCCACGCATGTGCACGGCCGGAAAAAACGCTCCTATATCCGTAACATTAAACATCCAGTAATTTTTCTGGCATATTACGATTACGTATCATAAGTTGCATGCAATCGGTAGATAGGCCTACTGATATCTATACAACCACTGTATATAGTTTTTCTTATAAATAAAGAAGAAAAAACTATATCTGTGGTAGTTATCTGTGAGGGAAGAAGTCAACATCAAGTTGGATTAAAGAAGTCCAAAAGGATTAGAAAAAAATAATATACATGCAGAAGAAGTAATTGAAGGAGACGTTTTTCGGACAAAAGTGTTAAAAATGGAGGGAGTTCAGGGTAGGAGAGAGGAAAACGCAAGTTCAAAGTGAACTGAAGACAGGAAGAAGAGACACAATGAGAAGATGAAGGAACACTGGGAAAAAGGAAAGAACAAAGAGTAAAGAATTGACATTGGCATGTGGTCCTTAGATGGCCGATACGAAAAAAAGAAAGAAAGAAGAAAAAACAAAATACAAACCAAACATAATTTATTTTTTATAGACTATTGGTGCCTGCTGAAATCTACGAAAGCATAAAACTCCCGTCGTTTTGTAGGCGTCTAAAATAACTCCTAAAAATGAGATTTTATTAATACTAATCCTTTTAGATAATGTCGTTTCGTTTGTATAACAGTACGGTAACACCGAGTCGCAAACCTGCTTTCATCTCATTCCACTTGAAAGGCTTAGCTTTAAAACAGTGGTGACGACAACACACAAAGCATAATTATCAAACAGTTTCCGAACGGCAGGTATAGTTCAGTGCAAATATATAGATTCGAGTCGGTAACGTTTAAACTACTTTTCCTTTATACTGTATCTTTGTATGACTGTGCATGTGCGAGCGCTCACAGTTGTCCTTGTATTTGTTTAGAGACAACTATTATCACTAAGACATTATATAAATTGTTATGTATTTTCATACCGCAAGAATAAAATATTAATCACATTTGTGCACAATCTTCAAAGAGTTACATTTCGTTAATTGAAATTTGTCTGGTGTTTAATCAGTTTGATAGAACATGCAAACACAACAATTAATGCCTATTGATACGTAGCCAGCCGCGTGAAATAAAACATATATTTTCATAAATATTCCATAGGCTCTGCTGCTGCGGAATTAATAATTCTATTTTAACAAAAGCTACATACGGCTTCAAACGCAACCAATTCATTGCCAATATGTACATACGTATTACATATTTTATATACTTTACTTATATAGCCTACTGGCATTATACACATATATTGACAATATTATAACCTACTGCTATGCACTGCTAGTGTGTTATGCTATAGCTGGTTTCAAAGGTTGTGTTCATGGAAGCTGTTTAAACTCTCTGAATGTCGAAACCTAAGTTTATGTCGGTGTGACCAATTACTTCACCATTCGTGTGAAATTTAAATGAATAAATAAATAAAATAATAAGCGTATTGTAGATTATTCTGGAATCTCAGCGGGGTATGTATAAGCATTCAACGACGATTAATTTTAGTTTAAGTGGCGATTTATTCAAGTGAGGTTCGAGTTATTGTCGGATGATCTACACAGTGCGTTTCAAGCGGTGTATTAGTAAAAAGCTATTATAGTGCGGCATTGTTTGTAGGTGAAATTATTATTTGTATGGACAGATTAACTTGAATTCTTGTACAAGAATAATCTTGTTGATTACAAAATGTTAATTGTGATAATTAAAACTGGTTTTTATTGATGTTTTAATAACTAAAGTGACTTTATTGATGTCTTGTATTTTGTTTTCCACTGTACCATACGACGATCAGTGCGACCGTTGTAACAGTGGTGTCAGAAATGGGATGGAACCGTTAACAGTGGAAACAATGGACACTAGTACAAGATTAGCGTAATTTGTAATTAATCGGTAAACAATGGATGTCAGTCAGATGATGGAAGCTTTCCAAGCGCTGCTGCGGCAGACACAGGAACAACAAAAATAAGAACGACAAAAAGAGGCAGAACAAGCAGAGAAACGTCAGGATGAGAAAGCGGAAGAGAGACAGAAAACTCTCCTGTTGGAAACTCAAGAAGACAAAAAAGCACTGTTGCTCGAGTCGGAAGGACGACAGGCAGAGGAACGGAAGCACGAAACAGCAGACATCAAAGTGTTAATACAGGAGCAAAAGCAGATGCGAGAACAAACCGCTGCAAAGTAGGGTCTATTACGAGGTGAGCTTAATAATCAAATTACAAGGATATCAGGCGTAGAAGAATTCATGTCAAATAAAACACCTGAAGTAGAAAAATCTGTCACGAGTGTGGAAGAAGCTATGTCAGCAAAGTACACGACACCAATGAAGCCACCAAAAACTAGCTTTAATTATCACAATTAACAGTTTGTAATCAACAAGTTATTCAAAAAAAATTATTCTCTCAAGTTAATCTGTCCGCACAAATAATGTCAACTATAAAGAATTAGGCACTGTAATCACTTTTCACTAATACACCATTTGAGACGCACTGTGTAAATCACCCGACAATAACTCAAAAGACTAAACACCGACGTAAGACTGACTTGAATACACTTAAACTTAAACTGGAACTAAGTATCTCTGAATTGTTATACTTATAACCCGCTGATGTTCCAGAATAATCCATAATACGCATCAACACTACCAGAAAACATTACAGCGTAATTGCTTGCGGCCTTGAACACAGTGCGAGCGGACCGGTGAAGTCTGGAACAGCCTCACGATAAATGTCACGTAATTTGTCTTTCACCTCAAAGTAGCAGCAATATGTACGCACACATACCCTTACACCTGGACTCATGGATGTTACTGGAGAAACATGTAGAATGTTGTGTAATGGCGCAACAATGTTTAAACGTATGGGGCTGAGGCGTAAGCTACTGAGCTTACGAGGCGGAAGCTACAGAACATACGAGGAAAAGATTACGAACGACGGAAGTGGGATACTAAAGAGGATACTGTAGAATTAGATTAATGGATTGAAGAAATAACAGAAATAATGAATATATGTACCAATATGAATGAGAGATATTCTAAGAGATTAAGATGGTATTGACATGTGTGCCGTATGGGTAATAATAGATGACGATAGATATTACTAGAGTGGGCCCCTCCTG
Organism: Magicicada septendecula; assembly: GCA_034769895.1. Classification (NCBI taxonomy): domain Eukaryota; kingdom Metazoa; phylum Arthropoda; class Insecta; order Hemiptera; family Cicadidae; genus Magicicada; species Magicicada septendecula. Next base: position 351,920,785 of record CM068375.1, read on the forward strand.
AAACAAGAAGAAGCGGGAAGCCGCGACAGACTTGGACGGAAGACATAAGGAATACAATGGCACAGAGAAATCTGAAAAATGATGATTGGAAAGGTGGTAAAGTTTGAAAGCTGGGATGGAAATAACGACTTTAAATATTGTTAAAAATTGCATATATATATATATATATAATTAAGAAAGTTGTGTTACTGGTTATAATCACAAACAGAATTATCACTGTTGCACACCACTATAGAAAAATTATTCCGATTAGCGCTTTCCAGCTTCTCAGCTCATTTATAAATTAAAATGTAAAGACTGTAACAATGTGTACCTAGGTGAGACAGGACGGAAATTCGTATGCAGATTGTCTGACCACAAACGTGGAGAAGGTAACAGACTAACCAATTCGTTATATGCAAGACATTTCATAGAAGAGAACCATAAGTTTGTTAATCGTTTGGAAGACTACGAAATTTTAAAACTAGTAAATAACACAGTTGAAAGGAAGCTTAGGTAGGAGTTAGAAATATTGAAAGAAAGAGAGAAGGGGTTAGACAATTTAATGAATACTGAAACTAAATTTGATAATGAAGAAATATTTTATAATATAATTAAAATGTAAAAGATAGAGGACGGATAGATAACATAAGAATTAAATTGCATAGGCCCATATGGATGTTTTTGAAATAAGGGTGAGTGACCGCGCTTACAAGTGTGAATGAAAAAGGCGTTACAACGCTAGGTTTAAACAGAATGCACACACACACACACACACAACACATAAACATAAAGAATGTGCTAGAAAAATATGTAACTGTACAGACGGAGGTAACAGGGCTCGGAGGTTGGGAAGGGGCATTTGAATTATAGCTTGTTTGCGATGGTGTATATGGACAGTGAGGTGGGTGGGGGTGAAGGGTTTAGTTTAAATTCTTGGTTGTTATTTCCGATATGACAATGAGCTGAGAAGCTTGAAAGCGCTAATCGGAATACTTTTTCTATAGTGGTGTGCAACAGTGATAATTTTGTTTGTGTATATATATATATATATTTTTTTTTGAGTGTATATAAACGTTAATATTTTGAGTGTTTTTATAAGTCTTATTAGTTAACTAAACTAGTCTTTAAAATAGTGACTCCCTGAAAAACGTACATTTTACTTCCATGTTCCTTAAGGAAATGGAAGTATGGTGATGGCAAAAAAAATCGTGTTCGAGATTATTGCAGAATATGATTGTACTACTCTCAAAACATGAAAAAAAATCATTTTTTTCGAAAAGTGTCTGTGTGTGTGTCTGTGTGTCTGTCTGTGTGTCTGTAGATTTTTTTCTATGGCAAACGATAACAGCCACAACTTCAAACAGAATCAAATAATTTTTTGCATACAGCTCTGATTTGTACAGTACTCGCGACCTATTGTTTTTGGTGAAGATCGGTTGAGGGAAAGGGGTAGTTTACCAGCAACGGTTTTTTTTTATCAAGGGTAATTTTGTTTGTTTGGCAAACGATAACAGCCGCAAATTCAAACAGAATCAAATAATGTTTCGCATACAGCCCTGAATTGTAGGGTCCTCAAGATCTGTTGATTTTGGTAAAGATCGGTTAAGGGAAATGGGTAGTTTACCGGCAACGTTTTATGTTTTAACAAGGGTATTTTATATGGCAAACGATAACAGCTGCAAATTCAAACATAATCAAATACGTTTTTGCATACAGCTCTGATTTATTGATACTAAAGACCTATTGTTTTTGGTGAAGATCGTTTAAGGGAAAGGGGTAGTTTACCAGCCACGTTTTTTGTTTTATCAAGGGTATTTTGTATGGCAAACGATAACAGCCGCAAATTCAAACAGAATCAAATGATGTTTTGCATACAGCCCTGTACTGTAGAGTTCTCAATACCTATTGGTGTTGGTGAAGATCGGTTAAGGGAAATGGGTAGTTTACCTGCAATGTTTTATGTTTTAAAAGGGTATTTTCTATGGCAAACGATAAGAGCCGCAAATTCAAACAGAATCAAATACATGTTTGCATACAGTCCTGTTTTTTTGAGTACTAAAGACCTATTGTTTTTGGTGAAGATCGGTTAAGGGAAAGGGGTAGTTTACCTGCAACGTTTTATGTTTTAACAAGGGTATTTTTTCTGTGACGAACGATAACTGCCGTAAATTCAAAGAGAATCAACTAATGTTTTGCATACAGCCCTGAATTGTAGAGTTCTCAAGACCTATTGTTATTGGTGAAGATCGGTTAATGGAATAGGGTAGTTTACCAGCAACGTTTTATGTTTTATCAAGGGTGTTTTCTATGGCAAACGATAACAGCCGCAAATTCAAACAGAATCAAATAATTGTTTGCATACAAGCCTGAATTGTAGAGTACCCAAGACCTGTCGTTTTTGGTGAAGATCGGTTAAGGGAAAGGGGTAGTTTACCAGCAACGGTTTTTTTTTCAAGGGTAATTTTTCCATAGTAAACGATAGCCGCAAATTCAAACAGAATCAAATGATGTTTTGCATACAGCTTTGTATTGTAGAGTTCTCAATACCTGTTGGTGTTGGTGAAGATCGGTTAAGGGAAAGGGGTAGTTTACCAGCAACATTTTATGTTTTAACAAGGGTAATTTTTTATATGACGAACGATAACTGCCGTAAATTCAAACAGAATCAACTAGGTTTTTGCATACCTTTTTGAACTAAGGAGAACTCAAGGTCTGTTGATTTTGTTGAAGATCGGTTAAGGGAAGGGGTAGTTTATCAGCAATGTTTTATGTTTTAAAAAGGGTAATTTTTTTTTATGACGAACGATAACTGCCGAAAATTCAATGAGAATCAAATAATGTTTTGCACTCTTTCCTGAGTTGCAGAGAGCTCAAGGTCTATTGATTTTGGTGAAGATCAGTTAAGGGAAAGGGGTAGTTTACCTGCAACATTTTATGTTGTAACAAGAGAAATGTTTCCATGACGAACGATAACTGCCGCACATTCAAACAGAATCAAATATTTTTTTGCATGCTTCCCTGAATTGTAGAGGACGGAAGGTCTGTTGATTTTGGAGAAGATCGGTTAAGATAAACGTGTAGTTTACCTGAAACATTTTATGATTTAACAAGAGTGAAGTACTTAATTTTTATAAATAAATTATCCTGATAAGAAGCTCATAGTAATCCACTGTAGAAACATAGATGAAATATCTATAAATGAACAGGTTAGGTGAACGGGGTGGGGGTAATTTTCTATTATTAAAAATTATAGTTGAAGGTGGAGGGCAGAATTTTTTATATGTGTACTACGTTATCGGCAACAAAGAAGTAGTTTTTTGTTAAAATTGCTTCCCGGGCTCTTTAGCCGTAGTTCAATGTTTTCTGCAAAACCAGACTTTTCGGCAGTGCCATCGACTGCCATCATCGGTGAAAATCGAGTGCGAAAACGTGAGGTGGTATACGTTAGTGACCACAGTACTGTGGTTAATGCTGAAGCAATAAGTAGAAAGACGTAGTTTCTATGGAAATATTTCATTTCGAATATGATTTTAAATATAAATCTTAGAACATGGAAGTCATGTATGGTTCTCCATACCGATATTTTCAGTATTGAATACTTTGTTGAAAGTGACAATATCACAATGATACGCAATTTCAAAATCACGTTAACTTTACCCAGGGAAGCACAAAATTGGTTGGTCCGCATACAGTTTCCGACTCGTTAGAGACAAACAGCGAATAATAATTGTTGTCATTGTATACATGAATACATGAAAATATGTTATTAAACGCTGGAAAAATTAACATAAATTTCATTAGGAATTTTATAATATAATTACACTGGGACACAAGCATAGATAATAGTTATCAATGCAATATAGACACGAATACTTTGATGCTGCTAGTAAAAGTTACACTCTCATAACGGAACTTTTTTTTTTGAGAATTGTCATTAGATAAGACTCTGCCTGTTTTAGGGCAAGCCCCTTTAAACCAGTTTGGCGATGGTTTGTGAGAGAAGTACGCCATTGCAGATCAGAGCGGAAAATGGTGGAGGCACTTAGTTTAGAGAGAATGGGTGATGTATGTGTGTGTTATGTATTATCCAGGACGGTCGTAGTGGGAATGTTTTGGTAGAGGAGGTTTTGAGAGAGTGTGATTGGCCAGACACGTGGAGCATCAAAGATATATACCGGAACCTTCTCGATGCGCAGTTTCTTTATAGCAAGGTTCCGCAGAGCAAGTTAGTCTCGTACTGCAACACAAAACACTATGCCAGTTTGAGATTCAATTTCAGCGCTGTGTTTTATAACCATGTAGTGTAAAATGATTCTAGTGATTATATTCTGTTCGGATATATATACTTAGTGACTTTTGTTATTTACTGCGTCAGTCTCAATTAGGTGATATTTTATGCGTATTACTTTAGTGCATGTTGGACAAACTTAGTCTTGGAGAATTGTTTGTATACGAATGTTTATCGACTGTTTATTTTATTTAAATTATAGTTCTAATAAAAGGGTGACTTGAAGATAGGTAATGTTTTAGAAATGTGTTTTCTAGGAAACTCTAAATCAACTACATATATACTCGCATTACAATACTGCCAATGTTAAAGTTTTAACTTGAGTTGAACATTAAAGTGTTCGATAGGCCTATATATTTCAGAATATAAATATTTAAGTTGGTTTACACTAAACAAATGTCGATAGAATGTAGAAAACGTTTCTTTAAATAAAATTCGCTCATTTAATAAACATTAAATTTGTTAGTTTGGACTTCTTGTTATGAGAATACAAAAATTAAATAGAAATACAAATTATAGAAATATAAAAAGCAATATAGTTAACTAACACAGTCTTCATTTTTAATGCATTCAAAAGTTTCTATCGACATTTAAAAGTCCTTACCGGTATGCATTTCATCGCTGTAGATCTATATTATATTGTACTAAGTGACGTTTTTTTGAAGTACAAAGGCTACTAGCTCATGAAATAAAAATACCGTTATCAATAATTGATTTACATCAATTATTATTTTTATATCAGCATACGCAGCTTTTTCTTCGCATTGTATACCATAGTCTTGTACCTTTTAGGGGAATAATTAATCGTTGACGAAATCTTCAGTAAAAGGTTTCTGAATCAACTGACAAGATATGCATCAGTAAACCACTGTAAACCACTGTGGTCATCAGACTGAATATGGCGTCCAGAGCTGAGGCCAAAACGTCCGATTATAACGTCAACAACGATCAGCATGAGAATTTTCGTAGACCACGGCCTTACAGCCCAGATAATAATTTGAATAAATACTAGAAAGTCTGACTTATAAGAATCAATTTACAAAAACGTTACTGAAATAGACAAGCCGTGTCACATACACAAGAACCAATGCTAACAAAAATGTCTAGATTAGGAGAATTTCAAACATTAGGGAAAAAACATTAAACTACAATCAAACAATTTACAAAACGTACACTTCAAACGCAATTGTCTGAAAACAAAAAAAATTCGAAAAAATACGGTAAAGGGCAAAATATCATTAGAAAAAGCTATCTGTCATAGAGAAAAGTATGCAATGGAGCAATAACTAAGGTGTACTTGATTTAAAAAGCATATTTTTTCAGAAGGTGTTACTTACTCTGCCACAGGCATTTCAACTGATAAAAAAGTCAGATATCAGTCGAACAAAAATAATTCTAATAATTATGCTGAAGGGATAATTCACATCATACTGCAGGTCTTTATGAAATCAGAAGGCTGAAACTTTTAATGAAACGTTACTAAATGTATAAAGCTCCTGTAATCCGAAAACATGTTAGAAAATATACAAAATCCTCTAGAGTAATGTGACCCTTAAAGATACTTCTCCACTTTTTACACTTAGCGCAGCATGGTCAGCGTCTCAACTAATATACACGCCTATCCACTATGAAACTGTAGTAACAAATAGACGTAGACTAAATAAAACAAAAGGTAATAGTTAAATGGAACGCCACCTGTAGGAGTAAAATAAACGAAACCCCAAATGAAATTCATTCAAACTTCTTACGAAAGAACTAAGGCAATGTAAAGAGAAAATTTACACAATCAAAGATGAGAAAAGTAATTTACTAAAAAATGAGCGCTCTGAAAAACATTATTAGTCAAGCTTAAGGCAACAATAATTTCTTAACTAAAATGTTATCTATATACATTGACAGGTACCACTATGAACTCGCTAACTGACATATACAATGGACAACTCATGTTCAATTGCAGGGCAACCTTCATGATAGTCGAAGAAGGTAATAGTCCTTGATTAAAAGAAACTATATTTTTATAATACTAGCTGTTACCTGCGGCTTCGCACGCAAATATTTGACTTTTAATAAGTGTTTCAATATAATTTTTATTGTCCATGTCTATATGGCGTTCTGTCAGCTCTTATAACAATTTTGTACTCATTAGTCAAATTCTCTCCAAAGCTATTTTCAACACTTGTACTATTTTAACTTGTACTAAATTATTATGTTGCTATAACAGCCTTTGGAGATTTAAAATTACCCGTTTATAAAGTCTTTGTGGATATTTATAAAGCACCTGTTAAATCAAAAACACTAAATTCATTATTTTAAGTGTTACTGTGTTAGAAGCATTGTATAACACATTAATGTTGTCTTAAACAACCAAACATTAAGCAATCAAACACAAATTTTAGTAATGAATCCGGCTTTTTTAAATTAATTTTTACATGTAAAATGACTCTAAAAATTTACTCATTGAGTTTCAGAAGGAGTTTTCCTTTTTTCAGAAGGAATTGTGAATATAAATTAAATTAAATGTATTAGCTAACTCAATTATTTCAACAACTTACACACAGATATTATGTACATGATCATATAAATGAACAAAACAATCTCATAAATACCCTGGGTGACATTATCGAAACATTAAATCCAAACACACCTTGTTCCCCAGACTAGTAATAAAAATGTTTTAAATAATTTAAAACTTATGAACTTCATCACACGACTATCACGTTACCAGATGTTAGAGATCAGAGTTTAATATTCAACTGAAGAATATTTGCATAGATTCCTCAACATGGTTGTTCTTCCGAAGTTGTCTTATAATTCAAATTCAGTTAATCTGTATAACTGAATAAAGGAGACACTTATACTGTCTCCGTTCTTAGTTTAATCCTTATGTAAAAAAAACCTACGTGGCTCATCTGAAACGCTATTGGCCAGGGGTGTTGACACTGTCCACAGAGTAATGTGTTACGCGCATTTACAGAATGTCTGTACAGTTATGAAAGAGTTCTCTTTACTGTTACTGCAACAGGACGTTTTTGATTACGTTTAGTCATCTTTATGAATACATAGTAGAACTTTACCGTTGCTAGAAAAATGAACATAATTTAAACGTTTTTAGTAAATGATATTCCGGAAAAATCGAGGCACGCCGTTTTAAGACTTCCCCCTTATCACTGTACACTGAATTCCATTGAACTAATATGTAGCCAGTTGAAGGAATATGTCATTAATATGTAACCAGTTGAAGGAATATGTTACTCGTTGCAACACAACATATAATCTGCATGATGTAAAACAACTGATAGAGAAGACGAGAAATGAAATAACGGCGGACAAGTGGAGTCGTTGTGTCGAGCATGTATTCAAGGAAAAAGATAAGCTATGGGAATTCGACCAAGTTACATATGCCGTCGTGGACAATCTTATCATTAACACTGCTGACTCAAGTCATGATTCAAGTTCCGACACAGACATGGAAGGCATTGAATTATTCTCTGACAACAACTGATAATACACAGTATACTGGTAGGTAATTAACACAGCTTCTATTTTCGCTTTGAATATAGGTCTACTTTACTTTTTCTTCCGATATTCAAACAATGAATAAAAAAACCCATTACCCTTGTGCCGGTGTTTGCCTAACCCGGCGATCGAAGGTTTTATAAATTTTGTGCAACATAAACGCGAGTACAAATGTCCTTTAGTACGCCGATATTTAGACGATATCTGACTGCGCCATCTCGCGGCGGAATTTTGCTGTTGGCTGTATTGTAAGTGCACGTTCAGTCCGACTGCAGCTCTCACAAGGGAATCAACAGACTCTCCGACCCGGACCGACATTATTGCGTAGTTTCTTCTACACTAATGGCAAGCTAGATTTACGAGACTTCCCGGTAAGTAATTACAGCATCCTATAGTATGCTTCAAAAATAATATATATATTCAGGCGAATGCGAAAAGAGAATGTACTTGGTGCGATCGGACAAGTGTGTATGTTGTAAGAGATTTATTCGATGTTCAGTATATACAGCCCATATATATATATATTTTCAATTATTATACAAGAGTCACTGTAATTATTTGGTAAATCATTATGTAAATTTATAAGCTAAAGTCAGTACGTATAGACGGAGTTGAATTGTGCAAGTTAGGCACGTGCATGCAATAGACTGCAAGAGTGTTCTTTTTAATTAATTATGGCAGTTAAAATAAATTGTGAGACCACCCTCAGATGAAACACTATTTATATTTTGTTTGTGTATAACCGTAACTGCATTTAATGTGGTCATTTTTCAGCAAATTGCGATAATTGTGTCCCCACGTGGCAAGGCCAACTTGTTCAGTTATGTCGGCGCTGGTCGAAGCAAGTGCAAGTGACTCTTATTAGACACTCTTTAATTTAATTTTTTTTTAATTTAGTGCATTCATTATCACCTTGCAGACTTGATTATTCTCAGGCCATTTTAAAAAAAAAAAAAAACAGAAACAGAAACTTTATGCTTTTATCTTGAGTTGGTTGGAAGGCCCGTTCTGAGGTTATTACCTGGAACTAGGGTGCACATTTTTGCGAACAGCATTTCTAATCTTTTGTGAATTCCCAGGGTTCTCGTTCCTAGTCGGAGATTCTGGTCTAGGCTGATGTAACTACACCTTCATCAGCCATGAGCCATCCTACACGCACCTGTTCGGAAGGGGGAGTCTGTTGACCAGCCACAAGATGCATCATACGCACACGATTAAGGTGATATGAACTCTTTTATTTTCGTTGGCCGGGCCTGCCGTTCACTTGAATTACAAATTATTTTTCTTTTGAAACCATGTGCCCACGCTGCTAGACAGTCCGCTCTGGGGTGTGTCAACTGAACATTCATTATGAACATCATGTGACTTTTATAATATAACTCCATAAATCTAAGTACAATGTTTGTAATTGTGTGCTGCACTGGGGGAGCGTGCCAGAGTTTTTTTTACTCTTAAATATTTTTTTTATATTGTAGCGTGACAGAAAATCCACTACTTATTAATTCATATAAGATAATAAACACTAATTACATTACTTATACTAATATAATATCGAATGAAATTTAATGAATGCAAAGGAATAAACCACAATAAAATAAAAATCCTCATTGCATTATATAGAAATACCACTATTAAAAAATCAAAGAAATAATTAAGAGTAACTCATATTATAAAATCAAGAATTTACCCAGGAAGTTAGGAGCAGTAAACAAACTAGATACCACAATATCAAGAAGAAAGAATAAGTTTAAGAGTGGTGAAACAACAAAATACCCCAAACACAAGAAGAAGGAAGAGCAGAGTTTATTATCAGGAAGTAAACAATACCCTGAACCCTTTAACGAAGAGCAAAGTCAGTATCAGAAAATAAATTAGATACTCCAAACCAAACATCAGTCAAGATAACACGAAGTACCTTGGTTTACCCAAGAGTGAAGACAAGAAGAAGGAAGACCAGAAGAAGGACAAGAGTGAAGACAAGAAAGAAGACAAGAAGAGAGGAAGAAATAGTATGGAAGAAACACCATTATAAAACCTATTATTAACTACCATGAACCCCAAACCCATAAAGACAATTAAAGAAAGTATAACATCCCAAAACCCTATAAAATGTAATTATTAATAAGCCAAAAGTGTTGTATAGTATTATAAGAAGTGAACCAACTAAAGCTATTGTGTGATAAAAAAAATAAACAAGTCTTAACAGTCCATGATGACTAAAGGTCTGGTCTGAGATAATAAGACTCAAAATATCAGAACCACCAGTGAAAGTGAACTAGTGCAAGTGTTTTTGGAAATACAATAAACTTAAAGTTGTAGTGATACTATGACTTACCAATATGCTATATAACAACTTTTATATTCAATAATACACATCATCATAAAATAATAAAATGGAAGATTTCCAATATTTTATTATTTTAATGTCACTTTGTTATTACAAGACATTTGTAGAAATGACAGTAGCTAGAGTATGGGTGGACATGTTTACTGATAAGGGGATAATAAATAATAATAGTTATACCAGAAAGGACTGGAATTAATTTAAATGTTCATAGGTTTAAAATGTTTAAAATGGCTATTTGCTCACAGCCATAAACTCAATATGTTTATAAGAGTTCTTAGTTAATAAGATTTATATGTGTTTAAAATAAATTATGTTTGCCAAATAACAGCATACATACCATTAATAATGTTTCAGTAGGTATGCTGTGTTAATTTAAAAAAAAGAGTTAAATGTATGTTTTCAAACAATGTCAGCAATATGTTCAATTGTACAGAATGCTAAGTAATGTTCATTATTATTTTTATATAACAGTAGTATTAATTAGATACTACACATCACAATAAGTTTATAAACCATTTTATTTTTATGTCATAATAACTGTTTAAAGTCAGAGGAGGAGTAGGATTAACTTTATTTGAGAAAACCAGAAATGTAAAATTCTAAACTCTAGGCCATTTAATGAATTCACAGAAACCATATAAACCAGTTAATTCACTTATAAATCCTGTAAACTGGCAAGATTTAGGTAAGGCAAATCAGTTAACAACTACTGTGAAGGAATCTATGAGTTAAAATGATAAAATAGAAATATACTTTAAAATATTGTAAATTTTTGAAACATATAAATTAATTATTTTTAAAGAGGAGTGTTAAATTCAGAGATTATCACAAAAAAACCAGTTCAAAGGTTCAATTTATATGTATTTAAGGAAAGGAAGAGAAATATGACTATTTGAAATTTATTATAATAGTATTAATAACAATTAAAATGGCAGAAAAATTGTATGAAGGCGGAAACCAGTTTTTGAGCCTAGATTTCCAAAAAGAAAGAAATTTGGTAATTTCCACAAAAATGTCAACAGATATGGACTATAATATATCAATTTAAAGAGAATGAGAGAATTAAACCAATGATAAGGTTCATAATTCATGAAGGTGATGAATAAACTAAATAAATTCCATATATAATGTATTTTTGTATCATGTATATGGGATATCGAAATATTTTAACAATACTTTTTCAAAGATTAACTGGGCCAGATTTTGACTAACGTGAAGGAAGTTAGTTAGTTCTTTGTTAATGATCAAGCTGAGCAGTTTATGTGATAATACGTTCCTTGAAACCGAGAAAAATGGTGTACTAAGGTTACCCAATAAAATCAGTGAAGCGAGAGTTACATAAATTAAACACTTTTCCAACTAAAACTACAGAAAACTTTAACCACAATAGTGAAAACAACATCAACACTACACAATACCAGTGCATAAAAACAGTAACACGACATATTTGTGACAATTCCATCTACAACAGTATAACCGTGTTTTTGCATAGCGAACAAAGAGAAGTGAACACCAAAAACATAATCATAATTAAAACCAGTGATCCCTAAACACTATTCCAGAATACACCAAACAACATATTAGACCAGTTACACCAGTTCGGGGACATTTAAAACATATATGAACGTAATTTTGATGTGAGATTTTAACACGACGACTTTGCAAGTAACCTCGTCATCTTTTCGAGCGGCCATTTTGGACAGGCTCACCAGTGCCAACTACATTGAGTGACTTCAGCGCTTGCCGTATTGGTTTGACAAATCAACAATATTACTTATTTTATTAAATTTATTCACATGTTGTTAGATAATAGTTATTGAAAACACTTTATTTGTAAATGTTATACTTTCCCATACTGCCCTTCTCTGACTATTAATAATATAATCGCTCCAAGAACCTTTTTTAATACTTGTAATCATTTATAACCTGTATGAACAAATCGATTATTTCCTGAGACGGAGTCGACAATTGCTCACAATCGATTAAACATCCATCATTTCTTAATTGTGTTAATAAATCAATTTATTTCAATTGTTTGTATCTATAACTTCTTTCACATGCTAATTTAAGGTTTATTAATTGCAACGAGACTTCCTGAAGAAGAAAAGATTTATACAGAGGGAGATATTGGACCAGCACGAAAAAACATAAATCGATTGCTGACCGGAGTTAATCTAATTAACTCCGGACTTAGTTAAGATCTCCAAGAAGTGCAAAATAATTAATAACTGCCTTATTAATTATTAGAATTTTTATCAAAACATTAAAACGGAATTATTTCTCAATTACAGACATCAATTAAAACATAAAATTTTTTTTTGAAAATTTTTCTTTTTAAATAAAATTTTTTCTTTATTATCTTTATTTGTAAAGACTGCATACAGGGTCTTGTTACAAATTGGCGTCCAACTTAGAGGGCTGGATATATAATTTATGGGATGTTGCTCGATATATATATATATATATTGTCTATTTACATAATTAAGGGCATGTGAACACTACTTATTTATTATGCATTTTGTTGTTTATTGCGGATTGGAATGTGATACTTATGTGATTTATGTGATACTTGCATGTAATGAATTATGGGGGCAACAATAAAAAATGTTATTGTTAATTAACAGCTGAGTTTAATTGCAAGTCCCGTCATACTGGACCCAGCGCATTTTTGGCTTCTCTAGGCTCTCGCCTAGTTTTAAATAACTAGTGGCTTCTCTTTCAAGAAAAAATAAATACAAAAAAAAGGTTTTTTTTTATAAAGCATAAAAAAGGAAAGAGTGGTTACACCCTCTGTGTAATAAAGTATGTCATTGTCGCACTGACACAGTCACACAAATATTAATTTGGTTTGTGATGAAAAAGTTATGACAATTTACATGTCTTTATAAGGAGGAGTAATCAATGGACCACCCTCTACATGTCATATATATCGTCACCAATTTTGCCAAATGTTTATTTTGTAAACAGATTGCAAAAATAAAATAAATAAAAAAAAAAACATGTCCTTATACAGTATCAACATTATATGTACCCTGTCTGTACTACTTCTGTCAGTGTGACACGCCTCTAATTCAAGCAGCAAATAGCGTTTCAGCTGTGCCACGCATGTTTGTTTACATCGGGATTAAACTAAGAACGGAAACAGCATAGGTATAAAATTACCTGGAACTTCTTTGACATAACCGATGAAGAATATTATTATGAGATGTGCCTCATAGAAGGCTTTAGAAAACTTTTAACATTTTAGTAAGTTATGTTAGAAAACTTCTACATTTTTTAGTTTGTCAGCCGCACTTCTATGATTAGTCTTGTAAGTAATTCCATGTCCCCCCGCCAGCTGAGGTGTCTAGTTTTTACTTTGTAACAGACCGCTTATCGTGTTAAGTCACAACCATAAGTTATTCAGCGTTAGAAAATAAAGCTCGTGTTTATAGTTTCTTATGCAGTTCACTTGTCTATACTCTTGTTTGTCTTAAAACAAGGATCTCTTAAAGTTACCCATTGTAATCGTCTTACCAACATCACTTTTCTTGACATCTTACGTTTCATTGGATTTCCTGTTTTAATAGTGTATACGCGCCGATAATGTTTACGTGCATTACGTAAATGATGCCGTGTTCTTTACGAAGGTTTCTACAGATCTCTCACATATTTTGTACAGGTAAAAAATACGCCTTCTTCCAAAATTACGTTACAAACCCCGTGCACACACACACACACACACACACACACACACACACACACACACACACACACATTGTTGCGACGGTCTCCTTGATCGTCGTATAGTACAGTGCAAACCAAAATAAAGACACCAATTGAGTCACTAATCACCAGTTTTAATTAATCACAATTAAACAGTTTGAAATCAACTAGTTATTCAACATGATTATACTCGTAGAATAATTTAAGTTAAATTTGTAAACACGCAATATTAATGTCAAATAATAGAGTCCCGCACAATAATCGCTTTTCACTAATAACCACTTGAACGCACTGTGCAATCGCCCGACGCAATACAATGAATCAATATAACTCAACTGACCGTCGCTGGATGCTTATACTTATACCTCGCTGATATAACAGAATAATGTCTCACTTTTTGGATGACGTCTTAAACAAGAGTCTCTTAATGGCGATCTCGAATCCTTAGACACAGTGCGCGAACGGGTGCGGTCTGGAACAACCTCGATTTTTGACGCATGATAAGCGTCACGTAATTGTCTTTCTTATCATATTAGTTATATGTACGCACACAAGCATTACAGCTGGGTTCGCTGGAATAGCCAAGAAACACGCAGAATGACACACTCCATTGATCGAGAATGTTCCGTTGTGTAACAATATGTAAACTTTAAGAAGACTTTCGCTCGTCGCAAATCTATATTAATATTAATACTAGAAAGCAGAACGCGTTCATTGAAACGCATTCGTCTGTAGCTGTCCAGCTCAGTACTGCATCGGACTAGAGCTACACGAAACAACGATATGGCTTTTAGCAGCTGCCTTATTAGGCTATTCTAAACGTGTCTTCTTCTTCTCATAGTTCCTATTCGTTTCGGATCTTGAACATCATACTATTTTAACTCTCTGTACTGCTGAACGAAGTAAGTCAGTTGTATTCATGCCAATCTAGGTCCTTAAAAGTTTCAGGTATGAGATTCTCGGTCACCCAATTTTATTATCAACAATATTATCAGTCATTGGCTGTCCTTTGATTTTATGTTTCCTTTTATTACAAACCCAATCCTATTAACACATCTTATTCCTAATAACATTATTAATATTGTTTTCACCCTTTTATCTCCTTTTTCTAGTCTTTCCTTTTTACTGTTTCCCCAATCTACTGGGTATACTGCCGGTTTATTGGGTTTTTACATAGTAAGTTATTTTGACCAATGGTTTTCTTTGTTATTTTTTATTCTTATTAACATTTTATTGACTTAATATACAGTTTCTAGTTTAATCATTAAACAATTCATTCTTCTCACTCACTATGGACCTTTTCTTCTTTATTTATGTTGCATTAAGATAAAATTTTAAGTGATAATTTTGTTATGCTACATATGCTCTCCTGTAAACGTGATTAGTTCAGATCATACTCTTAGTATGGATGAAATAATTACTACTAATTCTTTTTATTTACCAGATTTTCTTCGTGATTACATATTTTCACTTTATATACCTTCTTTTTCCACCGTTGCTTCCTCTCAGATGATGTGTATCTCCTTCATTAGTTTCTTTCTTCATTAATAAGTGATCCTCAATCTTGTGTATAACATTATCATTTTATATACTTTCTTATTTGGTGCTTCCCCACCAGTATGTTTACTCCCTATCATTCCCTAACAAATTAATTGGAACAGTTCAGAGTGGCACCTATGGCTTCAATCCCTGCTGTCCAATACTTCAATTAATTGAGTCCAGAGGCATTATCCTCTCTGCTCAAAATATAAGACTGATGGCATTTTCTACATCCAGTCATAAATTTAAATAATCAGTAAAAGTAGTCTCTTTTGACTAAAATAAACATCTTTAGATTCTTCACTTCATAATTCTTTATATTAATTAATACTTTTATACACTTGACTCTTCTTCTCTATTAAAGCTTATTCCGTATTATGTGGTTTAGGTATGCGGTACTCGGCTATTTGTTGTATTACTTTGGTTACCTTGCGTCTGCTGTGGGTAATACACGTAAGTCGGTAAATTGTGTTGGTTGGTCGCTGACTATTGGCCATCGTATAGTTTACCTGGGGTCTGTACTCCTGATTCCTTCTATCACCTCCTCCTTGATTACCTCCGTTCCGATAATTATTTCACTGACTATAATTATTCCCTCTATAATTGTTGCCCCGATAATTATTTCCCTGATAGCTGTTCCTATGGTAATTATTTTCGGGGTAATTATTTCGGTTTGGTCCCGGATTGTTACGGTTATTCGGACCTTGATTATTATTATTGCGGCTATTTAGTGGGGTGTTATTGTTCTGGTTGTTCGGGTTAAAATTATTACCATTTCCGCTTCCATTCCGATTTGGTCCGTTGTTACTATTATAATAGTCTACCTTACGACTGGGGGGTTGGTAGTCTTGAAATTTTCCCGCAGACTCGCAGTTCTCTAATAGTTTAGCTAGGTCAGTAATTTTACTAAGTTGCTGGTATAATTGGGCATCTTTAATACCGTAGCTATAGTGTCCAGCTAACTGTATCACCAAACATTCTTCCGGGATTGACGGTATAAATTTTCGCGCCAAACATATCTTTCCCAGGAAATATGATGTTGGGGATTGTCCCTTGGACGCGTCGTATTTCCCGTAAAATATGTCCATTCTCACTTTGTTTTGCGTTGTTTCTGACCAATATTTTTCTTTGAATTGGCGTTTGAATTCGTTTAAGTTTGTTATTTCGGGCCGTACTGCTATCCACCAATTATCCCTCGTATTTCGCAAAGTTTCGTCTAACATTTCCCTTATTCTATCCCATCTTGTTTCCCTATTCCTTTCAATGAACTCTTCCATCCTCTCTAAGAATTCCATAGGGTTCCGGCGATAATTTTGGAAGTTAATTACTTCCCTATTTTCGCTATGACACGTATGGGTATTCAATATCGGTGTGTCCCTCAGCGCTTCTAATCTCTCTTGCAGGTTTTTCTCCCTCTGATCTATTTCCTGTATATTGTTTCTATTGGTTTTTATCTGCTCGTCTAATCTATTAGCGATGTCATACGTTCTTTGTATTCTCTCGCTAACGTCTTTCCGGACTTCTCCTATCTCCTGCATGATTTCGTCTTGGTTTTGCCTTACCTTATTATCGAGAGTTCGAACATCTTGTTTCGTCTCTACGGTTCGTTCCTCTATGGTTTCAAAACGGGTATTATTTCTTTCCTGCAATCTTTCTAACTGTTTCGCCATTGTCTCGACCCTCCTGTCACTGTCGACTTTACTATCATCGATTTTTTGGTTTACCGTCTCATAATTTGCACTAATTTCCTTTCTTAGGGACTCTATACTTTTTTTATTTTCCTCCTGATATAGCTCCAGCTTTTTTCCATTGTCATCGATTTTATCGGTTATATATCCCCTTAAAGATTCTATCTTTTTATCTAATTCCTCCTATCTATCTATCCTATCTATTACATAATATCCTCCTAGACTCCTGTCTATTTTTATTATTATCCTCCCTTAGGGATTCTATATTTTTGTTATTTTCCTCTTTCAGGGATTCTGTATTTTTGTTATTTTCCTCTTTCAGGGATTCTATACTTTTATTCGTATTTTTGTTTATTGTTTCTTCCATTCTTTGGAACATCATCATTATTGCGTTCATGTCAACGCTCCCTGTTGCTTTTTCTGGTTCGGGTTTCTCTGTTTGGTCTCCCATTTGTATGGGTCTGTCTCCCGCTTGTTCCTCTGATTCATCTCCCGTTTGTATGGGTTTTTCAATTTCTAGTGTGGGCGGTTCTATTTCTATTTCTTCGACTTGGACTGCTTCCCCATCTTCCACACTTAATTCTGGTTCTACATTTGTCTTCACCTTTTATCCTTTTGGTAGCGGCATCTTGATTTGTTGATAGTTGCCGGACTTGTTCCTTTCCTTTCAAGCCTCACTAGTTGGGCTGCCAATTTATAAAAGAAAAGAAGATATTGTTTGTTGTTTTGTGTTGTGATGTCGGGTTTTACACTCCGCGCACTTTTAATACTTACTAATTGCTGGGTTCTCTGCGACGATGTTGTCCTGCAAACACAACTTATGCTAATATGTGTATGTGGGCGCCACTTGGATATTTGTTCCAAGAAATTATTATTATTAAAAATTGATTTTTTAGTTGTTAAATTAATTATATAAAAAAATGTGAACAAGACAGTTTGAATTATAAATAACGTATGTTTAATGATCTTTCTTTTCATAAGAATCGTCTGAAGGACTAACACTCAAATTAAACAAAATTGCAGAGTTACAAACAAGTTATTGACAAGTTTTTTATTAATCATCGGCTGATAAAAATTTTATTGCTCAGTTGAATAGCATGAATTTAATGTATGAAAAAACTTTATACTCAGGACGTGACTCCTTGAACTATCAAGAGAAATCAGTGGGATGCTTTACAAAATTTGTGTGATTTGAAGGTGTTTGACATGTGTAGTACAACTGTGTGACAACGATACCAGGTAAAAATGATTTTAACTTTTGAACAACTCACGTTCCGGTGGGTAAGTATTTCCTTCACTGGACACTGTTCTTGGGGACGATTCCAATCTTGCGCCTCTTCGTGTTTACGTTCCTCGCATTGGTAACTATTTATAAGTCAAATTACGGTTTTAAAACTCCTCACGATTGAAATAAATATTCGTACTGTTTCTATGCTTTGAATTCTGGCGGCGGCGAATAGCTGACTGCTTGGTCTCTCTATTCTGCCGTCTCAGCGCTAGTTCCAAACTCAATGTAGAAGGCTTGTCAGTAATATGTTTTGGAATTTTGTCAAAGTCGGTTTATCTTAACAAATACCAGCAAAATTGATTTTCTCTATTAAAATCGGTCCTTTTCAGGGCCGCTGGATATCTGGCTGTGTGCGTTTCTATTAAATATGGCGTGTTGCTGCTCTATTCAACAACACGTTAGTGCTTAGCGATATACTCCTTATATAGGTTAAGTCAGTCTTTTGTCATGTACGGGAAAACGCCTTTCTGTGTTCTCGGGTTGAATTCTTGTTCTTCGACTTCGCCTTGGACGAGATGATCGGATTCGTAGGTGATGTGTCTCTTGTGGATTCAAAGCATAAAGTGTTTTTTGTGTCAAATTTCGTCTTCCTTTTATACTCTGTAAGGGTCATTGTTTTAATTTTTAAACATGAACTTCCGGTATTTTTGAGTAAAATTTTCTTCTGGAACGCTCGAGAATATGCAAATAGAACATCATAGAACAAATTTGACTTCCGTAGAAGCTTTAGAACAAAAACTTCTTATTCTTCATACTAAAGGATATTACTGAAATTATTCTGGTATTTGTCAAACAATTTTACAGAACTACTTACAATCTGCATGCCATTATTATTTTTGGATTCTCTGCTTTCAACTGAATAAAATGATACCATTCACGATTGGTTTTGAACAAATTAAATCTAATAAATTAACATAAAATACAATTCTTACCTTGTAGTGTTTGCACAAAATTCTAATTTTCTAATTATTAAAATGTTATGAAGTTGCTTGGTTCTTGCTATAACATTAATACATATCATAATTATCTTTTCATAACAAAATAGACAAATATTAAAACATATAACATATAAATCAGTTCATTTTTGTGTAGGCATTACATATGGCCTAGGTTTTTTGTCACTGGTTTTTATAATAATTTGTCTTTTTTGGTATTATATATGAGATTTTTTGGGTATTCACTTAGAGTTTGTTATATTGTTTATCTTTGGGAATACCTGGTTTATCCTAATATATTTTATTTTTATTGTAATATTACTTAGCATCTCACTTGGTTTGCACAGATGAGTTATATTCTTGGTGTGACAATTTTCACTTTTATATTTAAAATTCTCTAAGAATTAAGCTTGTCTTCAATTGAGCAAATATGTTTCCATTGTACATTATTGGATTTTACCTTTTTCCTTTATTTTTTCTAATATTCTACAATTATTCTGTCAAATATGACTATTTTTGTGATTGTTTTTTGGTCTCAGCCTGGTATGGTATAGGTAAATAGTTTCACAACTTGACTGTTAAAGTGTTTTAGGTGGTCAAATATATAAGTATAGTTACTTCATATTGTGTTTCAACTTTAGAATGCATTTTTGTTGCATTTTGATAACATTAAATTCATAAATACTACAATTTTATATGTTCATCACATGTTTTCAGTTTAACACTGTTTTTGACTATTTTAATGGACTTTTAATCAATTTACAGCTTTCTCTATTTAAAATAATTTGTTTGTCGTTGTCTAATTGACATTGACATATATTTTTTATATTAATTCTATAATAATTAATTTTCACATAAAATCTGAGTGATTGGTCTCAACTCCAAAACCTTGGTTTTTTGTTATAACATTTATATATTTTTTATTTTAACTTACATCCTTTTTAATGATGTGTTCAAATCATTTAATACATTTATTTTATTTATATCATAAAGTATAATAATAGATCTTGTCCATTAATATACAATAAATAGTTTTTTGTACCCTATTCAGAGTTACATTTCTTAATATGTCATGACCTCAGTTTGGTCATTTCTGAGATTATCTGTTTCCCTTATTATCACTTTTACACTGTTCTTCACTTAAACAATATATATGGGGTTTGAGTCTTGGTCATAGTCTTTGTCGTTTTTTCATGTTAATGATATTAATTATCGGACAATATTACAAAATGTTTTGGATTACTTGGGTTCGATACTGTTCATCTCACCTTCCTCTTATGATAATTTACTTTGCAATTAATTCCTTTATGGAACGTTCTGTGACGTTACAATATATATGTAATAAGAACCAACTACATGTAAAATCAGAGTAGAACATCATGAACTGGAAGTAGCAATAATGGAAGGTATAATACAGGTGTAATACAATCATTTGCCATTGTTTTTTAAGAGTATTAATTGCAAAAAGGGTCGTTTAAAAACGGTAATAATAGTTCCAAGAAAGAGAGAGAGAGAGAGAGACGGAGAGAGAGAGAGAGAGAGAGACTGAACATGTTAATATTTGTTAATGACATTGTTCTACACGTAGATACCAAGTAAGACCTCTCAAAAATATACAGTATTATAGAAAAATTATTATGAAAACAGTTTGGCTTGAAAATCACCATTTACGTTTGTAAAATAGTTCAAGTTAAATTTATTCAACCCACAAGAATAAATGTCACCTCATTGCACTAATTAACACAATGATCGCTTACTACTAAACCATAACAATAACGCCGAACCGCAGTGGCAATATCTCCAGGTATAACTGAACGGCTAAGTCGACCGCTGACGGTTATGTGTATATCCCTCAGAGGTTACACCTCATTGCACTAATTAACACAATGATCGCTTTCTACTAAACCGTAACAATAACGCCGAACCGCAGTGGCAATATCTCCAGGTAAAACTGAACGGTTATGTCGACCGCTAACGGTTATGTGTATATAACTCAGAGGTTACACCTCGTTGCACTAATTAACACAATGATCGCTTACTACTAAACCATAACAATAACGCCGAACCGCAGTGGCAATATCTCCAGGTATAACTGAACGGCTAAGTCGACCGCTGACGGTTATGTGTATATCCCTCAGAGGTTACACCTCATTGCACTAATTAACACAATGATCGCTTTCTACTAAACCGTAACAATAACGCCGAACCGCAGTGGCAATATCTCCAGGTATAACTGAACGGCTAAGTTGACCGCTGACGGTTATGTGTATATCCCTCGGAGGTTATAGAGAAATCTATCAGTTTCCGACCCACGAGTCAAGAAGAGTTGCGAAATGGTATTTGCTACAAACGAGATCAGCGTATGACGTTGGCACACTGCGCCAACCGAGTGCCATGAGGAACACTCGCCTCGAATGGTGCCGTGCGTTAGTTGTAATTGAGTTTCATCTGGACGTAGGACTATGTACCAATTCCTCAAGACAGAAGTGTATTGCGTAACACCAGGTGTTTATTTTTTTTCAACACTTTCACATAAAACAACACCTCTTGTACACAGAGGAGTTAACCAGATATCGTTTTTACCAAACACGTGCGAAAGAACGCGCTAATGTGGTGGGAAACAAAAATTAATTAATATTGGTATGGAGAACCATACTTGACTTCCATGTTCTAAGATTTATATTTAAAATCATTTACTTGAATTCGGTTCGATAATTTATAAAAAAAAAAGTATCGCCCACCCTCAAACTATTTTCACTATTTATAGATATGGTATTTTTGTTATTATGGAGTAGTCGTTTAATATAAGGTTATTTTCGAGTCACTTTATCTATATAAAAATTAGGTACTTTATTCTTATAAAGCAATTGAGTTACGCAGACAATGATCCCTCCTCCTCAACCGATCCCCACCATTAATGATATTTACAATTTTGTTTGTAATTTGTAATTTCTTAGGTATCTCATCCTTCAAAATTAAATATTCGTATTTTACTTGATTTCACCATAGCATTTTTCAAAAAATCACCCCCTCCCCCCGTACCTATCAACTCCATTTATAATTATCTCATTTACCATTTTACACTGGATTAATATGACTTTATTTTCGTGACACTTATTTATTAAATTAAGTGTTTTACACTTGATAAAATGCAAAACAATGCAGGTAAACTACCCCTCCCTCCTAACCAAACATTCTGGTTGCCAGGCAACAAAATGATTTTATTTTTCACAATTACCATTGTTTGAAAGAGTTTAAATGAATATTTAACTACTTTGCTCTTATTAAAACGTAAAACGTTGCAGGTTACATAAAACTAAGCCTCCCCCTTAACCGATCTTCACCAAACTCAATAGGCCTTGAGTCCTCTACAACTCTGGCACATATGCAAAGAATTATTAGATTCTGTTTGAATTTGAGGCAGTTATCATTCGCCATAGAAAACATTCTACAAACACACACACACACACACACACTTACACATTTAGGAAAATACTTTTCTTCATGTTTTGATGGTAGTACAATCAGAATCAGCCCTTATCTCAAACACGGTTTCTTTCGCGATCACCATACTTCCATTTCTTTACGGAACATGGAAGTAAAAATTAAATAATAACGGAAACCAACGTCTACAGTTTAAAATTGATAGTAAGGAAAATGTCCAAAGTAGCTACTATCGTTAAAGAAATACCATTTAATGGTGTTGGAAAATGATAAAGTGTATACGTATAAGTAAAAATAAAAATAAATTCATAAAATATTAGGAGCAAACAAAAATATCAAGATGATATTAGAAAAGCAACAATTTCTAAAAGTACAGTAATATCTAACGTAAATAAATGTAACTGGAACCATTCTTTTAGTCACACGGAATCCGATAAAACAGACATAAATCAACATTTTATTACCACCAACAGAGATAAGCTTGAGAATGCATCGACATTACCAGTGAATGGTGCATATATTGGAACCTCAATAAATAAAAACGATGATTCACAGCTTGAAATAGCAGCGATACTACAGTACAGCATTTATTGTATGTTGTCAAAGTGACATAACATAAACACGACGTCTCTCTCTCTCTCTCTCTCTTACCCACTCATCAGTAGCCTGGCTGGTTTGGTGCATCCTCTAGCTTCTCCGAATTTCTTCTTCTCTGACTGTCTACAACATCAAACACCTACAATCTGCCTCCAGTATTCAAGGCATTGTCCTGCCTTCCCATCCAATTCATCCCACTCACTGCACCCTCTACCACCAAACTCATTAATCCTGGATATTTCACAACAGGCGCTCCATTAGCACTCTCCTCGTTATAGTTCTACTCTACCTCCCCCTCCCCCCACCAGTTGTTTTGCTCAAGCACTTTATTTTTAACGTTATACTGTTATGAGTTTACCTATTGTCCAGCAATGCGACCTCTAAACGTACAACTGTGAGAGAAACTGTAGTTTCTTTACTTTTCAATAACAAATTTTATCTTTTAGCGATATTCAATCCAAACTGTTTCCCTAAAAGCTATTCTATAATATTGTATATTTTTGAGAGATCTTACTTGGTGTCTACGTGTAGAACAATGTCATTAACAAATATTAACATATTGTGTCTCTCTCAGAACTATTACTG
This sequence comes from Magicicada septendecula, assembly GCA_034769895.1. NCBI lineage: Eukaryota > Metazoa > Arthropoda > Insecta > Hemiptera > Cicadidae > Magicicada > Magicicada septendecula. The sequence continues at coordinate 351,944,699 of CM068375.1, forward strand.
CCGTTTTAAACTATCATTTTATTTTCAGCAATGCTCTTAAAAAGCAATGTCAAAAAGACTGCATTTGTTCTCAGTATTATACCTTCCATTATTGCTACTTCCCCCTCATGATATTTTACTCTAATTTTATGTCTACATGTTTCTTATACAGACTAAAAAAGGTTCTTGCATTCTCATATTTCAGACCAACTTGTTTTAAAATTTTAAAACGTTTATTCCACTTGACATTAACGAACTCCATTTTTAGAATTATAAGTACTATACTTGAATTTTATTTTCCTTTTTCTCCCTTTAATAACTAAACGTAGGGTCAGAATAGCTTTTCCTGTACTCTTGTTTATTTCAACTACAGAGTGTCCTTCATTTTGTTCCTGTCCCAATCTGATTTCTATCCTTATATATATAGGCCTGTTAGTCATTGTAGATTCTTGGTTGGACCTAATAATTATTCTGACTGTGTAATATTAGCCACATCTGTCTAGATACGTCATCTTTGATATAGTGTAATGTAAAGCTTCCCAAAGTATGAACCAATATCACCTGTGTTGTATATATTAACTAAAGGTTTAAATACCCTATCTTCACTTTTCACTCCCTCATGGAATTTAGAACTTCAGCTAGTATCCTTTCTATAAAACTTCATTATGTTCGCATGTTTACTTATCTTATTTTTTTTAACTTTTGTAAATTTTTTCGTTTTTTTCGTCATCTGTATTTGTATACTTCCTAGGTTTGTCTATCGGTTGCAATACAACTTCATTAATTAAAGGTTTCGTTTTACACCTTTGGTAATAAGAGGTTTTTCAAGTTAAATACGAAATCGCAGAGAACAGGCTATACATATTTGCACTTTGCTTCTGTTTGTTGCATAGTATGAATCGTAGTATAACCTGTACCAGATCATACCTACATCATTTTTGTTTAATATAAATTTTTTTGTCATTTACATCATATAAATGACTCCATGATTAGCAAACAATTACATTTTTTAGTTTGAACAAAAAAAATATACGGGATTCTTCTACTAATTGTTTAAAGATTTTAACATTTAGATTTTAGAGCATACAAAATCTGAAAATATTACGGTATATTCTATTTTTTCTTAAAAGTGTTCGCGGACCCCCCCCCCTCCCGAAACATTGTCGCGTACCCACTGCTCTAGACTCTTTGAGTCCTTGTTAACTACGCAAATTATGCTGGCATGCAAAATTATTTTCTGGGTCATCTGCATGCTATTTATAAGCAACAGCGGCTGGCTTAGTTACTTCCACCAGGCGAGATTGTACAGCGTCGATCACGTGGTTGTTGTTGACTAGTGGAAAATGATTACTGTGTTATTGTTAGTGCGGAGCTTTAATAGTTGACATTACTATTGCGTGTAGAAAAATTTAACTTGAATTATTGTATGGTAATGTTTTGTTCATTTCCAATTGTTATTTGTGACTTAATAAAGCTGGTAATTAGTGGTTTCACCAATTACCAAGGAAACTAAAGGAAAATTGGGTATTACTGATGAACATAAAAAAACGCAATATCTGTGTGTCGAAGAAAAACAACAGAATTAGTCTTATAAAACAAAGAACGAATAAAAAATGCAACAGCTACAAGTACTTTCAGACTGATACTCGACTTCGGTATTTCAATTCCTTTATTCCTTTTCAGTCCCCCGTGTGCTAAGAATTTGAAATGTCCAAATCTAACACTTTATTCAGGTGTTGGTTAAAATTCTGGGTACTGTACCTTTATCCTTTCCTGCAGTCATTTTTTATATTTCGTTTATGCGATTGTTTGGGTTCGATCTTTAGTGAATAGCATATAATTTTACGTAGGTGAAAGAACTATACAAATTTTAATTCCGTATGTTGCAAACTAGTTCGCTGGCGATTGCAGTCGGTGTTGTTAGTCCTTTTTTTTAATGAAAAATGATTGTAGTAGTAGTATATTACAATTGCGTACCTGTGATTCCAAGAGTTGATATTGATAGCTTTACATGAGAACTGAAATTACAAATAAAAAGCGATATTTATGTAATGTGAAACACTTTTTTTGCGGAAACTACGAAAAAACCCAACCCGAAAGTAAGGCGGGGACGTTATGTTTTCCTCATCCATGGCTTTTATTTATTTCATCAGTAAACTAAAAGCCAAAAACCATTGTTAACTAACCGCACAAATGAAAACAACACGTATTTTTGCTTTGCATTAATTAACAGGACAATCTACAATTAGTTCACATCTTCTTTTCCACATCGTAATATATCGATACAATCGCATATTAAAAACATCTCAAATGTGCTGCAGGAACGCATAAAGATACAGTTCCAAATTCTGTGTAATATAAACCTAAACCTGCAATATTTTGACTTTCTTATGATCCATTACATGACAATCGCTTGCCCCTCCACCAATCTTGGTTGAATCAATCGGATACATTAATAGCGGTCGGGACATATACAGACTATGCCGTGTTGTGTATATAATGACGAAATTGCCGTTATTAAGATCTGTTGGTATGCGAAAGCGGTGTATCTCCAAGATCATTGATTATAAAGGGAAAAACACACATACAAAAACACATCGACAACATGGACTTTCTACACGTACACACAAAAGGCCGAAAACTAGACACACTTGAACAACTGGAAATATACAAACACACGAAAACACATAAAAACGACATCCTAAACGAACAGACACAATTCAAATCACACCCATTATTCGAACATATCACACCCCACACACACAACATCGACCTTTCAAAAGTCGATAGCGTCGCCAAGAACAAGACGGACAGTGCTCCCAGCGGCAGCCTCTGAAGAAGCTTTTTAAAAGCCAAAACTGGTTCAGGATACTAAGGTAAAGTTTTTACGTTTTTACCCATAAAAACTTTGTGTCCCGACTCGGTAGTGAATTAATTATATTTAGAAAAAAAAAAACATGAGAGAAAGCGAATGTAATATTAATTGTGTTAAAAGGGCGAATCGTTCCAGTCTCACACTTCTTACTTGCCATTTCTGCAGAATTACCTGGATGCAGGTTGTGAAAAATGGCAAACATTCCTGTTTCCCCTTTCTAAACGTTAATTAAAACTCTTCAAACGTTTAGTTATTGTGCTTCATTATTATTGGTTTGATTCAAATCTGAAGTATTGGCACGGTTAAGAAACAGATGTTAGTAGCCAGCTATGTTTTTGTTGTGCCTATTAAACCAGTAGTGGCGACGAATGGTCAAACATTAAAGTTAAGAGTTACAGTAAATACCGACTTACAACTACCGTTATGGTTACCTTCGTATTCACGAATTCAGTACAATTACTAAATTAAGTGCAACGCCATTATTATCTTCTCCACCGCTTTCTCATTAAAAACAGTCTTACAACTGTGTCAGCTAAGACGTTATTTTTGTACACATATTATACAGTATAATATATTGTTAAAAAAATTATATTATAATCTGATTTTAACACTAATCTTAAAACTAGAAGCTGATGGAAGGATGTTATTTTTATTATTACACACTACATTATTATGGACATTAGCCATTGTTTGAAAAACAAATTCAAAACCATCGTTTCGACCTCTAACAATCTGTGATTGTCTTCAGGCGTAAACCAGTTATTAGATGAAAAATACTAAACAGATATCGACCACAGTATAACAAAAGATTTACTAATTAATAGAAGCAATTGTACTTACCAAGAGCAAGGCCTCTCTGAGTAGAAGGCATTCCATCTCTGGTCACAAAGAAAAACGACAAGCTAATTAACTATAGTTTGTTTCAAACTGGAATGGGATTTTGCGTGACGTGAGGGCGGGAGGCTCGGCTTAGATACGTTTAATCAACCTCGTGGAAATTGACGCGAGTTGCCAGTTGTCTTCACCATCGCCTGGAACACGTGAAGTTTTTCCGTAATTTTCAGTGTGTGTATTTGACGTTTGTTTAGTTACCGGTTTTCAGTAGTTAAATTCAAACAGTCTTCATAACGACTACTTATTTGAAGTACGTTATTATTTATACTAGAGCCATTAGACAAAAAATACTGAATTTAACGATATCTGTAAATGTAAAGAAAGATAATCTTTTTTTACTATATTACAAATAGTAAACCATTAATTAAAATAAAAATAACATTAACAACAGTGTGTCTTATAATGCATGCAACGACGTTGTGAATAAGTTGCATACGTTCAACCTTGTGTGCGGGAGCATTAAGCGAACCCTTAAGTCAGCAAGTAAAGGAACACGCTTAAAATTCTATAAGGAGATGGCTCTTCCCAAACTTCATTATGGGTCTGAGAATTGGACTTTAACGAAAGGCCAGACCAGTCGCATCCAAGCGACTGAAATGAGATTTCTCAGGCACTGGCAGGGTATACTCTCCATGATCATAGAAGAAACACAGACATAGGCAGGAACTGAATTTTATGAGTATACTCGACAGCACCGCCCAGTATCGGCTGAATTGGTGGGAATATCTTTGCCGAATGGACGACTGCCCCATCCCCAAACAACTCTGGAACTATAAGCCGAGGGGACGGAGAGGTGTGGGAGATCCGAGGAAGCACTGGAGTGACCACCTCTAGATTTTGCCTGTTTGAGACCGGAACAAACCATCCTTGGTTTAATCCATGAAGATGATGATGATGATGATGATTAACAACAGTAAAACAATCAAGTAATAGGGGTTAGATTTATAATTAGTTTGATACCATAGTAGCATTGATTCTTGATGGTGCTAGCGCGCGGCCCGCAAGAAGCTAATTATCAGGAAACCACTGTCATTAGTAAATAAGTAGTCTTAAATTTATAAAGTCCCAAATCAAAATAAAGTATGGACTTTTAGCTACAATTTTCCAGCTGGAAGTTTTTAAATGGTCAAAAAATAAAAACTATCTCCCTTACTACTTTTTGTATGTTTGTTTGTTTTTTTTTTTTTTTTTACAACTAAAAAACATTTTGTTGTTGTAATACAAATAAGAAATATTAAATTTATTCCAAGAAGCCTAATATTTATACTGTAATATTCACTGAACTGTCGTCTTTAAAACCATATACATTTTAAGTACATTGGATATAAATTATTAGTAAAACTACCTGAAAAACGAAGGAAGATAAAAACAATCAAATTGTACGTTTGCTAAGAACGCGATACACGACGCAGGCTGGCAACAATGTTCCTGACTTCCAACCCCGTTTTAGTTTCATTCAAACTTTGGACAAGTGCCCCCATTTATTCTACACGTTTCTTCTTCTTCTTCTTCTTCTTCTTCTTCTTCTTCTTCTTCTTCTTCTTCTTCTTCTTCTTCTTCTTCTTCTTCCCTTCTTCAAGGATTAGGATATATAAACCTGTTCGGCCACCCATATCATCGTCGGACGGCCGACGTCTCTTCTACCAATGGCTTTATAGTTCAGTGCCCCTTTCGGCAATAGTGGCTCTGTCATCCTTTGCAGATGATCCCGCCATTGTCTTCTGTAAATTAAAATAATCTCATTTATGTCCTTTACTTTGAGTTCTTCTTTGATATGCTCATTCCTTAATCTATCTTACAATGTATAATTACAGAATTTCGAAAAACTGCATTTCAGAACTCTGAATACGCACCAATCAATTTGGGTATTGAAATTCTCTTATAAAATTTAATCCTTGTGTTGTGTCTTGCTTTATTTCTAATATTTCTACGAAATACCTCAAACATTCCTAAATTTATTTATCTTCTCTCTTATATCATATTCAGATTAATAGCTTACTACACAGCCGAGATATTTAAAACGGCTCACTTGTTTTAAAGTGCTGTTGTTTATAATTATCTTAGTCCTCACTGGATATTTACCGTTAAAGGCCATGGTTTTGGTCTTCCTAACTGAAACTGTCAATGAGTACTCTCTTGCTACTTCATGTAATTGAAACATAGCTCTTTGTAAATCATCCTCATTTTCTTGAATAATGAAATATGTCATCCGCATGTGGCAGGGAACCCATAAAAATTGATTTGAGTAGGGGGAAAATGACAGTTCTACCCCGGAAGTGACGTCACACGGCGGGAAATTCAAAAATTGTGGTGGTGGGGGTAACCATGCGGCAGTAGTCTGTCGGCCATGTTGTCGTCGTCGCCGCCTAAAGTGGGGTTAACGTGTGCGTTGATTGGCGGAGGCGTGGCTATGTTCGCCGTTCGCCGTTCGCCGTTCGCCGTTGACGTCGTCGTTGACGTCGTCATCGTCGCTGGGCGGCGGCCTGGCGGTGGCTTGATGGCCGCCCGTCGTGGTGGGGGCGACGGGGGCCATGTTGGAAAAGGTGCGATGTTGTCGAGTGGTGTAAGAGAGTAGTGGTTAAGGTACGGCCTGGTTGCCGATTCGTGCGTGTGTTATAGTGTATGATTATGTATATGTAAGGGGTTTTTCCGGAAGTTCGGCCATGTTGGAAAAGCGTCGTCGGTGTTGCCAACTGTTGTCGGCTCGGTGTTATAGTGTACGGGTTGAATGTATGTTTCGCCATTGTTGCCAACTCGGTGTTAAAGTGTACTGGTTTCGTATATATTTACCGTGCCGTGCCGATATCGTCGATGTTGTGTATAAACATGGTTACTCCCACCACCACAATTTTTGAATTTCTCGCCGTGTGACGGTCCAGGCTAGAACTGTCATTTTCCCTGTAAGAAATACAGATGATATTCAGTGTTCGATTCACTTATCTGAACGATTGCATTGTTGACAACTGTGTGTCTATGTGTTAAGTAAATTGTAGTATGCGAAAAGGATAGTTGAAAATAAACATAAAAATATTATACGATAAAAAAAAAAATCCATGCTTTTCACATGTGGAGTTATTTTTTACAACAGAATGCTGACAGACCACACGTTATTACTGGTGTGTATGTAATATAATAGGGACAAGCGGTAGTTGGCTCCCACACGTTTTTTTTTTTTTTTTTTTTTTTTTTTTTTTTTTTTTTTTTTTTTTTTTTTTTTTGGAATGTAGCAGTTGACTCCCACGTGCATTTGCAGCTGTCTAGACATCTGTTTAGCGAGTCGCTAAATTAATTGCATCCGGCTGTCAGCGTAGAATTAATTGCCACCATCTGTTAGTTGTCGCCGTCTGTCTGAGCGTATAATTAATTGTCGCTGTCTGTCTGAACATATGTTAATGTTGGGTGTGAACGAATTTAAAGGCGTACATAAATTATTGTGTGAACAAGTCAAGATAAATATGCGTGGCAGTCGTTACTTTTTTTTGTTGATGATGTAATCGGTCCGTCTGTATGGCCATCTGTTTATCGCAGCGTGCGAACGTGGTCGTACATAAAGTTTTTTTTAATAACAGAACAGGATGTGTGACACCATCTGTTATCACAGCGTGTGGGAATTAGAACGCAGACCGAGCTAAGTGCGTGTTCATGACTTTGTGTGTGGGAGCTTTTTTTGTTGTTACCATCTCTTTCGTGTACATCCTTGAAATACTATGTATAAGCCTGTACGAACTGCTCTCCAAGACACATAGTTCGTCGCGAGACTCAACTGGAACTTGTATAAGGTCAGTTTGATTTTTAAATATTCTTTAATTTCTAAATTATATTATAATCATACACTTGTTGTTTAATAAAATTGATTTTTTTTAGAATAGTGTTAATGTTCCAAGGAATTTTGAAATTAAAAAAAAAACAATAAAAAGGTTAAAGCAATACTGTTTAATTACAAATAATTAAAATACATGTAATCAAAATATATTACAATTTAAAATACATAATATGTAAACGCACACAGTAGTGAAAGTAATCAAAATATATTACAATTTAAAATACATAATATGTAAACGCACACAGTAGTGAAAATTACAGTGCACTATGACATGACAAATATGTACAAAAAATGAAATAAACACACACAGTAGTAACAATTAAAAAAAATACAATTGTATACAATTATATCAAATGAATTATGTGTAAGCACATTATTTTAAATATTATTGGTAAACGTGTGCAATGACAATTATGTACAAATATATTTGTTAATTCTGAAGATGTCTAAAGTGTACAACATGTAAGCCTTGTTTTATTATCTAGGCATAATCAAATGAAATATGTGTAATCACATATATTATTTATAATTAAATGAAATAGAACTAAGTACATGTTAATATATATATATATGTAATCGTACGTGACAAATGAAGATGTCCATTCGATACTACTGTACAATTTCTACTATGTAAGCTCTATCCTTTTCTCCGCGATAAATTAGTTGCAGCGAGCACGGTAATAAATTTTTTAATTCCTCATCTTCAAAAACACCTGCGTATCTCTTTGGTAGATATACACGATATTTTAGTCTAGGGTCTTTGTAATCTTGAAGAGTGACGAGTATAGTTTTACCGTATTTTGCGTCTATATTTTGCATTTCTTCTATCGGATATTTTACACCGATTATCAATTCCTTTATTTTTTTATACTCGATTGCGCTAATAGTAGCAAACTTTTCAGTGAATGATGCCATTTTAAAATAAAGAACTTATAATAATTTGCGGCACGTCTCTCAACGAATGAACGAATAACGCTTGCGCGCAGTGGAATATATAGGGAGGTAGTTGTGGAGGTGGAAACCGGAGAGGGGGGAAACTACTCAACGCACAGTAAGCGTTTATTTTTAACCGTGTGAACAGGTCACGAGTTGATTTCTCACGGCTCGATGGGTAGGTGGGGAAGAGGGGAGTCGGTTATTTTTTTATACGTCTAGACAGCACTTGTGCTTGTTCGAACATGTCGCCGACGTTAATTTATTTTTAACTGTGTGAACAGGATGCAACTTGATTTCTCACGGTTCGATGGGTAGGTGGGGAAGAGGGGTGTCGGTTATTTTTTTTTATACGTCTAGACAGCGGTCGCGCTTGTTTGAACACACTAATTTATTTTTAGACAGATGATGTAATCGATAGAAAGACGACGACTGTTTTTTTTTTTAACTGTGTGAACAGGATGCAACTTGATTTCTCACGGTTCGATGGGTAGGTGGGGAAGAGGGGTGTCGATTATTTTTTTTTATACGTCTAGACAGCGGTCGCGCTTGTTTGAACACACTAATTTATTTTTAGACAGATGATGTAATCGATAGAAAGACGACGACTGTTTTTTTTTTATGTAAGCGCTAAACAATAATTTTAGTAATTTATCAGAAACGTATTGACTATTCTAAAATCTGACACAACCCACTCGCGTAAAGCGTGTACTCTACTATTTGTACATATTTCCGGACATAAGCGGTGCGTGAGACAGGCTGTTCCGTGTATTGATTGTAATTGATCGAGTTTAGGACATCCGAAATCTTCTAAATTTATAATATTAAAATGCACGATACGCTTCTGTAGAAATCTTTTTTTTTGCAATCCTTTTACGAACACGAAGTTAAAAGGAAACGTATACTTTTCTAATATCGGTACAAGATGTTCGTACGATGTGTCCCCGTCCGTCCACGTTAGTCCATGATAATGGTCTGTTAACCATCTGTTTGTCCTCACATGCTTGTGATTCGAAACAATCGTCTCTACTGGATGTGTAAATATCCAATGCCTGCTGGCAAATGCAGTGACGTCCATAACGGCTAGTTCCTTAACGAGTTCGTTTCCATCGTTGTCGATAAAACAGTGAAAGTCAACTATGACTGCTAGTTTATCCTCGCACATCCTTTTTTCGTTATATACAACGTGTTTGGTTTTACTAGGAACGTTGCAGATCCGTCCGTCTTACGGAACAGACACGTTGTATATTGTGAAACGCTCGTAAAGAATTTGTTCGGAACGTTTATTTTGTACTTTATATTTTCGTCACTGATCAGTGCAACAAATTTACATGTCAGAACGTTGTATACAAAAATTTCTATAGGGTACAGTACTGTATGCTTTAAGTCACTGCAGCGTATGTACTCGTACGGAGATAGCAGCTCCATGCGTCCGTCTTCAACGCGTGCTGTTCAAACACTGAGGTATGCGATATTAGCGGAGGTTGTATAAAACACTTTTGTCACAGCAGCATATATATTTTCAAACCGGGTGTTCAATAGACGCGTGAAAACGAACTAGAAATACGCTCTCATGTAAGCAGTGTATGCGGTTCTACATAAGGGACAATTATGTAGGGTTATGGCACAATTCACACATGTAATAAAATGTCGACAGGGAATAAGTACAACTTCCACGTTATGTGTGTAACAGACTTTGCACATCGTATCACGATTCGAGCTTTCTTCTACGTTTTTTATATTCTCCTTGATCGTGTCGGTGCGTTGTTCGTTCTTTGCTGTCACTGCTACAGCTGTTGGTGCTTGCGCCTCGGTAACAATACCCAGTGCCTTGAGGATAAAATTTTTATCTTTCATTAACATTACGTAAGAGCACGCAGGGAAATGTCGTGCGTGTTCCATCCAAGCATATTCTCCACGTTCCCATTTGTTTAATCCGCCTCCACAGCAAAAACAAATCACTCTATCGTTGCATCCGGTGTAAAAGAAACCCGCTTCTGATAATTCTTTAGGTGTTATCGTTAACGATACAGGCCATTCTTTAAAACTCTTTAAACGGTTTTCCAAGTTTCTGTAACGTGGGTACGGAGATGTGATTTTTTGAATTAAGATGACCTGTACTTCTTTATCGTCCGGTGATAAAGACTTGATTGATGTAGTCGTTGCCGCTTCACCGCATTGTGTGAAATAGCGGTTGTTGCTGTTGTGATTGATATCGTCAACATAGATATCGTGTGAAAGCATCTTGTACGTCCACTCGCGACTCGTGCTGATGAAACACTGAACGAAGAATAGGGAGAAGAGGAGAATCGTTTTCCCCCTCCACAAAAATAAAATACACGAAAATTGATTACATTACATTCTATTTACAATAAAATAAAAATACATGAAAATTGATTACATTTTTTTTTTAATTAAAAATTACATTCTAAAAAAGCAAATTTCTATTTACAGTAAAAAAAAACATTAATATATAGTAAACGTTTAATTGTGTCTGCGCACCGTGTTGGATAACGGAGTGTACACATTTATTGAATCATGCAGTATCAAGCAGTAGGCCGCTGTCTGAGCGGGGAAATTGGTCGACGACTCGAATTCCAATCTGACGTCGACTGGTGATGACTTGAGCGATTCGTCCTGTCTGCTACAATCGAAGACGAATAACGGTGCTTTTGCTATGAACTCTGTAGGTGTTAGAAGTACGTTGGGTTGACTTCTGTGGTAGTACGATTTTTGAAATCGTGTATACATGTCGTACAGCAATGCGTAACGTCCGTTATCGATATCCAGGTTCAGGTTATCGTACGGGTAGTATTTGTCGTTCAGAAAGAGTCTCGCGTTTGTCACATTGCAGTGATCGAATTCACCTGCGTGTTTTTTCAGATTGTTTTTTCTGGCGGTCTGAAAGGTGAGTATCACGTACCGTGGTTTCTCCAGTTGTGTAGTTGTTTTCACAGTCCAAGTCTGTCTGTCAGTCGTCGGTAAAGCCGGATACTCGTGCAGTTCCCAACTACGAAACGGTAAGAATAGCGGTAGGTCCTTGCGTATGATATCCAACAATCGTATCCGTACTTCGTTGTTCACGTACACGAACGGAATCATCCAAGAGATTTTGGTCAGTTCTATATCGGCGTTAGCGGGCGCATCCGTAGACGAGAACAAAGCGTTAACGTTGCTGGAAGTGCGCAACAGTATAAGTTCCTGTTTCATGTTTAAAATAACATGCGTGAAATCCTCAGCGAATCCCATCAGCATCCTCAACGGTATGCAAAAGTTGAATTCCTCGTGTTGGCCGGTCGGTGTTATCTCGTTAGCTGTAGGAGCAACCCAACCGGCGTTTTGCATCGAAACAATGTCCTGCTTGCCGGCAGATAGCATGGTTTTAATAGTGGACGTGATGCCGACGCTCTTGGTACGATCCACTTCCACACCGGCCAGTTCGTAACGGATTTCTTCGAAGAGAAACGCGATCGCGTTGTTGATCATTTTCACGTTCACACTACCGGTGCTGTCGGTCTTTTTGCTCAATTTGCCTTCAACGTACAGGAAACTTTCCATCGGTAAAGTGAAGACTTCCTGTTGCAGTATAGGTATGCGTATCTCATCGTTATATCCGTATCGTGACGCTGACGCGTACGGTGCATGAGGATGATATTCGTAATGTGTGATGTTGTCTTCGAAGAATGGTCGACGTTCAACCGATAAGACGATACCGCTGTCCGCCATATTACTTGTTTTTCTTGACTTTGAATCCTAATGAAATCAGGTAGCGTCGGTTAGTTGCTGTTAACCGTGTCAACGACGAACGTCTACTGATACCTTTTCCAAAAGTGTTGACCTCTTTTATCTCGTGGTGCGAGCCGCCGCCGCCACCGCTCTTCATCACGGGGGTATCGGTGAAATAAATTCCCATGATTACTACACACGTTTCAAATGTATACGTGCGGTGATGACTTCGCCTTGAAAATTCACAATATCACCGTCCTGATCGTGTACGGACAGTGTAACGTTACGCAAGTGTAGTACGTTAAGTGGAAAATAAATGACGTTTCTAGGCGTTTCTACTATCTTGAATCCTGGCTCAACCGTTGGATAGAACGAGTGCAGTATATGCTCGTTTCGTCCCGTCTTGTACGAGCCTTGTACAGCGTTACACCTTATCTCCAAAACGTTCACTTTGTTAATGTTTACAGGCACGTCCGACGTGTGTAATATATACGCTTCTAACTTTCTGTTCTTGGAAAAACCCAACATGGTACCGATCGTGTGTTCCGTAGATCCGAAATCGATATCGTATGAACAATAAATTTCACATTTCAACGTGTTGTTGTTGGGTCGTAGAGAAAATTTCGGGTCTGCTAGTTCTTTCTTCAGGTATGTTTCGATATCACTGATTTCGTACACTCCGGTCGGTATATTGACGAGTTCTAACGTTTTACGTGCTCCCTTTAGTACGGGAAAGATGTTATTTCTTCCGCTTTCCACGTTCGGTATAGAGTTGTACGTGGTAAAGTCCAGCAGTCCCGCGTACCATTCACCGTTCGTCAGTTCAAGCGGTGGAAAAAAGTCACAAACCAGTGCGCTTGGATCCGTTCCTGTGACAGTGACCGTAAGCGAAGACATCTTGGCGTTTACTGATCGTTCGATATCAAAAACTCTAAAAATAAATGTCCACAGATGACCGTGTTCGATGGCTGTTTCTGTGCGTAATTGTAATGAATGTCGGTCACGTTCGATCCAAAGTACCGTATTAGCTCGACAGGAGGGCGCAGATTGCCGAATCCATCAAAGTACCAGACTCTGTCGCCTCGCTTCTTGTAGCATACCCAGTGCGTGCCCGGTCCGGTAGCGTCGTCCAGATTCACGATTGCGCTTTCGTTCTCCCACGGTGATGTACTAGGAAGTGTGTCGCGCATGTACACGCCTCTGAAATAAGGTATACGCAATAGTTTCGTGTACTCATAAAGATCTCGATCGGACAACGGACGCACGGGTATTTTGATTAGTTTTTTCGGTACGGTCGAAGGTATAGTCCTGAAGCCTTTTTACCATCGGCCCGTCTTCGTCGACGTCCTGCCCCAGTTGTCGTTGTCCTCCTCCTCCTCCTCTTCCTGATTGTCGTGCGTCGAACCGGCTTGCGTCGTCTGGTGCGACGTTTACGCACACTGCCACCGCAGCATAGCCCGCTGCCTAACGCTGATTTCGCCTTCATCGCTGCTGCTACGGCTGCCGCGTACGCTCTTTCACTGATGCCGGAATTCAAAGCTTTCACTTGTTCCCACGCTTTACCGGCTAGCACACGATCCGCTACACGTCGTCGTTCGTTGTCCTTGTACTTGCTGTAAGCGATATCGTGTTCACGACAAGCTTCGTCCAACTCGTTGATTCCTCGATCACCACGAGCCAATCTCTGCTCTAGTTTCGTTCCGGGTCCACAGAACCTGTAGCCGGGCAGATGTAGTTCCACCGGTAATACGTCCACCGCTCGATTGATCAGTGTAGGTACTGACTTCGCAACGAATGGTACCGCGCTTTTAACTATTTTTCCGATAAGACCACGCCCTCCCTTTTTTTTTTCGGCTACGTAGTTCGTACATGACTACTGTTTCGCTTGCTCTCGATAAAGGGATCTCCAATCGTGCTCGTCCTTAGATTTGTCCAGATCACTAATCAACTCGTTCGTCTCCGACTTGTTCGTAAGTAGTAAGTCCGCCTCTTCGGCACCAAGTGAAGTACGCGCTGCGTGCTTATGCAATTTATAGATATACGATACCACTTTCTCCCAACGATGTTGGAACACTTTTGCGAGTTTGTACGTTTCGCTCTTCGCGTACCGCTTCGCCTCCTCCAATTGACGTGCGTTCACCGCGTCCGTAGCCCGTGCGCCACCGTCGCCGACGTTTAGAATAGTCTTTCCTTGTGCGTTGAAATAAGCGTCGTTTACCGCGGTGATCGTGTGTCGGTTCAAAAATTCCAAATTCACCGCGTCCTTGTTGTTGACTGGTGGCGCTAACTGTGTTATCCGCACGTTGCCGACCATTAGGTTAGAGTTCGTATCCTTCGGTATGATTTTCGAGTCCACGTATACTTTGGTCGCAGCGTCTCTCGCACGAATCGGTTCCCTCAGAGACTGTATGCGATGATCCCGCGCGTCGACGACAGCTCCGTTCTTCTTGTTCGGTACCAGCTGTGTGAAACGTAAGCACGAGTAGTCTACGTACTGCTTGTTGACAGCGTCCCCGAGATCGACGGGAGCGCCGACGTTGACGAGCTTACGACCTTTCGCGTCTATTCCTTGCGTCGTCGTCGTCGTCGACGACGGATCGTCGGCAAACAGACAGTGGTCACGCACGAAGCGCAGTGGAACGGCATCGTTACCGTCTTGCGGTTCGCCCAAGTTGTGTATTTTTTCCCCGCTACGTCGAAGTGCCCGTCCTCGGTCATCGAGATACCAATATCCTCCCGTAGACTGCGACGCGTCTCCCTTCGCGCTCTGACAGCGCTCTGGTGTCTGCCGAACTTGTCAACACTCATCTTGTGAATGATGCGTCTCGTCCGTTGTTCACGGCATTTATACGTACTCGCGTAATAAATCGATTAGTTTTGATACGATCGTACTGTCTATGCATTTTATTCCGACAACGGAGAGTCCGTCGCTATGTTTTCCTTTTACGATCGTATTTAGAAATTCATCGTACACGTATACGCGTGCGTCTTTGAAGAAATAAATCTTTCCGTCGATGTATCGGAACGCACTGTCGACGGCTTCTGGTAAGCCGACAAAACGATCTTTAACGTATCCGTGTTTCTTGATCGTGAACGTGCACTCGTCTATTTCGCCGTAATACATATCGTTGTACAACAGAAGAGTTCGACCCGTGTACGTGTGTATCGCAGCGTTTATTTTCGTCATCGTGCGAACACCGAGCGTTGTGATAGAACGCGGATACCCGTTCAGCGGTTGCAGACTGTGTATATCGAACATGTATACGTAGTTGTCTATGAATAGCACCACTTCTTCGGTTCGCGGTCTCTGGTACATCGCTGAAACGTTGGTGAACGTCAACGGTAAGAAAGTCAACCAATCCGTCAACAGAAGCGGTGATGACGGACTCGATCGCTTCGACTCGAGATCCAATGTCCACAAAAAGTTATCGTGCACAATATACAGGTGTCTGTTGATTATTAAAAATTGATTAACGTTCTTTAGCCGACATAAATCCGTCGTCCGAACGGTGTCGTTCGTTGTCGTCGCCGTCGTCGTTGACGTCGTCGTTGACGTCGTCGTCGTAGCTGGCGGCGGCGGCTTCCCGTACAAGCGTTGAATGCCTTTTATATCGTCGTCTCTCAGGTCGAACGCGCCGTTCGAGCGTGGTACGTAGAACGGGTACATGATCGAATCCTTCTCGAGGGAATGAGACAGTCCTAACGCGTGTCCGATTTCGTGCGTTAACACCTGAAGGAAACTGGTCTGATCGTCCGGTATTTCGGTTGCGTTCGTATAATTCCACGATTCGTAGTAGTCCATGTGTATTTCGGTAGTGTTATACGGTAAATCGGGCGGGTAATAAGCGTGAGCGAGTATACCTCCTCGTCCGTCCAAATCGTACCCGCAGATCGTGCACCTGGAAGTCAGACACCTGTGTTTAAAATATTTCATAGCAATGACCATGTCGGCGTTTATGTCGTTGGGTCGATATTCGAATTCCAGGTTCGAATGTTTCTGCCATACAGTGAACGCTTGTCGCGACGCTTCTATAGCGCTGGCGCTACCGTGAAAGAACCGCCACGACAAACGTCTCTTGGCCCACGGTGTTCGTAAGGTGTACGACACGAAATCTTCGTTACCGCATCTCCGCGCACGCATCAGATTCATCGTTTCGTTGTTCAATTCTCCATTTACGGTTAAATTGTAATTCACTTGAAACGTGCGAAGGTAGGCATCCATATCGATGGTGGCGTTGTCCGTGAGTCGTAAACTATCGTCGGGTACGTAACCGTATCGCACCAAGTAATCTATAGCGAAATCAACATCGTTAGCGTTAACGCTCGATGCGACAACGGCACTTGTGCACACGATAATAAACAGTAGCACGATATCCATGTTGTCACAACCAAACGTGGAATGTCCCCGGCGCATGTACGACAGTATTATTTATACACTTTATCGGCTTTCAGAATCGAACCGCTCTTATTATACGATTATGCCTGCTTCACGTAGTTCTTCCACTATGGAGACGATTTCGTTCGTGTGCCCACTGTTTCCAACACGTTGTGATGCCATTAACAGTCGCAATCTGTCCACCAGTTCGTTCGGATCGTCCCAGTGCACGTAATCGATTTTGTCTTTTTTTCTCGTTAACGTCATATACGATGTATCAATATTATTATGCCCCTGTCCTGTACGTTTCGGCGGAAACAGTTGCGATATTATTCGTTTATACTTTACACCTCTGTTCGCGTTCACCTGTGCGTTCGCTAAGTAATACTGCTTATGCGCGTTGGTGTTACGCAGTATATCTTTGTACGCTTTCAGATCTGATTCCTTGTAAATATTTTCATTAGGATGCTTCATGAACACTAGTTCGTAGAGTCCTGGTGTACCTTTGTATCGTTTACCGTTGATAAGAATCGAATCGTCCGTATCGATTTCGAACTGTGAATCACCGATCATCCATTTTCCGTTTTCGTGTCTTACACCGTACGTATAGTCCATCAGACGATCGCGTTCGGACGAAATGATCATACGCATGTACTTGTTCGCTAATGATTCACTGTCATATTTGTCCTGAAAATATCTACGCGCTTCACGTCTTCCTTCCGGTGTGTCTAGCATTTTTTCAATGTTGAGACTGGGATCGTCCTCATCATCATCATCATCATCGTCTAATGTTTCGGCTATCACGGGCGTTTTCAGGAAACGCGGTGGCTTCGTTCGGGAACGAGATGGTGTTCCCGCATCGATTTTACTAATTGCACCTGTCGGATCCTCTTCCTTCTCCTCTTCCTCATCCTCTTCACGTTTCATCTTTTTCACTCTTGAAGGCTTTTCATTTGTTGATTTACGTTTCTTTTCAAGCAACGCTTGCGAAATATTTTGTAACGGTTCTAGAATCGGTTTGTAACTTTTGGATAACGATGCTTCTTCTTCACGAATCCCATGTTTTAACGCACGGTATTTCTTCCGTATATCATCACTGATCGTGTCGATATCACGTGCTAGTCGTTTCTTCTTGTCGTCCATCTCGATAAACGGCAGAACATCAACTAAAGTCGTTGACAGCAGGTCATGTGTATTTAGCTGAACGTGTGACTTTTTTTTGTTTAATCGTTAGGCGCGACTACTATGAAACGGTCAAAACCGACTCTATACCTGCCAGCGTCGATAGAAGAATCCTTGTCCACAACGAGAAAGCCGTAACGATCTTTCCACGCCTCAGCGCACATATTCTTAAACGTGTCATATTTCATGTCCGTGTTGACGTGATCATTGTACGCATGTTTCAAGTTGCGATCGTCCTGTTTGAACAACACTATTAGATTGGCATTGTCACGAACCAACTGTTTTGGCACTTGACTGTACGTCTGACAAAGGTAAAACGCGTCCACACCGCTGTGTCGTCCCATAGAGAAATACTTGCGTATGTTGTGTTGCCTTTCGCAAGACACGTCATCGAACACCATAATAGAATTGGGATCGACCTCGTCGGGAGGTGGTACCTCTTCGTTATCGTTGTAGGCGTGATAACCCATTCCTTCGTCGGAAAGTCGTGTCATCAGGGTCTCCAGCATCTGATATTTGGGTTGAAATAGTGATTTAGAAAACACGTATAAGTTCGCGAATCTCAATCCGTTTACATCGAACAACAGGTTGAACATGACGTTTGTCTTTCCGCACGCGGAAGGTCCGCAGATAATCGAACGAACGGTATCGGGCAGAAGACGTCCGTGTTTACGTTTTTTTCTGCCACTCCCACCATCGTCGCACAATTTCGAATAGTCCACGTCCTGTATTTTTAGTCTGTGCGCTTGTTGCAATATTTTCATGTTGTCGTTCTACGCACAGTCTATTTAATAGTCGCACTATATCGTAGCAGTCGGTAGATATGTAACTGCATACACATGTGTCCGGACCCGTTTCACAGTTCGGATCCGACCAAACACATTCTTTGTAGTGATCGAATCCGGTGCCGGTTGGTACTATTTCGCTGAGTCGGAACCTCGTCACGCGATTGGTAACCCGTTGCCAGTACTCGTACACCGTCAAGATCCTGCGCATGCGTTCAACGTCGTTTGCGGTCGTGTTCACGATGTACTCATCGTAACCAGGATGTGACACAATGTCTTTTACACTGTACACAGCGCGCATGTTGTCATCGTAACGCATCGACGCATACTAGTTCTATTTCCTCGAGTCGAATCGTTGTTATACCAAGTTCTTCTTGTGTATCCACGAATCGTGTTTACCATCGAATCCTAACCATCTGACTTTCACACGATCGCCTTTACGTTGTACGATCTTTTCTACCAAGTACACGTCACCAACGTTCGATTTACTGATTTCGTGTTCATAAAAACCACCTTTCAACACTTCTCCTGTATGATCCTTTAGCGAATAAGTGACGGGTACGCTGCCGGTACGCACTGTGTGAACGAAGAATATCTCGTTTGTCCAATTCGGTGTGTATCCTTTAGCGAACGTCATTTTGTGTTTGCTTATACGCACACGATCGCCTACTTTGAACTTCGGTCGTTTATAATCGATGCTCCTCGCCGTGTTCACACGAATCCTGCGTAACACTGTACGTTCGTTGGATTCGTTCACCTGTTGTGGTTTCATTCCAATCGTTCTGTGCACGGTGTTGTTATACGTGCTGACTAGTTCCGGTAACATATCCAACCAACGGTAATGACCTTGTTCGCTGAACGCGCGATACATGTGCGTTTTCAACGTACGGTTGAAGCGTTCCACAATGGAAGCCTTTTTCTCACTGTACGTGGAATAGAGTGTGACACCATATCTGCTCAACAATTTTTCTACGGTACTGTTGTAGTACTCTTTCCCGTTGTCCGTCTGCAGATATTTCATTTTATTAGCACGCAGAATCGGTTCCAGAGCTCGTGCGACCTCTACACCCGTCTTCGTTTTCAATGGAACGGCGTACGCGTACTTGCTAAACGCGTTAATCATCGTCATAAGGTACTTGAATCCCTTGTTCACCTTTGCGTGCGGTATCATCTCTACCAGGTCTGCTTGGTACAAGTCGTGAAGTCCCTTCAACTCGACCGCTCGTCTCGGAAAATTCCTTCTTACCGGTCTGTGCAACTCCGTCGCGATAGTCTTGCGAACGCTCTGGTGTATATTCTTCACAGCTCGTTTCATTCTCGTGTCGTCGTGCGAACCGTGATTCGCAATACGCTGGAATGTAGTAAACTGTCGGCTCGGTGCTGAAGGTAATTCTCATCGATGCCGTTCTGGCACGTCCACCTTCCATCACGCGACTGTCACACCGCCACCGCTCCACACCCGCTTATATCATCTCGACCGAACGGAAGAACATCGCGTTCTTTTTCCGATTGCGCAAGTACGTTAAAACATGAGCTAAACTGATTTTCATACGCCCATTACGCACGAGGCTCATACCGATGTAGTATCTCGGGAGCGCGTGTTGTTTCGAGTCCAACGCTCTTACAGTCTTAACAGAATTCATGTCTTTGAACATGACGCTACGTATAACGTTGTCGCGGTACTCGTGCATTTCCGCGACTATGACGTTATCGTTCTCAGGTAGCCACTCGCACATGTGTTTAGCTTTGAGTTCAGCGATTGGGCGTTGACTTCTCGATTTCGTATGCAGGTGTATCAGATACGAGTTCAACAACCAAAATTCGTCCGCCATAGAGCCCGTGCAATGCTGCCACTGTTCGTACAAACGTTGGTCTTTCACCGTGTACCCTTGTTCGTGCGAATACCGCAGACCAAAGTATTCGCAATACTTGCGGAGTGTAGGCAATGCCTCCTTCAGAAAGGCTACCGAAAATAATCCCTGCGCCTTGTTGTTCACCAACGCGAACTGTTTCCCTCTCGCTAGTGTCGGTAACGAGGACGGTGGGCAGTGCAGGTCAAAACTTACGTTGTAGCTAGGATCCAGTGCGCACTTTGGCACTATCATCATCACGCTTCTGTATATTTCCATCGGTGTGCGTATCGGAATAGTGCGCTCCGTAAGGACGATGCAACAAGAAGCGTGTGGTATCGAACTTCCGTAGGCGAGCATGTCCGTGTATACAGTAGTGTAGTTCATCTGTCCGTGTGAATCGTGTAAGCCGTGCACACGCTGAACAGCGTTATAGAGTTCAGGAATCGGACGGAAACGTGAAAGAAAATTCCATCCGTGACGTACGGTACACTTGAACATATTCTTTTCGTAAACCACAAGTTCTATCGGTACGTTATTTTGTTCGCACTCTACGATAAATTGAAGCCACCGTGATTTGTTGTGTATACGATCGGATACTATCATCAACAGCACGATCGGTGGCAAATCACTGCGGTGTTTTTTTATGTGACGCCAACAACGTGCGTGATATTTGTCAACGCCGAATTTGTAACGTGTACAGTAGTTGCCACAAAATCGTCTTTTCTTCACAAAATACATGGAACATAAGTTGGACCGTATCGCGCTTCGTGAAGCTTTGGTTATTGTGAAATGTTTCCCATCATCATATCGATAGACGTCCATCGTCTCGATGATCTGCGATGTGAGTGATACGCTATTAATCGTGATCATGATATTTATAGTGTATACGCATATTGTTTGAGTAATTTTTTTTTTTATGTGTCTTCACTCACACTTTTCGAGTGAATACTGTCGTTCGGTAGTAGTAGTAGTAGTAGTAACACCTAGTACTACTAGTACTACCCAAACGGGCATGTTTGTACATGAGTTTATGTTGGCTCTGAAAAGAGCCGTTTTTGCGTGCGTCGACTTCTACAAGTGTTCACGAACGAAATCGCATGCGGGCATTGACGCCTTATGGACTTGGGCGGGATCATCACCCACTGCCCAATCCATAATTCGTATTTTACACTTGCAGCATCTTACAACATCACCATCGTCTTCGTAAATAAACCCAGCTTTGGCTAGGTCAAAAATTTTTACGTTCGCATTCGGAAATTTATGAACGAAAAATTTAATGTTACCACGACGACTGATGTTGTAAAAGCTTTTTAAGCGGCTTGCAAAAGAATATGTGGACACATCCATATCTGAAGCAAGAATGTTGGTTTGTCGCGTTGCATTTCACCTCCTCAGCGATAGCTGCGCGCGCATCCGTAGTGGGGATGGCTGTCGTCAATTGGTCGGTATGAAATAAAGCACGGTAGTGGGAGCAGATAGCTGCGCGCGCAGATGGTAGTGGGGGATCGTCGGCGGTAATAGTTCGGTAGTGGGAGCGGATAGCTGCGCGCGCTACTGTCATAGATAGTATAAGTAGAGCGACGATCACTGCCAGCGTTCACTTTCAAGTCTCGCGCAGTGTAACTTTCACGTGTCGCATATAAAATAGTGCTTATTTTCTAATTTCGTATCAGTATTCAATTGTTCTTCAAGCGAGCAAGTAATTGTTAAAGTTTCGTGTTTTCATTGTTGTTGATAATGCAGTCATTTGCTGTTGAATGTAAATATTCGTTACGCGGCGCGTTGGTATTGCGCGTTTACACGCCTATCACAGATGACGAAGAATGTGTCAACGATGTCATAACCTTTTTTGATGAAATGCACGATACGTTACGTACGGACATTCTAAACGAACTGACACGTTTGCTTTCTATAAAGTGGCATATAACGGTTAAAGCGAGATTTGTCAAGTACATCGTAAACGCTGACACGGACCAGGACGAAGAAGTGACGACTGAAGCTTATTTTCACGGACGATGTCATACGACACTGATCGCTGACCAAGATGTATTGCCCGATCGTTTAGAAGCTTCATACGAAAAGATCATTGAATCGATTGATAAATTCACACGCGAGGGTAGCGGTTGGGTGTTAGACCGCATAATCTCCTTAGAACTCGTTCTCTCACGATACCAACCGCTAACCGCCTCCAGTTTCATTCGTACACCTCCTGAATTGTCTCGTACTAAATCCATCATCAACGTGAACAATACAGGCGATCAAATGTGTTTCGTATGGTCAGTGTTGGCCGCTCTGTTTCCACAACACTCACACAACGATCGTGTATCCAAATACAAGCCGCATATCTGCAGTATCAATACTTCTGGTATAACTTACCCCACCCGTCTATCCGACATTGTGAAGTTCGAACGAGACAATCCTAACGTTTCTATAAATGTTTTCGGTTACGAAGAATATGAAATTTACCCTTTAAGAATAACTCCTTCCAGCGGCAGACAACATCACGTTAATCTATTACTTCTTACCGCTGACGACCGAAAACATTACTGTTTAATCAAAATACAAGTCGCTTATTCTCTTCACTAAGCAACCACGATGGGCGTTCTTTTTATTGCAATTACTGTCTGCATAGATTCTGCAAAGAACGACTCCTTACCGAACATATCCCCCACTGTTCACCATATGGTGAACAGAAAATTCGTTTACCCACGACAGCGGAGGAGGAGAATGTGATGTGTTTCAGAAATTATACATACTGCCATAAGGTCCCTTTTGCGATATACGCAGATTTTGAATCATTTATCGTCCCTTGCCATCGCTGCGACGCTCCTCCGCACACATCGTCCACCACAACGGAGTCGTTACATCTTCCTTCAGGTTTCTCCTACCTCATAGTCGACTACGAGCGTAACATTTTCAAACCCCAGGTCGTTTATCGCGGTGAGAACGTGGTAGACGTTTTTCTCAATAGACTGGTCGCTGAAGAGCGAGAACTTTTCAGAATCATCCGATCCATTGTCCCTATGACTATGAGTGACCGTGATTTGTTATCTTTCGCAAATGCCCTCGTATGTCATCTCTGTGAAGAACCACTGAACGAAATCGACAAAGTGCGCAACCATTGTCATCTGACAGGACGATACCTAGGCGCAGCTCACAACATCTGTAACCTTAACTTCAAGACTCCACGACACATACCTGTATTTTTTCACAACTTACGAGGTTACGATGCACATCACCTAGTACAAGGGTTGGGTAAATACGACGATCTCGCTTGTATCGCTACCACTAGTGAACGCTTCGTATCAGTCTCGTTGGGTCGTCTGCGTTTCGTAGACACGCTTCAATTTCTGAACACGTCCTTGGACACACTTGTTGGAAACTTGCACGCGAGCGGTGCGGATTTCGATTTAACGAAGCAATGTTTCGAAGAACACTTCGAGCTACTCTTACGTAAGGGCGTGTACCCTTACGATTACATGACGGGTAGCGAGAAATTCAACGAAACACGTCTGCCCGCACGCGAACACTTTTTCAACAGGTTGAGTGAATCGCCAGTATCTGACGAAGATTACGCTCACGCGCACAACGTGTGGCGTACTTTTGCAATCAGTACACTGGGCGAATATCACGATCTGTATCTTAAAACAGACGTGCTGCTACTGGCCGACGTCTTCGAGGCGTTCCGTGAGATGGCCATGCGGTACTACCAGATCGATCCGGCTCATCTTTACTCGCTTCCTGGTGTCGCTTGGCATGCGATGTTAAAGATGACCCGTATGCGACTGGAGCTGTTGACGGATATAGATCAGCATCTCTTTATAGAATCGGCTGTTCGTGGTGGCGTTAGCATGGTACCCAACCGCCACGCCAAGGCCAACAACCCACTAATTGTCGATCAGTACGATGCTTCAAAGCCAACCTCTTTCATATTGTACACGGACTGCAACAACCTTTACGGTGCAGCCATGTCACAACCGCTCCCTTACGCCGACTTCAGATGGTTAGATCGTAACGAGATCAACTCACTGGACGTGCGTACTCTGTGCGATGACGGTGACATGGGCTACATACTCGAGGTCGACTTACACTATCCACCTGAACTTCATGACCTCCATTCCGATTATCCATTGGCACCCGTCCGTTCCTGTGTCCATCCTGACGTACTTTCACCGTACTCTCGACGACTCCACACACGACTGCACTATACAAAAGGGTATAGCGGATCGGAAACGCCTTCGTCGTCCGTTCCCAAGTTGCTGACGACTTTGGACGACAAGCAAAATTACGTTCTTCATTTTCGAAATTTAAAATTGTATCTGAGTCTCGGTTTAGAATTGAAAGCGATACATAGGGTGTTGAGTTTTAAACAGAGAGCGTGGAAGAAACCGTTTATCGATTTCAACACGCAAAAGAGAGCAGCAGCCACCAACAGTTTCGAAAAGGATTTTTTCAAACTGATGGTCAACGCCGTCTATGGCAAATCGCTGGAGAACGTGAGGAAACGAATAGACTTCCAACTAGTCTCTAACGAACAACGGCTGCAGAAAATTGTTTCCAATCCTCGGCTAAAGCGTATGATCCGCTACACCGATAACTTGGTCGGACTGGCCTTACGAAATAGGACGATATTCCTTTCCCGTCCGGTGTACGTCGGCTTCACAGTACTCGATGTCAGCAAATTGATAATGTACAATTTTCATTATCGGTACGCTGTCGCCAAGTACGGACAACGATTGACCTTACTAATGACTGACACAGACAGTTTGCTTTACAGCATTCAGACTGATGATTTGTACTCAGATATGAAAGAGGATCTCCACCTTTTTGACACATCGGACTATCCCGTGGATCATCCTTGTCATTGCGACGACAACAAAAAAGTCGTGGGGAAGTTCAAGGATGAGACCAATGGAAAACCCATCAGGGAATTTGTCGGACTCAGTGCGAAGTG
Source organism: Magicicada septendecula (assembly GCA_034769895.1). Classification (NCBI taxonomy): domain Eukaryota; kingdom Metazoa; phylum Arthropoda; class Insecta; order Hemiptera; family Cicadidae; genus Magicicada; species Magicicada septendecula. The sequence continues at coordinate 351,970,078 of CM068375.1, forward strand.
TTACTCGCTCTTGTTGTCCGACCGCACCGACAAAAAGGTGGCGAAAGGTGTGCCAAGGACGGCAATAAAAAAAAGGTTACGACATCAATTGTACAGCGAGTGTCTTTTTGACAGTCGTACCGTATTCACCTCTGCTGACTGTATACGAAGCAATCATCATAAGCTGTACACGCAACGTATAACAAAACTTTCCCTGTCTCCTTATGATGATAAGAGGTATGTACTGGACGACGGTGTAAGTACACTCGCGTACGGGCATTACATGATAGCAGCAATAACCAACGACGCTGCTGGTCCTAAGGCAAAAAAGAGAAAGTACACGGACCGATAACTAACGGTAAAGATGATGTTCAGCATTACACACACACACACACACACATTAACTTTATGTTCTTTATTTACTTATTTTACAACTTTTGATACGTTTTACAGAATGAACAACAAGAAAATTGTGAAAAATAAGACAGCAGAGCAACGTCGAGTACGATGGTAAATATAACATTTTTTCTTTATTTATAATGCACAAAAAGAATATTCCATTCGATTGATGTGTGTTTTTTTTTTATAGTTCACAACGGTTACGTCGTGCTTTGACAGGACCCGGCTCGAGTCGGTAAGACCGTTTTCATTAATAAACTCTTGTCCTAATGCGTTTACCTTCGGTGTTCAATTATATATATATTTTTTTTTTATTTCAGTGATACCGATGAGGCACCTGTCACCGCTGATTCTCCCGTATCTCCAGAACCCGATTCGAGTCGGTAAGACAATTGTCATTTTAATAAACTTTTGTACTTTTGTGTTTTTTTTTTTACCTCCGGTGTTCAATTTATTTATTTTTTTTTCAGCAATGATGCTGCTGCTCCCGCTGTTGCTGTAATTCGTCCCCAATCTCCGCAACCTGGCACGAGTCGGTAAGACAATTTTCATTAATAAACTCCTGTGCTCTTACGTTTTACCTCCAGTGTTCATTTCATACATGTTTTTTTTAAGTGATGCTAACGCTCCGACTGGTGCTGTTGCTGCTGCTCCAGATTGTCGTCGTCCCCTATCTCCAAACAGCCTGCAATGTTTTAAACGCGCGTTATTTAGATTACAGGCTAGTGTGTTGCGGTAAGTCAGTTTTCATTAACAACAAAGTCTTATACTATTGCGTTTACCTCATGTGTTCAATTTATACTTTTTTTTCAGCGATGCTCTAGCTGCAGGAGTGGCGGTATTTCACCCTCGACCCGGTACGAGTCGGTACGTTTGTTTTTAATTAACATTCATTTGTTCTCTTACGTTTAAATCAGGTATTAAAATTGTTCCTTTTTTTTTGTTTCAGTAATGTCGAACCCACAGAAGAAGGTGAAATTATGGAGGTGGAGGACAATCAAAGCGATGCTGATACGCTTGAATTAAATCCGAACGGTAATGATGATAGTGACAGTGATGATGACGATGTAGAAGTCCTCGACATAAATATGTAAGTCATCTTCTTATGCGTACATACTGCTTTGTTTTATTTGCGATTATACATAATTTCTATGTTGTCTTTTTTTTTAGTGACATTCGCCCGATACCAGCGCCGCCGCCACCTCCACAACCACAACCGATTACGCCACCGCAATCACCACCACCGTCACCACCGCCACCACCGCAGATGCAACCTCAACCACGCCCACAGCCCATTTATCAGCAACAGCAGCAGCAACTATTGCGGAGAGATCCCCGTTTGTGGACCCCTCCAGAAGACGCGCTACCCGTCTTCTTTGAAGTGCTACACGCAACCGAACCGAGGACGCACGATGACCCAACAACATTGAGACTCCTTCTTAGAAGGAGTCTACCGACATGGTGTTGGCGTCGCGGTGAGCCCTGTCCTGTTCAAGGTATGATTCCTCCACACAATACATGCAGTATATGCATAGAATCATACAATGACGGGCAGAGGCTCCTCGGTTTGGTATGTGGCCATACATACCATTACCGATGCGTCCTCAACTGGTTCCAGGCGGTAGCGATGGAGGGGACACCACCCGCATGCCCACAATGCAGGATGTACGTATTCGGAAAGTCGAATCGTACGTTTTATGGGCGTATGCATATTTAAGTTATATTACAGTGTTAATAAAGGTTTTAGTAATCCATCCTACTTGTAACAACCACATGTCACTAATACTCTTACTTTTTTGTTACAGATGGAAATTAACCACCGGATGAAGACTTTTAAAAAAAAAAAAAAATACCTGATTGTGAAATGTTTAAATTTGTATATATTTTTTTATTGTATAATATTTTTTATGTTTATATATTTGTAAATATTAGTTGTAGGAAATTAACCACCCGGATGGAGACTTGTAAAAAAAAATACCTGATTGTGAAATGTATAAATTTGTATATATTTTTATGTTTATATATTTGTAAATATTAATTGTAAAGTAGTTATTTTTTTTTTTTATGTTTATATTTGTAATAAACTTGTACATATTTTTTTCATTGTATAAGTGTTTATTTTCAACTATCCTTTTCGCATACTACAATTTACTTAACACATAGACACACAGTTGTCAACAATGCAATCGTTCAGATAAGTGAATCGAACACTGAATATCATCTGTATTTCTTACAGGGAAAATGACAGTTCTAGCCTGGACCGTCACACGGCGAGAAATTCAAAAATTGTGGTGGTGGGAGTAACCATGTTTATACACAACATCGACGATATCGGCACGGCACGGTAAATATATACGAAACCAGTACACTTTAACACCGAGTTGGCAACAATGGCGAAACATACATTCAACCCGTACACTATAACACCGAGCCGACAACAGTTGGCAACACCGACGACGCTTTTCCAACATGGCCGAACTTCCGGAAAAACCCCTTACATATACATAATCATACACTATAACACACGCACGAATCGGCAACCAGGCCGTACCTTAACCACTACTCTCTTACACCACTCGACAACATCGCACCTTTTCCAACATGGCCCCCGTCGCCCCCACCACGACGGGCGGCCATCAAGCCACCGCCAGGCCGCCGCCCAGCGACGATGACGACGTCAACGACGACGTCAACGGCGAACGGCGAACGGCGAACATAGCCACGCCTCCGCCAATCAACGCACACGTTAACCCCACTTTAGGCGGCGACGACGACAACATGGCCGACAGACTACTGCCGCATGGTTACCCCCACCACCACAATTTTTGAATTTCCCGCCGTGTGACGTCACTTCCGGGGTAGAACTGTCATTTTCCCCCTACTGATTTGTATAGCTGTATTCCCGAAGTCACTCTGGATTTCCGTGCTGTCAATATGTCGTCAATGTATATATTAAACAAGGTTGGAGAAACACAGCATCCCTGCCTAACTCCCTTATTTTTTGGAAGTTCACCTGAGAGCCTACCATTTAGATCCATGACTACAGATGTACTCTTGTAAACGATCTTAACTCGATTAAATTAAATGCTGTGGAGATCCTCTTCTATCCATAATATTTCATAACTTTTGGCTGTCGACATTATCAAATGCTTTTTCCAGATCAACAAAAGCGATATGCGTTTCTTGGTTATACTCCCGCCTTTTCTCTGTTATCTGTCGTAATACAAACAATGCAGCCACAGTCGACCTACCCTTTCTAAAACCCAGTTGCTGTTCAACAAGTAATGCATCTGTAATGACTCTTAATCTCTGATTGAGAATTCTTGTGTATATTTTGTATGTTGAGTCCAGCAAGCTTATTCCTCTGTAATTATTTGCATCTGTTCTGTCTCTTTTTTATATAACGAAATCACTTTTGCCCGCCTCCATTCTTTCGGAATTTGTATTTTCCATCCAAATGTATTCAGAAAATGGAAAATTCATAAATGCATTAATGTACCACCACATTTTATTAACTCAGCATTTATTCTGTTTAGTCCTGGTCCCTTTCTACTTTGCATTCCATTCATAGTGGTGTTCTTCTGTAGTTAACTTATCTAGACCTTTTCCACTGGGCTTACTTAATATTCCTTATCATTTTCTATTACGCTGTCAAAATATAACTTTCTATAATGGTTTGTCCATTCATTTTCCGCAATCATATTAACACGAACCTTTTCTCTTTCAGAATTATTCAATGTTTTCATCACCTTAACCATAGTCTGTCTACTGAGTAAATCGTGTTCCATAGTTGTACTTTTCTTACTTTATATTTACGCTTGAAGATGGCATCAGATTTTTCGAGGTCGAAACGTTGTGTTTTGTAAATATTTTTGAAACGATGGCTAATGTCGGTAACATTATAGTGTGTAATAATACTAATCGGATTTGTCATTTGATAGTTTATGTTCAATATAATTACACTTTGGTTTATGGTTACTGCTAACATAAAAATCCAATCATCCTGTGCAAAATTATGTTCTAAACGAAAACATTACTATAAATAACATCAATCATGACAAGAACGTCTACTTAAAAAGCCATCAGACTAATACACATCAGGGCATGTCCAATACCAATAACTTAGTTGATGAGAGCCCTGTAATTCACCAGACTAATCACCGGCGTACAGCGACATTAATAGCTGTACTAGAGATAAATTACGTGTCTCACAAACTGGAAGTAATTACATCCACTACAGACCACTACGGGGGTTTGTATAATGCTTTAGTGAATTGATTTAATTTTGTGTACATTATAGTTCAGAAACAGTTAAGTAAAATTAAATAGTTTATTGAGTAACGCCTTTACGTCTATAGTTAAATAGAATAGACATGCGGATAATGTAAGTTTGGGATTTCCGACATATGACATATTACTAAGTATCGCCATCGTCATTTCGCATTACGGCATAGGCAAGGCGCTGCCTGTACCGCCTCCAACCATCGCTTCGTGGGTATATCCGCACGCCGATGTCCTATAGGTTTGTATTTTAAGTATTTTTGTAGTACCCAAAGCAGCCTTTTTTAATTTTTCATTAAATTTAAAAACTTGCAACTCTTCTCTTTTGGTCTCATTCTTTATAAGTTTAGGACATCTTTTAACTCCTCTTAAGAACGCCATTTCTAAGGTCTGTATTTTACTGTCTGTTTTCTAGGTTGTCCACAATTTACACCCATACAACAGTACAGGGACCGCCATAACTTTATAGACCTTTAATTTTGTATCTCGACGTAGCTTGTGTCTAAAAATACGGTTGATTGTCCTACAGATCGTCTGGAACGTACCCAACTTAACATTAATACTATCATAATTTCTATCAAAGCTATTATCATTTCTGAAACATTAAACATTTAGCTGTTCGATCATTAAACATTATTTTATTACTAAATAATAATCATCAAATGCGACGTACATTTCCAGGAAGCTTACTTTTCTAGTAAAAGTATTTGGTAATGTTATATTACGCGGCCGTCGTTCAAAGGCAAGATAAATGCCAGTAGGACAGTAAAAGTAACTTACAGCAGTTCCCAGTGGTTTTTTTTTTTAGCTGAGAAGTTATGTGACCGCGTTCGATATTTCGGATCGAAACGGTCATTATTTTCATTTTCCGAAGTTGGCACTATGGCTTTTGTAGGGCTCATACACGCAATGGACTTGTAGCCTCTGTCGTACTCCAGCCATCCTAGTGTCATCATCCACGAGTCGGGCCTCCTCGGCAGGTAGAAATCCGTGCATTTAACCCATCCTTTTCCCAACCAGTCTATCCTGCCTTGAGTGTCAGGATCAACCCAGTCGTGAGATACGGTAAGTCATTTTTATATTATTTATGTCTTGTTAGCAATTCTGCATACTGCTGCTATAGAGCTCACCAGAGGCTATTAAATTATCAAGTAAGAAAGCCGTTACTTTCAATCTTTTAAAAGATTATCATACATCTATTTACTACCAGAGGGTTCATGAGGTTGCTAGCTTTTCAATTAAATTGCTTGCCGTCACGACTGGGAGCACGTGTTTCGTAATTTTGTGCATGTTGCTGCTGGTGGGTCGAGTTTCAGTAATTGGGTTATAAGTCAGTTTTGGCTGCTTGATTTTTATTTTAATTACCAACGTGCCGTGCCGTTTCGTTTTTTGTGCCTGCTCGTGGTTGTTTTGCATGCCGTTAATTTTTCAAATTTCATGAATGTTCGTCATTTGCATGCTATTGCACGGAAGTACGTTGGTATAATACGTACGCATGTGAACTACGAGTTTGCGTTTCAATGCTGTTGCTTGGTGTCAGCAGCGTCGTCGTGTGTGCATGACCAGGTGGGCAAATTTTGTGTCAAAATTTTGCACCTTGTTTTTTGGGGTAGTCGTTTAATTACTGGGTCAAGTCTGGTGAAGTTTGTTTCCGTCCTGTTACGATTTGCGTCCCACGTGAAATTGTGCGCTACGTGTTTGCGACTGGCAGGCGTAAAGGGAACGGTTTTAGGTTATCCGGATTTCAGTATAGCCTGCCTTTGTATTTAATTTTTTTGGCATGACTATTAACCTTTAGGTGCGGTTTATATTTTGCATATGCGATATCCTGTCCATACACGACGCGTTGACCATCAATTTTGGCATTTAATGTGTCCCAGTTATTTGTGTTTGGTTCGGTAACTGGTGAATTGTTGTACATTGTACTTTGCTGTGTTTTGTGTGTATTTATTCTATTTGGTATTATACATGTTTGTTTTTGGGTGCACTTTTGTGTACCATTATTTTGCACCGTATGTGCTGTAATCTTGTGCAACTTGTGTTTTTGTTGTCGTGCTTTTGCACTGTGTAAATTAATTTGTTGCGTGTTTAATTTATTGTGTTTGGTACTATTCGCCTGTTGGATTGTGTAAGTTGTATTTTGCCTTGCACTAATTTACTTTTGTATTTATCTTGCTCGGTATTGTGTATGAAAAGTAGTTGTGTGAGACGCCTAGTTATCTCGATCACGGTTCGGCTAAGTCGGGTCGTGATTATTGTTCAATTTCTAATTCTCTTGTTAAGGGTGGTTGTCGGTTGCATGATATTTTTAATTCAGTATGCCTGCTAAATTGTCGTTGGCAGCTTTTGACCGGACCACTTCGGTGGGAATACTTGCGTTGCAGCATTTAATAAATAAGTTGGAAGGGTTGCCGCAATTGAGAGTCGTGGATCAACATGAAGCCGGTATTTTGGCCTCCAGGTTGTCCGAAGAATATCAGGACCTTCTAGGTAAGGTCGAGCCTTACCTATCGGCCGAGTCATTGCCCCAGGGATTGGACGAGGACCACATTTTTGCGGTGGTAGCTCAAATTAAGGATATTTATGTCCGGGTAGCATTTTAGCGTCCAAACTAACAAAACCAGAGATACCGGTTGGTTCCGGTCGATTTTCATCAGCAAGTGGCGGGCACCCAGGTGTTCTCGTTCATGAGTTGCCGAAGCTTTCGTTACCTTGTTTTGATGGCCAGGCCAAATGTTGGTCCGAGTTTTGGTCAAAGTTCACCACATTGGTGGACGAAAGTCCTACCCTCACTCCAAAGCAGAAATTGTTATATTTACTGACTCATCTTAAGGGTGAGGCTTATGAGAAGGTTGCCGCGCTTCCCATAGTTGATGATAGTTATTCACTTGCACTGTCAACTCTTAAAAGTCGTTATCACAATCCTCGTTTGGCCGCTCGGGTTTATTGTACCAATCTGCTTCAGTTACCAGCCGCTTCTGTGCGATCAGCTGCGTCTATTAGAAAATTGGTGGACAGCTTCAATGCTAACTTTTCAGCGTTGTCAGCTCTAAACATTGCTGATATATATCAAGCGATATATGCGTCTTTTGTATTGTCTAGGCTGGATCTATCATTGCGTGAACGCTTTGAGGCGTCTGTTACGGACAAAGAGAATCTCCCTGCCCTAACAGAAATTATGACATTTTTAACCGCTATGGCGGAACAGAAAGAACAGGCATCTTTGGAATCGGCTTTACCTGCTCTTCCTAGCACTAGCCACCAGAAAACCCAGAAGGTTTCTTTTTCTAAGGCTACTCCTCTTGCTGTGTCTACGTTATCTGCGGAGGTTACGCAACGGGATACATCTGGTTCACGTTGCCTTCATTGCGATTCCCGGACCCATTTGCTTCTCAAGTGTCCGGCGTGGCTGAGTAAGGACCCTAGGGCTCGTTTTCAAAGTCTTAAAAATAAAAAATGTTGTCTTTCGTGCCTCCAACATAAACATTCGGGCTGGTGCAAAAATAGGTGCAAAACGTGTGGCTCTAAGTACCACCACACTTTACTTCATTTCAAAAATGCCCGTCCGTCTCCGTCTCGTTCACAGATTTCTGACCCAGCTGAACTCAAGGCTTCGGGGTCATCGCTTGTAGACCAAGTTGATCTGTCGAGCACTACTCTGACCGTGTCTCTGCCCCATCCTGCAGGGGTTCTGTTAGCCACCTGTCTAGCAGTCTTGTCGTCTCCGAATGGTGGTTATATTGTAGTTAGGGCCATCCTGGATAGCGCGTCCCATGCTTCTTTCATAACTGAAGCATGTGCATCTCGCTTAAAGTGTGCTTGTTTTGACGCTTCAGTAAGTGTCAATGGGGTAGGTGATATTGCCACCAAAGCAAAAAAGGTGTGCCATCTGTCCTTGGAAACTTTAAAACGCGAGGTTGTGGCATCTAACCATGCCTTTATAATTCTTTCTAAGATCTCGTCGGACTCACCTAGGTTCCAGGTGTTGCCTGAAGTTAAGCAGGCTACAAAAGATCTTTTGTTAGCTGACCCTACCTTCGATGTAGCAGCCCCAATTGATGCGTTGTTTGGAGCCGATATTGTAGCGGCTATACTTATGGGAGAGACTATTCCTTTGGGTGCAGGTTTGCCTGTTGCAGTTAGGACACGTTTTGGGTTTGTGATTATGGGTAGAGCCCCAATTTCACTTAATTGTGCATTGACTTGTGCTAGCGGTCTCACTGGCCTTCCTTTGGATCTAGTATCTGCACATCAGCTTCACTGTCATTTCCACCACTTTTATCCTTCCGTTACAACGTTATCTACGGATACAACAAACCTAATTGAGCAAGTTCATCGTTTTTGGGAGGTCGAAGAGCCTCCAGCTGTACCTCACCAATTATCTGAAGAGGATCACTTTGCTGAAAGGTTTTACATGGAGTCAACAAGTCGGTTGCCGTCGGGTCGTTACCACGTGCGCTTGCCGTTCTTCAAAAACTCTTCTCACATTTTGGGAAATTCCCTTAAGGGAGCCATGTCTCGGTTTTTGGCGTTAGAAAGGAAATTTGCGGCGAACAGTCAGTTTAAGAGCCAGTATGTACAATTTATAACGGATTATGTCGCTCAGGGGCATATGTCATTGGTGTCTGACCCCAATTTTCCAAAATATTTCATCCCTCATCATGGTATCTTTAAAGTTAGAGGTGATACTTCAAAAATAAGGGTGGTGTTTGACGCCAGCATGAAGACGTCCTCTGGGATTTCCTTAAATGACGTGTTATGTATCGGCCCTAAGTTGCAGACCTTACTGTCCGACGTTTTGACTTTGTTTCGGCGGTTTAGCCATGTTTTCACGTGCGACATCGAACAGATGTATCGCCAAATTGCTATGCATCCTAATGACTCGGCGTACCTGTGTATTTTATGGCGTGAGGAGGTTACCGCCCCACTAAGGGTTTTCGCTTTGCGTACCGTTACTTACGGGCTGGCTTGCGCCCCTTTTCAGGCGTTGCGAACCTTGCAGCGGCTGGCTCAGGATGAGGCAGTTAATTTTCCTGCGGGAGCGGCGGTACTTAGCCGTAATATTTTTGTGGATGATATTGCTGCTGGCGCTGATTCAAAATCAGAGCTTTGCAAATTACAACGGGAATTAATTCTGTTGTTGTCTTCAGGAGGGTTCAATTTGAAAAAATGGTGCACTAATCAACCCGACTGCCTACCTGAATCAGCCGCTCCGAGTGATTCCGTCGTTGCTAAGGATAAGGATATTCTGGGTTTAAGTTGGGACCATTCAACCGATTGCTTCTCATTTCCTCCTTTGGCCTGTTGCAGCAAGGCTCAGGTTCAATTTACCAAACGTGTCGTGTTATCTCAGATGGCACAATTATTTGACCCATGTGGTTGGCTTTCGCCAGTGATTTTCAGGGCCACGGCTTTTTTCCAAAAACTCTGGGCTGAGGGCTTGGACTGGGATGCTCCTCTAAGTGATGACTTAAATGATTATTGGAGTCAATTCCTGTCCTCTTTGAATCATCTTTCGGTAATTACTGTTTCCCGGCCATTCCTCCCTAAAGGTGGGCATATTGAAAGGGTTATATTGCATGGTTTCTGTGATGCTTCCCAGTTGGGTTACGCGGCCGTCCTCTATCTGTCCATTTATACTGACTCTGGTCCTCCGGTGGTTTCGTTGGTGTCGTCTAAAACTAAAGTGGCACCTCTTACAACTTTATCAATCCCACGTTTGGAGTTGTTGGGAGCTTATCTTTTAGCCAAACTTGTTCGCCATTATGTTGGCTTATTCTCGTCATGTATTCAATTGAGTCAAGTTTTCTTATGGACGGACTCGACGATTGTCTTGGATTGGCTGAATATGCCTACTTTTAAATTGAAGACGTTTAGTGCTAATCGGGTGGCTGCCATTACCGAGTGGACCGATACCAAATCTTGGCGTCATGTTCATGGTGTTTCTAACCCCGCTGATTTAGCCTCTAGATGCACGTCACTCTCCAGCCTTCGGTCGTCGACATTGTGGTGGTCAGGGCCAGATTGGTTAAAGTTTGATGCTCTGCAATGGCCCCCTATTAATTATCGCCCGAATCACGACGTGCAAGATGTTGCCTTGGAGACCAAGGTCTCTTCGTTTCTCATTCAGGAGCCCCGGGTGGAATTGTTTGAGCACTTGTCGTCGTGGCCCTTAGAGGTGGGGGTGACCTAAATTATACAGGTTGCTATATCTTCTTGATTGGGTTTATCTTGTTTTTTCGGGTGAGCAGAATTAGTTTCAATGATTGTTGTGGACTTACTTGACACTTTGCTGGGATTTCCCAGGTGATTCCGTCCAGCTGTTGTCCACAGTGAATTTTACATTGTGGAAGGTTTCTGGCATGGCATTGTGCCAGTTTATTGGGAGTTATGGATGCTCAACAAATCAACAACAAAAAAATAAGTAAAAAAAAATGATAAAAAAAGGGGAATAAAAGGAACAACAACAACAAAATAAAAAAGGAAAAAAATGTAAAAAAAAAACCTAGGGAACTAACTAAGTTGATTTGCTGAGTTTTACATTGTGTTTGGCTGGGCCATTGTTTATTGTATGTTATTGGGTTTTGTCTGCTCTACCCGAACCTTTCGGATTGCTCGCCTGGTCGATGCGCCCGCGGCGGAGTTATTCGGCATGGTTTTCTAATTAATTGCATGTTTGCATGTTTTTCTGTATGTTTGTATTTTCTTGTGTTTGCGTGTGACCCCCTCCTAGGTTGGAGGGTAATTTTCAGAGAATGTTCCTGTTCACCAAAAGCCAAATTTTTGTACTGCATTTTTGGTCATGTCTTTTGGTGTAGTTGGTGGTTGACCCATTGCGGTCAACGGGGCCGGTGTTCGATATTTCGGATCGAACCGGTCATTATTTTCATTTTCCGAAGTTGGCATTATGGCTTTTGTAGGGCTCATACACGCAATGGACTTGTAGCCTCTGTCGTACGCCAGCCATCCTAGTGTCATCATCCACGAGTCAGGCCTCCTCGGCAGGTAGAAATCCGTGCATTTAACCCATCCTTTTCCCAACCAGTCTATCCTGCCTTGAGTGTCAGGATCAACCCAGTCGTGAGATACGGTAAGTCATTTTTATATTATTTATGTCTTGTTAGCAATTCTGCATACTGCTGCTATAGAGCTCACCAGAGGCTATTAAATTATAAAGTAAGAAAGCCGTTACTTTTAATCTTTTAACATATTACCTTACACTGTGCAAAATTATGTTCTAAACGAAAACATTACTATAAATAACATCAATCATGACAAGAACGTCTACTTAAAAAGCCATCAGACTAATACACATCAAGGCATGTCCAATACCAATAACTTAGTTGATGAGAGCCCTGTAATTCACCAGACTAATCACCGGCGTACAGCGACATTAATAGCTGTACTAGAGATAAATTACGTGTCTCACAAACTGGAAGTAATTACATCCACTACAGACCACTACGGGGGTTTGTATAATGCTTTAGCGAATTGATTTAATTTTGTGTACATTATAGTTCAGAAACAGTTAAGTAAAATTAAATAGTTTATTGAGTAACGCCTTTACGTCTATAGTTAAATAGAATAGACATGCGGATAATGTAAGTTTGGGATTTCCGACATATGACATATTACTAAGTATCGCCATCGTCATTTCGCATTACGGCATAGGCAAGGAGCTGCCTGTACCGCCTCCAACCATCGCTTCGTGGGTATATCCGCACGCCAATGTCCTATAGGTTTGTATTTTAAGTATTTTTGTAATTTTTGTAGTACCCAAAGCAGCCTTTTTTAATTTTTCATTAAATTTAAAAACTTGCAACTCTTCTCTTTTGGTCTCATTCTTTATAAGTTTAGGACATCTTTTAACTCCTCTTAAGAACGCCATTTCTAAGGCCTGTATTTTACTGTCTGTTTTCTAGGTTGTCCACAATTTACACCCATACAACAGTACAGGGACCGCCATAACTTTATAGACCTTTAGTTTTGTATCTCGACGTAGCTTGTGTCTAAAAATACGGTTGATTGTCCTACAGATCGTCTGGAACGTACCCAACTTAACATTAATGCTATCATAATTTCTATCAAAGCTATTATCATTTCTGAAACATTAAACATTTAGCTGTTCGATCATTAAACATTATTTTATTACTAAATAATAATCATCAAATGCGACGTACATTTCCAGGAAGCTTACTTTTCTAGTAAAAGTATTTGGTAATGTTATATTAAGCGGCCGTCGTTCAAAGGCAAGATAAATGCCAGTAGGACAGTAAAAGTAACTTACAGCAGTTTCCATTGTTTTTTTTCTTTTTAGCTGAGAAGTTATGTGACCGCGTTTAAATTCTCTGTTGTTAAGTAAATGAAAAGTGTTTACGAGATTACACACAACATCATTCTACACGAAACTCTATGCTGTTTAGAGCTGCTTTCTACAGGACAAATATGTTCGAGGAACTACGTTTTTATTAAAGTTGACATGCTTCATAATTATCTTAATTAAGCTTAATGGCATGAATTTTATTTGTATCGTGGTTATCATGCTAGCATTAACTTGCCCTTGTTGACTGACCTGGTAAAAAATTACGTAAAACTAATTCACTATTATTGATTATTTGAGAGAGATCTCACAGTTATTATTATTAATTGAAAGCCCAAGGGTTAGTTACACCCCAGTGCCTCCGCGTACTTCATCGACAGGTATCGCCGCAAGTCCTCTCGGAACGATAAGGCCCTCCGCACACGGGGCAACAGCTAAGCGATACAACAGCAATTCGATATCCCCTTCGCGTCACTTCCTGTGTAAAGAAGTGGGGACCCACCAACGGAGCAATGTAAAAGCAATCCGTAGGGGATCTACTCGATGTACGTGATCTGAGCAACTCGGTCAAACCTGCAGTGTAGGTCGCTAGCGCATCGCATTGCCCATATTGCCAGGTAAAATGGAGGCGTGCAATGTTAAATTCGTGGGTGCAGTGGAAAAATATATACAAAATATACCAGTTTATAATTAAAAAAAAAAAAAAATCTGTGAAATGTTTTTGTACGATAAAAATGAACAATTTCGTGCATATATGTTTATGTGTTATGTGTGTGTGAGGGTGATTATGTCTCAACACAGGCAATGAATTATAGTTATTTGACATCAGTAAATAAATAATTATAAATGATGTAATAAAAATCCTCAATGTAATAAAAATCCGTGTAATAATGTAATAAATATTAGGCCCACGAAGAACTTCAGAAGGTTGGAAATTAAGAAATAATGATGAAATATATCAAAGTATAGAAAATATGACAGAAACAATGAGAAAAAGAAGACTGTTATTTTTTGGACATTTACATAGAATGAACAACAATAGGTTGACAAAGAAAATCTTCAAATACCTGTGGGAGAAGAAGTCAACATCAAGTTGGATTAAAGAAGTCCAAAAGGATTTAGAAAAAAATAATATACACACAGAAGAAGCGATTGAAAGAGAAGTTTTTCGGGCAAAAGTGTTAAAAATGGAAGGAGTCCAGGGTAGGAGATAGAAAAACGCAGGTTCAAAGTGGGCTGAAAACAGGAAGAAGAGACACAGCGAAAAGATGAAAGAATATTGGTGAAAAATTAAAAAGAATTGAAATTGGCATGTGGTCCTTAGATGGCCGATACAAAAAAAAAATCCTTTCTTCTTTCTTCCGCGCTGACGACTCCCTCATATTGGTATTTCGATGATGAAAGGCAGGGGTAATAATTTCAGTAAGTACAGTGTATGATTGCTTTACATTCTATACAATGCGAAAAATTTAGCGTCATGTTCATGCAGTTCTTTGGCTGCAACGAACAGCCTGCAGTGTAAATACTTCTCAATGTAGGGATGAACCCAATACTTCCTACGGTTTCTTCTTCGTCGGGGTCTTGTGAATCGGTAAACGTGCAAAAGTCTTCGTCACTTGACTCACTAGACATACTGAAAAATGATGTAGGACCTCTTCAAAAACTTTGGGAAAAAACTTTAGATAGGTATCCCCTCGTTGGAAGGGACGACTACTTCCTATCGCTCCGTGAGCGGATGCCCTGTTGCTCACATCGCCTTTATCACGTATATCGCCTGCATTGCCGTCATCACTTTTATCGCTGACCTGTTGCCCCGTGTGCGGAGGGCCTAAGAAGACAGCAGAGGTTGTCCGACCGGACATCTTGCCGACCGCATTTCTAGACACGATGGGTAAACGTCCGTGGTGAAGGAAAAGAACACGACCGAAGATCCAGATAAGGTATCACTACCTGAACCCCCGCTATAGCGAAAGCAGGGTAGGCCTGCATACTGTGCTTTTCCTTATTTAAGGAAAACAAATGTTATGCTCGTTATTTTCCTCATACGGGCGTGACGTTTCAGAAAGGGGTCCAGGGAGCCAAAGTTCCAACCTAGTGCCGAGGTTTTTAATTAGATAACTCATATATAGTTAGATTAAATCTTATCCTGAAAAATAAATAAAACAAATGCTTAAAGACTCGTACAACTTATAGCTCTCTAGACTTCTATTATTTTTATTTGGAGCTGTTGCACCTAAACCTTCAAGCAATTCTCTAAACAGTATGCGTAGTTTTATGTGTGTGTCAGGAAATGGTCGACTTATAGAACTGCATCAGACACCGTATGTTTTTTTTTTTACCAGGTACCCATTAGTGAAATGTTTCTTCACAGATCCATTAATTAAGTGGAATTATACACCTCTATTAAGACCATATAGCAGCCAATTATGTAAGTTTAAAAAGGTCACCGCTATTTAAACTTACAAAGCAAGTTCGTTTGAAATTACAATTTCTCCAATTAGTGTTTAAATTATTCTTATCGTTTCACTGAAACTCGGCTGTCGGAAGTCTTTTCATAGCATGCCAACCCAATAATTATCTCAGTTCATTTATAAATGAAGCTAATTAAGTCTATTCATAAATTTTCTAGTAACTTATGCAAAAGCCAAAGTATAAAATTCTGCGATATGCTTTTGAAAAAAATGTCTTAATTCTAGAATTGACCACAGTGCTTTTGTTAACTTTACGAAAGAAATTATAGCTAGAAGCTGAAACGATTAAAAACTATTTAGGGATACAATAAATCTTAAACGAATAATAATTGTCAGTCATCTAGAAAATTGCACAAAAATATCCAACTTTAAAAAAACTAAATTTACTTTCTAGTACTCAGTACTAAATTTACTTTCCTTGGTTATTTTTTAAATTTTAAATTTGACTGTATCTTGGCTACTAATCTGCAGGTTCCGGCTTTGAATCCCGCGTCCACCATAAAATCATAAAATCAAACTGCTTCTTTCAGCCCCCAGGTCTACTCAGGTATGGAAATGAGTACCTGGTATAACATCCTGGGTTAATAATGGGTGGCTATGGCGAAATATCGGCTACACTCCCTTCCTTGTATGCCGAACGGCTCGTATAATCATTATTGGGCAATAAAGAAGGAGTCGGGGGATTCATTGCGTAAAATATAATTAATTAAAATTTCACGAATTCTATTTAATCTTTTTCATAAGGTTCTTGCCTTCAAAGACTATATACCGTCTATATTATATAATATTGTTACGACAATTACGGAACAATCTCGAACAGTGGAAAGTGTCGTTCTGCGCGTTTCTCGGCTAGTCGAGCAGCTCCAGTGTCTGTGTCACGGCTGCGTAGTCAAGTATCCTCTAGACTCTTCGAGTATTCGTTGACTAAGCAAATTATGCTGGCACGCCGCCAAAAAAAGTGTGAAATATTATTCTGGAACATCTGCAGGTAATACATAAACAACGGCGGCTGGGTTAGTTAGTTAAGTTGGCGATTCATTCAGTGTGGATCAAGTGGTTGTTGTGAATTGTGATTACAGTGTTATAATTAGTGCGGTACTTAAATAACATACAGTGTTATTTAAGTACGCAGGGGGAACAATGGGGACTGCAATGAGGGAGTACAATGTAGACCTGGCCCGATATACCTATAACAGGTATTTTGGAACGATGTTTTTGTGGAACAGTGACTGAAAAGTTCAAATACGTGTTATTCGTGGACTCGCTGTTCCGAGTCGAGGGACGCCCCTTCGTAACTAACGAGTACACAAGTAACAAGTATTACCGGTACACAAGGAACAACAAGTAAACGAGTATACCAGTATTCGGAGTATGAGGAGTATTTCGAGTACACGATTACGAAGCCACTTTTTGGTGCTGAATACTTCATTCTGCGCAGAGACGAAGCTGTTTTTAATAAATGAAAAAAATTCATACTGATGTTACATTTATTCTCTTGTGTTATGCAGATATATAATACAGATTATAATAAATTATATACTATACTAGTCACCAACTTGGTAAATTTTGAAAAAAGAACGAATTATATTGTGTTATAACCTACAGAGTGGCTGATAGTTGATAGGCCATATTATACTTTTTGTTAATGTGATTTTAACATCACTGCACATCTCACGTCAATGATGAAATTGTTGTAACTGACATTTATGCACTTTATCTAGTCCTGTTCATTAAATCTTTACTGATCTGATAACGCTACCCTAAAACATAAGGGGTTTTCTTAATTTTTTTTCTTTTATCTAGACTGCTGATTTTTTGTCTCTATCACTTTACTTATAATTTGACTAATAGTAGTTTCCACTTAGTAAAGAAATAAAAATAAACTCCATCACATGTACGGTAACATAATTAGGTGTAAATAGTCAAACTGCAGCCTAAGATAAATACACGGTCTGATGAAGACAAGAATTTACTTATTAACTTATTAGAAAGCCATCAATAAAACAAAGAGGTGATAAGAGGAGAAAGCTACAAGTTTATCTGAATTTCTTGGAGACTGTAAAACTTCGTGATTGATTTATGATATGGCTTGAAGTTTACATTATTTGCCCAACTTGTGCTTTTGCCATTACCTACCACTTGCACATTTAATCTACTAGCAGTGGTTCCCAACCTTTCCGGATTTATAATGTTTTTTCACATTATTTGTTATGCTATTACGTACACTAAATTTCATTGCCTGAGTTTCGCAACTGATTTGTCAAACCAATGTTAGTTTGTTTAGTCCTAGTGAAAACTTAAATTAGTATTCCCAAAGGGAGATAGGCCTGTAAGTCTCTTGTTTCTTATTTTCTTTTAAACAGTAATGTTTTAATAAAGTCACCGTGTAAAGTAACACCGTTAATACTTTTAGTTTCAATTTATATCACATAACAAATTATATAATATAGGTTATATAATATCTTAAATAAATTCACAGCAAGTAATGTTTATTTTAATAGGTTTACTAATATATTAATAGGTTTATCTAGGTTAAAATAAACCTACTTGTAGTGTATTTATTTGAAGATATTACATAAGAGACCTGCAGGAAACTCAACGAGTTACTTACAAAGGAATAATATAGGTTATGTATAATAAATATATAATAACAGGTATTTGTACCTGTTATTTTTTGGGAAAGGTATTTTTGTACTGTACCTGTTATTTTAAAATACTAGTTTAGCCCACCTCTAGTACAATGCCTAGGACATTGCAACACTTCGGACTCATCAGTTATTTATACCTCTAATTACTCTTATTCACGAGTGCAAACTCTTGTTCATTACTAGTTAACAACTAACTAAGCTTATTATGTTGAGTGTATTTCAGTTGCACGTAGTTCTGTGTGCCGGCGTCCTACACGCCATGGGGATGTTTTGGTGGTACGTATGGAATCGAAAAATCGAATGAATGCGTTTTTGCGTAAAATTTTTATCAAATTGATTTTTACACGCTAAAATTGAATTATTTGTTTTTGCCATTTATATTACAATTTATTGTTTAGATCGCATCGTTTTGCGCTGCATAACACGGAAATCCTACGAACTAAATTGGTGAAATTGGCTTTTGTCAACATTGAGCCATGTCTATAAATAAGGTGAAATGCCTTATTTCACCTTATTTCACAAATAAGGATATTTGTATATGCCGAAATATTAAATATTTTAAAATGTTTTCTATTTCAAATTGTGTAAGGCTTACGCATATGAATTAAATATAGATAAAGTATTTTTTTATAACGTATATTGGGCAATTGCGTTGTCTGTTCATACCTGTTCTGTTGTCTATATTATACTCTCCTGGGGGTTACGAGGGGGCGGGCAGAACAGGCATATACCGCCGTTCCCGGTGACTCCGACCTCTATCTTCCCCACCTGACACCCACCACCTCATCGCGGCCCGGGGATGAACCGGTATTTCGGTTGGGGGTTAGGGCAAGTAGGGCAAGTAGTCCGACGTCCTGGCAAGTATTCTCATTAGGAAACCACCCCTGCCTCAGTGATCCTACCCAAGATCATGTGCGGTGAACCCTACACAGCGCTAGCGAAGCCACCACGCGGAACGACCCTGTAACGTTTGAAGAGGGTCTTTCAGTGCGAATCGTGGGCCCCTGGATTTTGCCCCAGGGTGGTTCTGAGATGGGCCTCTACCGCTGATTACCGGTGGCTTCATCTCCTTCCGTGACCCCCCCCCACCCTGCCGCACGCTGACTGACGGTTATCCCAATTTTCGTTGGTAGCAGGGCTGACGATCGGAATAAACGTCATCCAGCTTAAGGTAGCGCGACCCGACGTATCGTGTCTGTGTAACCTGCGCTGTTGAGCCTGTACCCGACTCGAGTGCGGTGGCTGGCCCACATCGTTTGATTGTCTGGGTACCGAAACGACGCCTCCACAAGGCCCCCGCTGGGAAACGTTGGGTCTTGTAAGGACATCCGTGTCTTTGCATAATAAAACTGTTAAGTTCGTTAGTCTCCTTTTGGTGAGAGGTCTCCAGTCCCGCTCGCTGACATATCCAACGCCACAGATGGAAAGCTGGGGATTTTTCCTAAGCCCTTCCCTGGGTAAAGCATGTGTTTTGCGGTTGAGAGGGTCTCTTTGGGTGGTCATCATTGGTGGAATACACTCCCCTCCAAATTATTCATATCTTCAGTCTACAGTGTTTTAACAGATCTGTTACACTTTTCAAGATGCATTAAAAATTCGTTAAACGCTTTTTTATAGGTTATTAAATTTGGAATTTTATTTGTAATGACACATGCAATCCTGAAACAATATTACGGTAAGCTCAAGTGACAATTTAAAGTTTTCTTTTGTATAAAGGGGGCGATATACGAATTTATTTGAAAATGAATTTAAATTTTAAAGTACTTTATTACCAGCATAAATTTACTTGTCTCGTTTTATTGTTGTGATAAACGTAAATCAAAACAGAGTTTTCCTAATTACTCAGGCGATATAGACCTAGACGGAAGACTTGAGTGTCAGATTGTACTTTGTATCACGCAGTTTGTCGAATGTAAGTACTGATACATTAACCACATATCGAGATGTTGTTTACCAAATATTTTGCTGCTCACATACATACTGTCTGTGTTGTTACGACCGTCTCACGGATCGTCATATGGTACAGTGGAAACAAAATACAGACTCCAAGCAAGTCATTATTACCAGCCTTAATTACTCACAAATAACAATTTGCAATCAACAAGCCACTTTAACAATAATAATAGATTAATAATAATAATAATAATAATAATAATAACACAATAATTTATGTTGAATTTGTTCACAAACAATAATAATGTCACTGTATTACGATTCCGCACTAATTAACACAATAATCAGTTTCCGCTAATCCCCAATAATCACTTAATCCGTAGTCTACAATATCGCTAGGTGTAACTAACTTCAAAGCCGACCGTAGACCCTTAGGCCTATATATACAACACAGAAGTTCCACAATAATTTGTCATTCTTTTTGCGGCGTGCCGGCATAATTTGCGTAGTTACACGTGAGTCGAACAGTCCAGGGCCAACGTGAGTGCACAGCCTTGACGGAGACGCTCCATCTGCTCGGCTAGCCGGAAAACGTGTAGAATGACGCTCTCGACATTTCGAGAGCGTTACGCCTACGTAATATTGTCGTTGCAACATTTTTTTTGATTTGGTACTTTTAACTGAAGAAAGGATTTTAATAAAATAGCCATTTTGTGTCACTTTAAAAGAGAATTACAAAAATTATTTTGTTTAGACCAACTTTTGCCAGTTCTTTAAATTAATTTTATTAACTGCCACATTTAGATACTAGCCAATCATGTAGTTGTGTATACAACAAAATGTTGTTTTGCGGTTATTTCGTTTCTCTAGGTTTAAATAAAAACTCTTATAAATAATGTTGATTTGGCATAGTTGTGCAAACTATCTTGGAGTCTGCAATAAAATCTCCTAGTCGTTTGTGATATATGATAAGCTGAAGAGTAGTTGTGGATTACAAGACTCACTCATCACCATCATCATCACCACTCAAAGGACTAGGCCACAGACCTTGTGTCCCTCTTAGAAATTTTATTTTAGCTGCCTGAATCCTCTCCACGCCCTTTTTATCAAGAGTCCATGTGTCACAAGCATACAGGAATGTGGGGACAGCCACAGTTTTATAAAACCTTATTCGGGTGTCCATCCGTGTTTCATTTTTCAGGTACCTATGATTTGTTCCACAGATGCGTCTAAATTTTTTTAGCTTACTATGGCAATCAATATCAGTTCCATATGACCCATGTAATTAAAATAACCAACCTGATCCAAAATCTGATTATTCACGACTATCATAGTTCTTATTAGAATACGTGTCGTGAAATGCCATCATTTTAGATTTTGTAGCAGAGATCTGTAACCCATAGTCTTGTATGAGCCTATTGAACGTAAATATAACCCGCTGAAACTGGTCTTCTGTTTTCTGTATCATTACCTTGTCATCTGCATAGAACAATATACCACCTGTTGACCAGATCTAGTGAATGTCACAATTTTAGGAACAGAATTAGGGAATTAAGACGAAGGCGTCAACAGGAGCAGAATGCTGAACAACAAATCGCTTGTTGACCAGATCTATTGAACGTCAGAATCTTTGGGACAGAATCAGTGAACAAGATGAAGGCGTCAACAGGCCCAGAATGCTGAACAACAAATCTCCCAATGTCCTGCAGCACATTTTGGTAATTTAGCTGTAGAGTTTGAAAATGACCTCCCCCCTCCTCACCAAAAAAAAGAAAAATAATTTATCTGAATATGTTATTGAAAACACTGTTGGTTTGATTTAAACATTCAGCTAGATGGTATCAGTAAAACATGCCATACATATTGGAACGCTACAAGTATTATAAAATAAATGAATACATTTCTTACCAACGCAACTATAAAGTGTAAAACACCGGCCAAGTCATAGGTTTTTTTGCTCGTTGAGTGAAATATATGTGGTTGCACAATAAACGTAATTTTACAAGGAGGAGTGAGACCTTGATGACATGAAATAATTAATTTAAAAAACATATTAAAATAAAATCAAACAACGATTTATTAATATTGAAAAGAAATTACGTGAATATTAAAAAGTGAAATTATAAAATTTTAAAATATTGTTTTTTATAAGTTTACACTCTGTAAAAACATAAGTATTTTGTATTGCATGGGTGTATGACTTTAACTCAGTTTCAAAAATAATATTAACTTTACAAAAATAAAACTTAATTGTTGCTATTAAAATTTTAATAATAAAAAATAGCATTTACTTGAAGTCTATTAATTCTTACTTATGACACACCCAATTTGTAACATTGAACAGAAGATTATTATTTTAATTATTAACTTTACAAAAATAAAATTTAATTGATGCTATTAAAATTTTAATAATAAAAAATAACATTTACTTGAAGTCTATTAATTCTTTCTAATGACTCACCCAATTTGTAACATTGAACAGAAGATTATTATTTTAATTTGTATTATTAAACCAAACTTATTATTTTTAACCACAAATCAAAATTACGTACACTATTTATATTAAAATCTATAAGTCTTTACTATCTCATATTAATTTTTTTTGTATGAGTTCTTTGCACAAAATATAAGTGTTCATTTGTCACCTGCGTACTCCCGAAGTTACCGTTGCGCGCGCGCGCTCGTCCTGAATGCTGACAATGACAATGGTGATGATGCTGATGCGTTCTCAGTCTAAATGGCTTGTTGTTGATGATGGTCCTGTGTTCCTCCATAAATCGTGGTGGATGGTGAAGAAGTTCAAATCGATCGGCAGACCAGCAGAGGGAAGTGTGAGGATATCTTGAGTCTGCACTTTACCGCACAAAATTGTTTGAAACAGTTCGTCGTATTCTTTTTACACTAATCGTTTACAAAACATACCGCCCTGGGCAAATATGCAAGTATATGTATTGTTGCAATATATGGCAACAAAACACAGGATGATCTATGAATAAGAATATCAGAGCATGGATGACGGACATTAACATGTTTTAAATTGATTTATGCAATTTTTGTCAATTAGCTATAAGTTTTGTATTTAGTGATGGATAAGGACTTGTGTTATACCAAATTCATTGTAAATATTTGCTCTATAAGGCCACGTACTTTGTTTGTGAATATGTGCGCGCGTTCGCGTGTGGTGAACCTTCGTTGTTATATCTTCCGCGTGAGTTAACCTATCGGCATGAAACTTGAATTATTATTATGAAAATAGCTACATCTTCTATATACTCTGTTGTTCTCAGCTATTTTTTAAATGTGGTGTTTTAGTGATTGAAAACTTAACTTTTCACGCTTATCTATTGAAGAGTAATAAAATTTCTAGATAAAATCTATGCAGGCTCTCGCAGACTTATACAAAGATTCGCCTGCAACGCGTCTATCTTTTGTCCAATCTACCACGTAGACAGTCGATTGACCAACCAGAAGCCCCTAATTTCAGTCAGATCCGTCCGTTGTCGGGTGTACTTCAGGCAGTTCTTTGGAAGCCGTTGCTTAGTGAACGTGTGCTCTTCGTCAAGAGTTTTTCTTGTTCGAACTGGTTAATTTAAAGTAACGCTAAGGCTTGGGACTCTTTTCGAGTTTCTCGACTAGAACCAAGTGAGTGAATTATATAGTATATTATATTAAGTGCTATTACGTGTGAGTAGATTTCCGCTTAGGGAGATTTATCTACCGTGATAAATCTTACTAACGCGGGACACATCAAGAATAGTCGGAAGGTGTAAGCATAATACACCGTTGTTTTAAAAATTATCACTCATTATCACCCTGAGAATCAATAATCCATAATTAATAATAAAATTCCGAGCGATACAAACTAACAATTCGAAAAGTGACAGTTTATGTGTGACATCTGCAATTAGTGTTATCAGTTGTTCGACGAACCCCAACACGCGGAGAGAGAGAGAGAGAGAGAGAGAGGGAGGGAGATAGCAGAGCGGCGGTCGATGCAGAGAGAGAGAGAGAAGCCAACAGCGCAGCGAGTGACGTCACGCCGAGTATAAGGAATTTTACATTTCAAGTAAAGCCCTACCAAATCTGAACTATATAAACTCTTTATAAATAATAAAATACTATAAATGACATTTGTTTAAATTTAAATATATCATATAAACATTATTTACTTATGTGCTGAATAAATAATTTTTCTACGCCTCCAATATAGACTTGTTCATAATTTATACACACACAACTATCCTATGCGAAAGTATTTATTTGTATCGTCGCAATGTATTGACGTGAACAAAGTAAATGTTTTTAGAGATGTAAATAAAATGGATCTGGGCCCACAACCTGATGTACTGAAATTGCTTACTATTGTCAAATAACCGTTAACTGCTTAGGTTCATCCTCCTAATTTCTGTTTGCAGGTTGGAAAGAGGTTAGTATGGATGTAGTGGGCAAGTAATACATTTTCCTCAAAATGTTAGGCATTTTGTACAGCACAGTCCCTCCCCCATTCGATAGAAACACAATTTATAAATATTGTTACGACGGTCTCCTTGATCGTCGTATTGTACAGTAGAAAACAAAATACAAGACACCATTTAAGACATTAATCACCACCTTTAATTATCACAATTAATCAGTTTGTAATCAACAAGATAGTCTCTTACGACAAATAAAATAAAAATCGTTCACACGTAATAAAATGTCAACTAATATAAAACCCAATTGTATTACAATTGTCCCGCACGATTATAAAACACATAACGCTTCGCCACAATACTTGGAACCGCACTGTGTAACCGCCCGACAATAACTGAAACTAAGCAGCAGGTATGGGCTATCTATAGTCTACAGAGTTCCATAATATGCGTCCTTAACAAGCCATCGAAAATTCTAGAGGACACTTCAGCGCGACCTTCGCAGAAACACCCATCGTTGGACTAATTGAGAAGCTTCTAGAACGACCCATCGAACGCACGAGACGTTCCGCATTAAGTAACACTCCCTCGCATGTCAAGCGTCACATACGCATTACAGCTGCGCGATCGTTCTCCAATGTACCAGAACGTTCCGTAATGGCGTAACACTTTTTCTGCATTACGTGACAATATATTTATGTTCATTGTAGTGGAGAGGAGGGGTTAATGAGGGGTGCGTTTCATAGTTAATTGCTAAAATATACGTTGAATCACAGAGCCTACCACCATTTGACAAAGGAAAGTGGTGTCTTGATATGTCTGGTTTGTCAACCTCAATCAACTAGTTTAACTAATTGTATGCTGTCTAACAAACACACAATGTGTTGGCCATTTTTCAGCATCT
The DNA here is from genome assembly GCA_034769895.1 of Magicicada septendecula. Lineage (NCBI taxonomy): Eukaryota > Metazoa > Arthropoda > Insecta > Hemiptera > Cicadidae > Magicicada > Magicicada septendecula. The sequence goes on from CM068375.1 coordinate 351,995,385, forward strand.
TCATATACTATTTCTATTTTGCTTAGAATTGAAGGTCGTGTTAAGTTTATTCCACATGTGCACACTTCTGGCAATTTAACATTGTGGTTCTTCAGTGTAAGGTGCCTTTATTGATGTATTTAAAGTAGGATCTTTTTTATTACATATATTCAGTATTTTTCTATCATCGGTATTTTTCAACAACACCAATCATCCTCCCTCTCTATTGTTCACAATGGGTTTTGTAGACGATTTTGCAGATATATGTGCTTTTGACAAAGCCAACACTGGATTTAACAAAAAGTGTTTCACTTGAGTTTAAAGAGGTACAGCTATTTTCTTTGTTGGTTCGACTTAATATTTCTTCATCAAAATATTATTCTCCAACTCAAGTACTTTACCATCATCATTCTAATGAAAAGCCCTTTTTCCAGAATTGTTTTGCAACTTTGTATTTTCTCAACATTGTTCATTAATTCAGATTAGGGTTAGCCAATTTCCAATGACGAAGCATGAGTTTTACTACTTTCTCTTTAGATGACATAGACCTAAGGTTTTTGCACTGACAACCAGACCAAAACGATTTTTCTTTTTGTTTAAACATTTACCTACCTATTTCTTTACCAAATAGGCCTAATGTTTGTTATATGTTCCTATTTTATATACGTATAAGATTATCTGTTTCTTATTTATATTATATCTACACAAACTACAAAAAACAAAGAATTTTCTTGGCAAATAAAATACAGTAAGCTTAATTATGTACCAAAAAATATATAATATTTTTGTATTTATAAAATTGTAAGTTCATCTGTTTATTTACGTAAAACTATAAGGTGCAATTGGCAAATGAATTTCTTGACAAATAACATAAATTACTTTCTTTCTTCCAAATTATTTTTGATGTTTTTGTTTTCGTGCCCTTCTTGTATGTTTAATGTTTTTCATACATTTTTTGTAATTCCTAGTTTTTGTTCAATAAATTTATAATTAATATACCCTTTTGTATTTTATTTGTATTCACTGATACGTTTTTATAAAGAAATTTTTAATTGGGGGCGCATATAATTTTATTGGCAACAAATAAAGTTCTGCACACAGGCACTGAAGACTATTTGTGTGCCTCTGGATTTGTCATCCTCAACAATCCTACACCATTCCCTGCTGTTCTCAGCAACAATCTTCCATTATCTGATCCCCATGGTCCGCAGATCCTCCTCAACACACTCCATCCAACTCTTCCTCGGTTTTCCTCTGGGCCTAGACTCCAAGGGTTGCCATTCTGTGATAGCTCTTATATTTATGGTCTTCTCCATTCTATAAATATGTCCTAGCCATCTAATTCTCTGTGACTTAATAAACTTTACTATGTTTTTGTGGTTTATTAATGTATCAAGTTCAAGACTCATACAGATCCGCCAAGCTTGTTGCACTACTGGCCCAAAATTTCTCCTCATTATTTTCCTCTCAAATCGTTCAAGATCTTCTTCATCTTTCTTCCGTATTGTCCATGTCTCACACCCGTATTACTGAAGCTTAGAAAATACTAATTGTTCCAAGTTTTTTTCTTGATTTTCCTTTAATGAAATCTTGTTTAATTTCTTCTAAATTGAGCTATTCATGTATCTCACTTTCAATATTCAACCTTGCTAATGAAGATAATTTTTTATCTCTCATAGTTGATCTCAACATATGTGTAACTCATTTTAATACAGAAATAATCTTTCAGATTCGCAGTTTGCTATTGGAATCATCAAAATCAGATGATAAGCAATGCATATTGTAACATAACAAAATTATCACACTAAACATTTGAATTAATGTTACATGAATAAAAGAGAAAGTTCCATAGTGAGTGAGAAGAATAAATTGTTTAAGGATTACACTAGAAACTGTATAATTAAGTCTATAAAATGTTAATAAAAATGGAAGATAATAAAGAAAACCATTAATTAAAATAACCTACTATGAAAAAACCAGTTAAACCAGCAGTATACCCAGTAGATTGGGGAAGCAGTACAAAAAGGGAAGGACCATAAAAAAGGAAATAATCTGTCATGAAACCATTTTAATAAGGAAACTACTAATGTGATATTTGAAGAAGGGACGAAACATATCAAGATTCCAACAAAGAGACCAGAAACAGGAAGAGATATGCCAAAACAAAATGTTAATCATATAATAAATACCATGAGACAAAATTGAAACCGATATAGGTAAACCCCAAACAAGTTACAAGATACAATACTATAAAAACAAATTGTATATTAGTTGTAAGTGTAACATGTCAAAAAATATGTCAAAAGAGACTACCATAGAGTAGAACTCACTAAAAAGACTACCAGAGTGTAGAATACAATAAAGTGAAGTGAGATAACAAAATTAAGGAACTACAGAGTGTACAGTGAGAAACATAGTTAAAAAATCTATGAAAAAATCTTCAATGAGGTTTAAGTATTATAAAAAGACTACCATGAGTGTAGAATAATAATAATAAAACCATTGAAATGAAAGACGGTCTAAGGACTGACAACATTACTAGTAATAAGAGTTTTAAATTAGATATAAGAAGGACTATTACATATAAAATGTTTTCTTTAATTATAACTAAATAAATGGTGAGGACAAAAATACCAAAGGACAGTTCATAACTGAAGGTATGCCTAATATTAAGATGTTTATTATTTATTATTAATTAAATAATATTTTAGATGTAAGGTGTAAATAGATACACGAGGTTTTTTATCACAGTTAAAGTGTTTTCATAAGAATAATACATACACAAGACAGTTAGTGACTGACAGTGTTACTAGTAATAGGAGTTTTTTATGTTTTCTAATTAAATTATGTCTAGGATAAGCTATGTTGTTATCATTTGATGATACAGGAAAAAATAATAGGAATAAGATGTTTTGTTAAAATTAGGTGATATATGGAAAATAGTTGATAATAAGATGTTTTTGTTAAAATTAGGCATAAGATGTTCATGTTATGGTTCAATGATGTTATTAGTATAAAGAAAGTTTAGTAGATACAAGATATTCTATTGTAATTAAAATCATGTCATTTAATTTTCCATTGTGTAAGTCAGAGAGGCAAGTAGGGCATAAAAATGTAACAGTTTTATTCAAATCAGTAAACCATGTATAATGTACAAACAGACACACCAAGACACTATGTTTGTAAACACAGAATGGCCTATAAACCAAAAAAATTATCTATCAAAGAATTAATCTATGTAATAGGAATAGAATTCAATACATACAATACAGAAATTGAAAATATAATTAATACAGATACAGTTAATAGCAAATAGAATGACAAAAGAAAGAAAATTAACTTCTTTTGGAAACAGTCAAAAATAGGCTTATGATAGTAATCAAATCAGATTAAACAGCAAATTAATCAATATTGAAATGTTTTAATAACCAAATTATTAACAACAAAGTAATTACGGAGTTATTAGGTGTATTCCAGGGAAATATTATACCGAAAAAACAAATAAAAACCTTTAAAACACTGAATTTGTACAAAATATGGGGCATACAATTATTATATAAAATTGTAATTTTTGAAACTTAAATGAGTTTGAAACAAACCCAGCTATATATCAAAAGATGTAAAATTAAATAATCAATATTACTGAATAGTTAGATTCATGTAAAATTAAGAAATATTGGAAATACAGTAAAAAATAAGAAAACTTGTTATGTATAGTTAGATAGTGAAACAAGTCTTAGACAGATATTTTATAATTAAACAATATGAAGAGGAAAAAGACATACCACAAATTGCCCTAAAACGACGACGTTGCGTCGTTTAGTCTATTGTTAATCGCAAAGCTGAACAGTTGAAAATTGTATTAGTGGAGTTTTGAAAACCAGATAAGTTATATTAAAACCAAGTGTGGTTATGTGGCGTGTAACGGAGATGAACTAACAAGTGAAATAATATTATCTATCTATGTCTAACACTTCACAAGTTTCCAAAAACACAGAATAACACCATAAAACGCAACACCAAAAATCGACAGCCATTTTGAAACAATTTTTGGGAACGAATTCACAAAGAACCAACACACATATTTGAACATCACACTACACAAGAGATCCATCCAGAATTCGACATCGCAGACGACGAGGGGACATTCAACACTATATTTTGGAACAACACCACTTCGCAGGAAAAGGGAACATCGTTTTATTTCTGTGGGAGAAGATCTTCAATTCCGACGGCGTCATAGCAAATAAAATCGAGCAGACGGCGGCCATTGCTGAATTTCTATAAAGACGACGGACCAGTGCTGCCTGGAGCAGAGTGACGTCATTTCTTCGACTTGGTTCGAAATTTAAATAATTTCTTTCTAATTGACAATTGTAATAATAATTCTGTTCTATTTCAGATATTAACATTTAGTTTAAGAATACCTGTTAAATGTATCTTGTTCCTTGCCCTCTGACCATTTCGACTCGTTAAAAGAACCATAAATTTAACTTGTAAAAAATATATTTGTTAATCTTTCTCACTGCCGACTGTGGCGAATATTAGCCAGTGCCTGGGACATGCGCAGTCTGACTGGCGCACAATTTTGAATGAATAAACGCAAATCAGTATTCAGTTACCAGCATTGTTTTTATTTCTACCATTAATATTATTATTATTTTTTATTAAGCAAAACCATAATTCACATTGAGAGAATAGATATAGGAGGAAATTACAAACTCAAATAATTAATTAATTATTAATTAATTAAATTCAATCATTCAGTCAAATTCGATACAAGCACAAGAAAAAATATTTGCAAAATTTTTAAAGTTTGATGTATTTATTATTTATCAATCAAACACACCTAATTATAACATATTCTTATCATCAATATCTTTATATTTTGTTTATTATTACACTTGAAATTATATTACAATTTGACTAGCCTAACAGTGGGACTTCAAGGAGTCAGACTGACCCAGTGATAAACAAAATATCAATAAGTATCAACACATATCAATTCAATTATTTTTAATTTCAATTTTTATTTTTATTTGTAATAGATTATATTACAAATTGGCGTCCAACTTAAGGGGCTTTAAATAGGAGATAATAGTGTTATAAAATAAGGACGATTGTCCAATTTCCTATTTTTAGCTTGGCAACGGTCAACAGGTCGGAAGAGGGAGCGAGATGCACAGGAGAGCTACATCAAGGAAAAGGGCTATGGAGGCCGAGCAGGAGATAAACATGGAGGATAAAGAAGCGACACCAGTGGAAGATGTGGAGTTAATGTTACCGCCAGCAGAACCAAATAAGCCTGCACCACAGAAGGAACAACCGGAGAAATCCACCGCAAAGGAAGATACAAAATTTGATCAAATGATGGAGATGTTACTCAAAGAGTTTAAAACGACAAAGGAAGAGTTGGGTAATAAGATGGAGGAAAATAGTAAGAAGATGGAGGAGAAAATGGAAGAAAACAGTAAGAAGCTGGAAAAGGATAACCAACAATTGAAGGAGGAATTAAGAGAAAATAGTAAGAAGATGGAGGAGGAAATGAAGAATGATAACCAACGATTGAAGGAAGAGTTGGGCAATAAAATTGGAGATACTAGCAAGAAGATGGAGGAGAAGATGGAAGTAAACAGTAAGAAGATGGAGGAGAAAATGGACGAATTAAAAAACGAAAATAAATTATTAATGGAGGAAAATATTCAGAAAATTGAGGAGAAAATGGAGGAAATAAGGACTGACAATAAACAGTCGAAAGAGGAATTAACCCAGATAAGCCAAAAACTGGAAGAAACTAACAAGAGGATGGAAGAAACAAATCAGAAAATGGAAAGCAATAGTCAGCAATTGAGAGAAGAATTGAAGGAGACGAACCAAGAGAACATGAACCGGTTAGACGGAAGAATGGAAATATTGAAGGAAGAATTGAGCCAGAAAATAGCTGAAAACAATGAGACAATCAGCAAGAAAGTAGAAGAGGAAATAACGGTAATCGAACAAAGGGTTACCAGAGCTGACGGAAAATGGAGTCAAACCGAACAAGAAGTACGGAGTATCAGAACAGAAATAAATACGAAGGTTAGCACCATTGAAGAAACGACTAGGAAGACGTTGGAGGAAAAACTAAAGGAAACACGGGAAGACTGGGAGCGAGTGCAGGACCGATTCACAGAAAAATGTGACGGCATAGAAGCTGCTGTGACAAGTATCAACAGTCAGGTACGACAGAACCAGACAGATATAGACCTATTCCATAGTCGACCGACAACCATTACCAGTTGTCCCAACAGTGAAAATCGTGAAGGGATTAACTTCAGGTTTTATAAAAATAAACCCATGGAATTCCTAGCAAGAATTGAGGAATACTTTGCCAAACACCGAGGTAATCGCTGGAGGGAGAATAAAGAGGTGCTGGACGAATCGTTCAAAGAAATAGCAGACAATTGGTGGATGGCGATAAGAGACGAGGTGACCGACTATCAACAATTTAGAAGGCTATTCAAAGCCAAATATTGGTCGGAATCGACGCAAAATATCACCAGAGACGGGATACGTCATGGGAAGTACAACCCATATGGAAACCAAACTTTAACGGCGTACTTTTTAGGAAAGGTGTGCGTGGCCAAACACCTAGAGCCCCGAATACCGGAAGAATGCCTGGTCAGCAAACTCTCATACCACTACGAGGAGGATATTATCAGAGCCAGACGAAACAGTCAAATAAAAACGGTGCAAGCCATGACCGAGCTTTTAGAGATGTACGAGCACGAAGACTATTACCGTCAAAGTCGCAGGAGGTATGAAAAGCAGGAACCGAGGAGTAACAACAATAATTTGAATAATAATAATAATCGGCAGAATGTGAGTAATAATAATAATTATAACTCCGCAAATCGGAATAATGCCGAGTACAATTATAACCCCAGAAATAACAATAATTTGCCCCGTTTTAACAACAATAATAATAATAGTAATATTCCTCGTATGAATAATAATAATAACAACAACCACAACAATAATAATAATAATAATAATAATAGCCGTCCACAAAATAACAACGGTTATTATAATCATAATAGTAACTATGTTCCAAATGGTCAGAGGAACCCCAACCTTTCTAATAATAATAATTATCATGGTAATTATAACCGAAATTACCCAAATGGAGGTAACCACAATTACAGGGCATATCGACCTAATGTTAATTACATCCGAGCAGAAGGCAGTGGACACAGGAGGTACCAGCCTCAAAGAAGGAGCCGATACTACGAGTACGAGACCTTCCAAGGGAGTCAGGGAAGTAATAGGTACAGAGAGTACGAGCCCAGACGTAGTTCCAGCTTGGATAATCAGCGCAGACTACCTGTAGCAGAAGCCCAACCAGACGATCGAGCAGAACCAAACGAAACAGCCTCAGGACTTCAAGCTGACGCTTCCAACGGCCTGATCCGTAATGAAGCGGAACATTTAAACGAACGGAGGCAGTAATAAAATCCAATGACCCTTTACTGCTCCAATCTGCTGGGTTTAACCAAGTAGGTATGAATGTGAAGAAAAACAGAAAAAATTTTACCATAATATACAGCAATTATTTAAAGGATATCCGTAAGGACTTATTAGAAGAAAGTGAGCTTAATATTAGCAATAATGATAATGAAATAATATACATAATCGCAGAAATTGAAGGTATTTCTGTTCCTATAATGATAGACACTGGAGCCAATGTCTCCATAATAAATCGAAATGAATTGGACCGGATACAGCAGGAATGCCACAAAAACTTACCGGTACTACCTATTAATAACATTGTACTTGTAGGAGCTACCGGCCGACAGAACAAGACCATAAGAAAGCAGGTATCCCTCAATGTCAAAAGTCAGGGCATTAGTGTGGATATGATATTTCTTGTTGCAGCCGGATTACCTTTCAACATAATGATAGGATGCGACATATTGCGCCGAAACTCAGCAATTATCGACTTGTGCCGAGGAAAGGTATCACTCTTTGCTGAAGGTTCAACCTGGATAGCCAATTTAACTGATAACAAGACTTTAGACTCCAAACGACTTCTCGACCACCAAAATAAGGTGAATTACTTATCCAACCACTCAACAAACAACAAGCCAGTACATCAAGATTCGGAGGAAGACCTATGGAAACAAAAGATCCAAGAGATACGTAACTTCCAGTGCCACAATACTAACGAGCAACTAACGGAAGACCAGCGGAATCAATTGGTAGAAATATATGAGAAATATCGAGCTCTATTTTCTGACGAACCTGGAAAGATCCGGAACTACCAATGTTCCATACGATTCAGAGAACCGGTAGAATTCAACCGAAAGTCATACCCAATAGCACAATCTTTGAAAGAAGCCGTACGCACCGAGATCCAAAATATGATCCGTAGAGATATCATCGAGAGCAGTCAATCGCCATACACAAGCCCAATTGTGGCCATACAAAAGAAAAATGGGAAGGTAAGACTTTGCCTTGACGCTCGCGAGATAAATAAGATGATAATAAACGATCGTACCTCACCTGGCGAAATTGATGAAATTTTGAAGAGGTTCCACGGAACACGATTCATTACCACCTGGGATACGGTATGCGGCTATTGGCAAGTGGAGTTGCACCCAGCAAGCCGGCAATATATGGCGTTCATCTTCGAAGGCCGCAATTATCAGTTTAAGAGATTGCCCTTCGGGTTGGTTAATTCAGTAGCTGTTTTTGTCGCCTGTATGGATCATATACTAGGACCAGAAGCGCTCCAATTCACGACTGTATATGTTGATGATCTCCTAATAACATCAACCAGCTGGGAGGAACACTGTTATCGTGTGGAGTATGTTTTGAAGAAGCTTGCTGAAAATAATGTCACCCTTAAACTGGACAAGTCCAAGCTTATAGCTAAAGAAGTTCAATTCCTGGGTTTCCAGCTAAACAGTCAAGGAATAACACCATCAACAGAAAAGGTAGACGCCATACAACGTTTCCCTACACCAAAAAACAGAAGGCAACTACAATCATTTTTGGGCCTATGTAACTATTATAGGAAGTTCCAGAATAATTATTCCGAACTAACAGCCCAGTTTCAGTACCAGTTGTCGTCCAAGAATAAATGGCGATGGGGTCAAGAACAAGACGAAACCTTTAAATCAATTAAAGAAAAATTCTTAGATGCAGTAATGCTCAACCATCCAGATTTTAACCGACCCTTCTTTCTAAACTGTGACGCTAGTAACATTAGCTTGGGTTCAACACTGTACCAAGAAGATGAAAGTGGAAACCATCTAGTAGTGAGCTTTGCTAGCAGAACCCTTAACCAGTGTGAGAAGAACTATAATGTGACGGAAAAAGAACTGCTAAGTGTAGTCTTTGCCTGCGGGAAGTTTCGGACGTATATCCTCGGATATCCAGTGACCGTCCGAACAGATCACAAGTCAATATCATTTCTAAGAAGGTGCAAATTAAGCCATGGTAGATTGACCAGATGGGTACTCGCCCTACAGGAATACGATATACAGTGGGAGTATGTTCCTGGAAGTAAAAATGTAGTAGCCGACGTATTGTCAAGAGTGAATCTGGAAGAACAAACATTCGAAGGCGAAAAGGAGAGCATTTTGAAAATCTATAACATCATTAAGGACAGATCTGATTTGGAGAAGATAGTGCAGGACATCAGCAAACACCAGCAGTCCGATCCGAAGTTAAACTCTATTAAACTTCGTCTCTCCAACCAAGATGACACAATAAACAAATTTTATTGTATACATAATGGGATTTTATTCATCAAGACATCCCTTGACGAAGACGTTTGGAAGATCATGATCCCTACTACAATCGAAAAGGATATCATCCTGGACTATCACCTACGATACGGTCACATGGGAGCCATGAAGGTGATCAAGGCAATAGAAGAGAATTGTCACATAAAAAGTATCAATAGAAAAACTAGAAACTACCTTAAAACCTGTATGATATGTCAATTGGTGAAAACCAACAATGAGAAAAAGGAAGGTATGATGATACCAATTACCTCACAAGCCAAACTGGAAAAGGTCTTTCTGGACATATGTGGTCCATTTCCCCGCAGTGGCGGACGCCATCGATACAAGTATATTGTTATTATGATGGACCATTTTACAAAATTTACAAAACTATACCCTGTGAACAGAGCCACCACTCTGAAAACTCTAGAAATAATAACACATCATTACATTCCAGAGGTAGGAAGCCCGACATCCATAATCACCGACCATGGAACGCAATTTAAGGGTTGGCGGTGGAGAAACACTCTGAATACATTGGGCATTAAGACATACAAGACGTCTGTCTACCACCCCAGCAGCAATCCAGCGGAGAGGGTACTGCGAGAGGTCGGAAGAATATTACAAACTTATTGCTATAACCAACAAAAGAAGTGGCAAGAATATTTATTAGCGACTGAAGAATTCCTTAATTTGTCATATCACACTGCTATTGGTACCACGCCATACACGGCAATGTATGAAAGACCACCTCCGAGAGAAATACAAGACATAATAGAGTTCCCCAGGAGTCAAGAATACAAATTCAATCGAATTAGATTCTACAATAAATTGGCTGAAGACCAGGAAAGGCGCAAGAACAAATATCAAAAGGCTGTTAAGAAAATAATAAGATATGAAGTCGGAGAAAAGGTACTGCTAAAAAACAGGGAATTACCCAGTACTTTGGAAGGCATTACCAAAAAGTTATTACTGCTGTATACCGGCCCATACCTGATTATTAAAAACAATAATAATAATACATATGTACTAAAGGATATCATTTCGAATAAAGTAAAAGGAACTTATAATCAGTTATCCATTAAAAAATATTTGGAGGACTCATAGTTGTGAGATAAAACTATTATGAAGAAATTGTGAATTTTGATAAGAATATAATTACAAAATTCAAAAATTAGTAAGCACAACTTACACTAAATATCTGAAAGAATATTGTGAACAAAAAGAATTTTGATAAAGATAATAACTACAAAATTCAAAAATGAGTAAGTACAACTTACACCAAATATTCGAACAATTGTGAATGAACAAAATAAGAATTTTGGTAAGAATAAAAAATTACAAAATTCAAAAATTAGTAAGCACAACTTACACAAAACATTTAAAAGATTATTGTGAATAAATAAAAGGAATTTTGAACATAATAAGCTTCAAAATTCAAAAGCAATAGTAAGTACAAGCTACACAAATATTCAAAGACTATTATGCAAGTAAAAAGAATTTGGATGCAGATAATAATTGTCCAAATTCAAAATAATTAGTAAGTACCACTTACACAAACATTCAAAGACTATTATGAATGCAAAAAGAATTTTGAGGAATAATAATTTCAAAATTCAAAACAATAATAAGTACAACTTATACCAAAATATTTGAAAAACAACTATGAACAAGAAAGAATGTAGTTGAATAAAAATGTCTAAAATTAAAAAAAAAAAACATTAAACTCACATCATTACTCATACAAATGATGAGAAATAACTCTGAAATATGAAAAAAGATTTTGTAAGAAAGAGATACAAAATTCTAAGGGAGAAAGGAAACCAGAATGTCATATGACTTAATCGAAACAAATTAATCAAACTCACAAAGAAAATAATTTAATAAAAATGGAACAATGAAGAAGGACCAGCTCACTAAAGACCAAATAGTGAGACCAAAAAACAAAAAAAAACCCGATACTAATAATGATAATGCTGTTACAACAACCACTGTTATAGTGAAAGTGATAAAGAATTAATTCATGTTATACCATGAGCAATAAAAGTAACTCAATGGATACCAGATGGTAGAAAGAAAAAATATAAATACTACTTACTATGTAAACATGATGAAATGTATATGATACCACATACCTAAACCACCTAATATGGAATAAGCTTTAAGAGAGAAGAAGAGTCAAGTGTATAAAAGTATTAATTAATATAACGTATTATGAAGTGAAGAATCTAAAGATGTTTATTTTAGTCAAAAATGACTACTTTTACTGTTTATTTATTTTTATGACTGGATGTAGAAAATGCCATCAGTCTTATGTGTTGAGCAGAGATGATAATACCTCTGGACTCAATTGAAGTATTGGACAGCAGGGATTGAAGCCAAAAGTGCCACTCTGAACTGTTCCAATTAATTTGTTAGGGAATGTTAGGGAGTAAACATACTGGTGAGGAAGCACCAAATAAGAAGGAATACAAAATGATAATGTTATACACAAGATTGAAGATCACTTATCAATGAAAAAAGAAACTAATGAAGGAGATACACATCAGCTGAGAGGAAGCAATGGTGGAAAAAGAAGGTATATAAAGTGAAAACATGTAATCACGGAGAAAATGTAAATACAAAAGAATTAGTAGTAATTATTTCATCCATACAGAGTATGATCTGAACTAATCACTTTTACAGGAGAGCATATGTAACATAACAAAATTATCACACTAAACATTTGAATTAATGTTACATGAATAAAAGAGAAAGTTCCATAGTGAGTGAGAAGAATAAATTGTTTAAGGATTACACTAGAAACTGTATAATTAAGTCTATAAAATGTTAATAAAAATGGAAGATAATAAAGAAAACCATTAATTAAAATAACCTACTACGAAAAAACCAGTTAAACCAGCAGTATACCTAGTAGATTGGGGAAGCAGTACAAAAAGGGAAGGACCATAAAAAAGGAAATAATCTGTCATGAAACCATTTTAATAAGGAAACTACTAATGTGATATTTGAAGAAGGGACGAAACATATCAAGATTCCAACAAAGAGACCAGAAACAGGAAGAGATATGCCAAAACAAAATGTTAATCATATAATAAATACCATGAGACAAAATTGAAACCGATATAGGTAAACCCCAAACAAGTTACAAGATACAATACTATAAAAACAAATTGTATATTAGTTGTAAGTGTAACATGTCAAAAAATATGTCAAAAGAGACTACCATAGAGTAGAACTCACTAAAAAGACTACCAGAGTGTAGAATACAATAAAGTGAAGTGAGATAACAAAATTAAGGAACTACAGAGTGTACAGTGAGAAACATAGTTAAAAAATCTATGAAAAAATCTTCAATGAGGTTTAAGTATTATAAAAAGACTACCATGAGTGTAGAATAATAATAATAAAACCATTGAAATGAAAGACGGTCTAAGGACTGACAACATTACTAGTAATAAGAGTTTTAAATTAGATATAAGAAGGACTATTACATATAAAATGTTTTCTTTAATTATAACTAAATAAATGGTGAGGACAAAAATACCAAAGGACAGTTCATAACTGAAGGTATGCCTAATATTAAGATGTTTATTATTTATTATTAATTAAATAATATTTTAGATGTAAGGTGTAAATAGATACACGAGGTTTTTTATCACAGTTAAAGTGTTTTCATAAGAATAATACATACATAAGACAGTTAGTGACTGACAGTGTTACTAGTAATAGGAGTTTTTTATGTTTTCTAATTAAATTATGTCTAGGATAAGCTATGTTGTTATCATTTGATGATACAGGAAAAAATAATAGGAATAAGATGTTTTGTTAAAATTAGGTGATATATGGAAAATAGTTGATAATAAGATGTTTTTGTTAAAATTAGGCATAAGATGTTCATGTTATGGTTCAATGATGTTATTAGTATAAAGAAAGTTTAGTAGATACAAGATATTCTATTGTAATTAAAATCATGTCATTTAATTTTCCATTGTGTAAGTCAGAGAGGCAAGTAGGGCATAAAAATGTAACAGTTTTATTCAAATCAGTAAACCATGTATAATGTACAAACAGACACACCAAGACACTATGTTTGTAAACACAGAATGGCCTATAAACCAAAAAAATTATCTATCAAAGAATTAATCTATGTAATAGGAATAGAATTCAATACATACAATACAGAAATTGAAAATATAATTAATACAGATACAGTTAATAGCAAATAGAATGACAAAAGAAAGAAAATTAACTTCTTTTGGAAACAGTCAAAAATAGGCTTATGATAGTAATCAAATCAGATTAAACAGCAAATTAATCAATATTGAAATGTTTTAATAACCAAATTATTAACAACAAAGTAATTACGGAGTTATTAGGTGTATTCCAGGGAAATATTATACCGAAAAAACAAATAAAAACCTTTAAAACACTGAATTTGTACAAAATATGGGGCATACAATTATTATATAAAATTGTAATTTTTGGGCTTAAATGAGTTTGAAACAAACCCAGCTATATATCAAAAGATGTAAAATTAAATAATCAATATTACTGAATAGTTAGATTCATGTAAAATTAAGAAATATTGGAAATACAGTAAAAAATAAGAAAACTTGTTATGTATAGTTAGATAGTGAAACAAGTCTTAGACAGATATTTTATAATTAAACAATATAAAGAGGAAAAAGACATACCAAAAATTGCCCTAAAACGACGACGTTGCGTCGTTTAGTCTATTGTTAATCGCAAAGCTGAACAGTTGAAAAATGTATTAGTGGAGTTTTGAAAACCAGATAAGTTATATTAAAACCAAGTGTGGTTATGTGGCGTGTAACGGAGATGAACTAACAAGTGAAATAATATTATCTATCTATGTCTAACACTTCACAAGTTTCCAAAAACACAGAATAACACCATAAAACGCAACACCAAAAATCGACAGCCATTTTGAAACAATTTTTGGGAACGAATTCACAAAGAACCAACACACATATTTGAACATCACACTACACAAGAGATCCATCCAGAATTCGACATCGCAGACGACGAGGGGACATTCAACACTATATTTTGGAACAACACCACTTCGCAGGAAAAGGGAACATCGTTTTATTTCTGTGGGAGAAGATCTTCAATTCCGACGGCGTCATAGCAAATAAAATCGAGCAGACGGCGGCCATTGCTGAATTTCTATAAAGACGACGGACCAGTGCTGCCTGGAGCAGAGTGACGTCATTTCTTCGACTTGGTTCGAAATTTAAATAATTTCTTTCTAATTGACAATTGTAATAATAATTCTGTTCTATTTCAGATATTAACATTTAGTTTAAGAATACCTGTTAAATGTATCTTGTTCCTTGCCCTCTGACCATTTCGACTCGTTAAAAGAACCATAAATTTAACTTGTAAAAAATATATTTGTTAATCTTTCTCACTGCCGACTGTGGCGAATATTAGCCAGTGCCTGGGACATGCGCAGTCTGACTGGCGCACAATTTTGAATGAATAAACGCAAATCAGTATTCAGTTACCAGCATTGTTTTTATTTCTACCATTAATATTATTATTATTTTTTATTAAGCAAAACCATAATTCACATTGAGAGAATAGATATAGGAGGAAATTACAAACTCAAATAATTAATTAATTATTAATTAATTAAATTCAATCATTCAGTCAAATTCGATACAAGCACAAGAAAAAATATTTGCAAAATTTTTAAAGTTTGATGTATTTATTATTTATCAATCAAACACACCTAATTATAACATATTCTTATCATCAATATCTTTATATTTTGTTTATTATTACACTTGAAATTATATTACAATTTGACTAGCCTAACAGTGGGACTTTAAGGAGTCAGACTGACCCAGTGATAAACAAAATATCAATAAGTATCAACACATATCAATTCAATTATTTTTATTTTTAATTTCAATTTTTATTTTTATTTGTAATAGATTATATTACAATATATTTGGAAATACATAAATCATTTTAATATCACTAATCCAGTCTAATACTTTTAGCAGACAAACTGTAGTATTATGGAATCTATCATCTTCATTCAAACTATTTTAAAAAACTTCTTTCTTAATATAACTATTTCACTACCGACTCGGAACACAAAGTTTCTTATAGGTAAAAACGTAAAAATGTTACCTTATAGCCTGAACCGGTTTTTGCTTTTAAAAAGCTTCTTCAGAGGCTGGCGCTGGAAGCACTGTCCGTCTTGTTGTTGGCAACGGTATCGACTTTTGAAAGATCGATATTGTGTGTGTTGGGTGTGATATGTTCGAATAATGTGTGTAATTTGAATTGTGTCTGTTCGTTTAGGATGTTGTTTTTATGTGTTTTCGTGTGTTTGTATATTTCCAATTGTAAAGTGCAAAGTGGGGTCCGTAGACACTTTTAAGGAAAATTAAAATATACCGTAATTTTCTACGATTTGTTATGTTCTAAAATCTAAATTTAAGAAACTTAAAACAATTAGTAGAAGATTCCAGTATTTTTGGGGGGGGGTCAAACTAATTGTAATTGTACAAGTAATCTCAAACTAGTGGCGTTAATAATGTCTTTAAATCATGTCGTGTAGCAGATGTGTTTGCCCGCCGAGCTGACTAGACCTCTCTCTTACACTACAAAAAGAAGATTCATTGGCAGAAATCTCAACTGACAGTTGATTAAAATTAAAGTTTTTGCAATTACAGCTACCTGACTTCTGGTTATATGTAATGAGTAATGACTGACCATCCTGAACAAGAAACAAAAAGCTTTGAAGCGTTTAACTGTTTGCCTCTACTTATTTGTGTGTAACCCCAAATTCTCCCTGCTCACGTACTTGAAGCCAAAGTTAAGAAATAAACTTGATGTCGAGAGTGACTTAATATTGAAATTATCAGATATTAAACCCAATCTTGCAGAGCTAATTGTTCAAAAGCAGCTTCATTGTTCACATTAAACTATGTTTGATAGCATTAATATTATAATTTTGCAGGTTAAGAGAATTTGATTTTAAGGAAATTTAATAGTTTCTGTCATATTTACCGTTTGTTTTATTTCAGAACTCAGACGGGGGCCGTGAATTTTTAAATTATTGGGGGGGTCCGCCGACTGAAAAGTTTGGTAATCATTGCTTTAGAGTGAAAATGACGAGAAACGGTAGTCACTAAGGACTCTCTAATAGACTGGTAAAGACAAGAACTCCAATCAGACAACTATTCCGTTGTACTAATTTAACGTCACAGACAAAGTATAAATACGGTTTTGCACGATCGAGATTGTTTAGATAAGCAATGGCTGCGAAGACGGTGGTGACTCGAGATAATAGCAATAGTCATGTTACGGTGAGGTTAAGGATCAAGAACAAACTCAGTCGCATGAAACGGGTCACGTGAATGAATGAGTATTGAAACCTCACGACCAAAATTATGGTATACAAGAAGCTGTGGCATCGAGGTGTATCAGAAACAAGATTAGACGCATACAGAGGAAGGGGTAAAATATTATAAGAGAGGAAATAAGCACTAGGTGGGACAAAATGTGAAGTGAACTTACCGCTAACTACACAGCATTCAACCAGCGGGTGCCCATCGCTAGAACAAACCGTCGATAGGAATACCTCCAAGTCATCCAACGGAGAGGCGGGTTAAATAATAGGATGTCAGAGTGTCTCTAATAATAGGAACTCTTTAATAAGACGACGTAGCCTATCGCATAGAAAAGAAGACGAAGAAAAATAAGAATAAACAATGCAATGGCGGGTTTTGAAAACCTGACGGGGCCATCGTATCAGACTACTTGCCTACTACGTTAACAACCTTCGAAAGGGTCGCCTATTGTTTATTTTCATTCCACCTAAGCAAGTCGTCTATTCATACATGTTTAAGGAAATCCCCAACCAACGTGGACCAGTCTAGTTTCTTAAAGGCCATTTCATTTAGACAGTGTACAGTGTTCTATCAACATCCTGTTTTCTTGAAGCGTAGAGCATTAAAACTACAGTGTGTCGACATTAAAAATCCAGTGCCATTGCATCAAATTTTAAGCGGTAAACTGAACAGCAAGATGGCTTTCAACAGTATAGATTCATTGAAAAATTATATATTATAGAGAGGCCTTAAAATCAGTGCTGAAGACTGGAAGCTTATAAATAAAATCAACTAACTGTGTAAAGTGTGGAGGAAACATGCATATTAATTACGGGAAAATGAAACTTGATATACAGATGTGGGGCAAAAACTGTAGAGTGAAAAAAGATGTACGGGACAGTACTATATTTGGACTTCACGTTTTCTTCCCGTCATCTTGTTGTCCGTTTTAATTGCATGGATTTTAAAGTATCCTTTTTCTGTCATTGTGAGAGAGACTAGTTTGTCACAACCAACGGCAAGAAAATTAATACATTCTTTCAGAGAAGTTCTTGTTGTGTGGCTGATTGAAAATTCTTGTAAAATTGGCAGGGAAGGGAAAACTGTCGAAGTTGATGAAAGTGCATTCGGTAGACGGAAATACGCTTACAATTGCGGGCGACTAAGTGAGATTCGTTGGGTGTCGGTGGAACCCAAAAATAATCAGTAGCTGTCCATATTATCTTAAGCGGCTAGAGATATGGAAGCGGTTATAAGGAAGCGGTTAAGAAAAGTATATAGTAAGTACTTACAGACATTAGTCTTATTTTGTTAGGACAAACAGTAATAGAATAGTTACTGTTAAATCCGAGTACGCTCATTTTATTTTAAAATGAACCTCAAAATTAAACGGGGCCATCCTAAATTGTACCTGTTGTTCTTGCAGTCATTGTATTTTGGAACAATAAGCGACCCTTTTAAGGTCGTAAATGTGATCGTTTACGACTAAAGCAGGCAGTCTGACTAGATGGCCCCGTCAGGTTTCCATAACCCAAAATGGCAAACAAGGCAACTTTACTCTTGCTTAAACAACCGTGTGGAACGTGCGGAATTCATCGATGTATAATATATTATACAGCGATGGCGTAATTGCAGCTTCAGTACATTAGCACATACGTCACAACACACAACGCCACGGTTATAAAAAACCCTAACTCTCTCTCTCTCTCTCTCTCTCTCTCTCTCTCTCTCTCTCTCTCTCTCTCTCTCTCTCTCTCACTCACTCACTCACTCAGTCAATCTCACATACATCTTAAAAGGTATGTCGACATTAATGTCAAATTAATTCGAGTTCATATAATAATAAATGTAGCCTACTTAGTTCAAAAGAGTAAGCGAGTTCTGAGGATCGGGGCTTTTGCTAGTGTCTTTATTTATACGTTGTTGAAGCTCTCCACGCGTTACCGCGAAAGAAGAATACGCTGTAAATATTAAACAGCGTAAACATACAAAAGTGTCTTGTTAATTTCATCGATGTATAATAACACTGGATAGCGCGCTAGGTGGGAGTAAAAGCGCGAAAAACGGTCCTCCGGGTACGCAGCATCCCCCACCACAATAAGGCAAGAAGCCATCACTAAGCACAAGTTTATACATTATATGCAGCCGTGCTTCCGTGTTTTGTTAACTACATACTTAATTCAGTTCGGAAATTTTTCCGTGTTTATTAGCGAAACTGTTATGTAATTTTTATTATTTAATTGTATGTAATTTTGATTATTGTGATTATTAGTTTTGCACAATGGTAACTTCCTGTGCTGCTTACACCTGCACTAACAGATACAAGAAGAACAGTGGAATATCATTTTATAGGTAAGTACTGTATTTCGTTTAATGCCTTTATAACTTTTATTAGACTAATATAAAACATTCATTTTTTTAAATCTCTACAAATTAATTACTGATTAAATTAATTATAAATTGTTATTTTTTTCAACGTTGTATTCTTTTTCATATAAACTGTGAATTGTTTATTACAGTGTATTGTCTGATAGCATTATTATATTATCAACATACCATAATATAAGAAATGCAAATGTCTAAGAAAAAACTATGGTTTTTCATTATTTTACGTAAAGTACAGTATTAAAAATAAGGAAGACCGTACTATAATAACATTATTTTTTCCAGATTTCCACAAGATCAAGAGCTACGAAAGAAGTGGATTATAGCTACAAAAATAAAAAATGTTGTTCCTTCAAAACATACGTCACTTTGTATCAAACATTTTGCTAAAGACCAGTATCAGTTCCGACCTAACTTTAATTACGAACTGTTGAAAAGCGATGCCGAACTGTTGAAAAGCGATGCCGTGCCAACGCTCTTTGACTTCCCCGTGCATCTTTAAAATCCTCTGACAAAAAAGAAGGACCATTATTAAAATCCAGGTAACATTTAACACTAATTTTTTCGAACAAATGCCAGATAGATTGTAGGCATAAAATACAAATAAAACTTAGTTAATATTACTCTTATAGTAGTCATTTTTCTTCTCAATCTTCTCCTATTTTCATTCGCTTATGATAATAATTAATACTGATTTTATTGACAGCATTAAAGAAGACACATTATTTTTAAACAATTCGTAATTATGTAAGCCTAATTCATTTACAGCGTTACAATTACAATAATTTTATTTCTAAAGTAATTTTACTACCAAAATAATTCATTGTTCACAGGATGCTCCTAGACTAAATAAGTTGCCGCTTGAAACATCTTTCAACCTAATCGATGGCGATGCTCACGTGGAGCCTGATAAGAATGATCCTACTGAGATTCCTGGTACATGCCAAACAATCATGAAACCACAACAGGTAAGACATTAAATTTTATCTATTTCAACTCTGGTCTCAGCTACCGATTACTGATTATTTATCAATGGTTTTAACTAGCTAAAACTGCCATTGTATAGCTAGTTATTTAACCAGCGGTTGTATTTGCATCCCATAAGAAATAGGCTATTATTGATAAAATAAGTAGACCTATTTAACAGTGTATTGTCTGATAGCATTATTATATTATCAGCATACCATAATAATAATAATAATAACCTTTTTTGAAGTAATTTCATTAAATACATTGGGCAAAATTGGAGAACGTTGTTATTGCCAATGAATAAACAGCATAAAATTAGGTCCTGTTTTTTCTTTTTCAGTTGTATGTATCGCCTACTGAAAAATTTCTCCGCCGGAAGGTGAAAATACTGCAACAGCGTTTAAACAGAAGGGATGCTCAAATTAAATCCATGAAAGATATTATTTTAGTTTTAAAGAAAAAATGAAATTCTCCTGAAAGGTTACTAGAAATTTTAGAAGATAATTTTTCTGGTTTTCCGTTAGAAATGATTATTAATAACTTTAGCAATAATAATAGAAGTAAGTTTAAGAGGTTTTATTCAGACAAAATGAAGGAGTTTGCTTTAACCGTTTATTTCTACAGTCCCAAAGCTTATAACTATTTGAGAAATCTAAACTTTCAGTTACCTAACCCATCAACTTTAAGGAGGTGGCTTTATAATTTTAATTGGTCACCCGGTTTTTTAGAAGAGGTTTTTATATATTTAAAACAAAACGTTCAAAGCAAGCCACATTTACAACACGTTAACTTGGTTTTTGATGCTATGAGCATAAAGAAACAAGTAATCTACGATCCACGAGAGGGGAAGAATTTTGGGTATGTGAATTTGGGTAATGATATAAAAGTAAATGAACATGAAACATTAGCTAGTGAAGCACTAGTCTTTCAGATAGTTGCACTACGAGGAATTTTCAAATGTGCCGTTGGCTATTTTTTATTGATAAGATTGGTTCAGAAATTTTGTCCAAACTAATAAAAATGTGCATTATTAAATTATACGAATCAGGTATCCATGTACATAATGTAACATTTGATGGTACTAGTACAAATATAAACACTGTTACGAAACTTGGTTGCGAATTGCCAGAAAAGCCTTTTTTCAATGTGAAAATAAACAAAGAAAATATAACAGTTTATGTAATGCTAGATGCTAGCCAAATGATTAAATTGGCTCGCAACACATTAGCAGATAAAGGTACTTTACTATCTACAGATGGTGTGATAGATTTTAAATATATTCAACGGCTAAACACTTTACAAAAAGAACAAGGATTAAAGTTTGCCAATAGCCTTTCAGACATACACACACATTATGGCAACAGAAAAATGAACATGAAAATTGCGGCCCAAACCTTAAGTGTCAGCGTAGCAGACGCCACAAAATTTTTGATATATAAACAACATCCTGATTTTATTGGTGCTAAACCAACAGTGGAATATATTAGAGATATAGACAGGTTATTCGATTATTTTAATAGCAGGGACCCATTTTGGCAGCACTTCAAACAACCAATAAGGAAGAAGAATTTAGAAAATGACAATAAAATGTTAGATAATTTTTTGGCATATTTAACGATGTTAAAAATTGAAAATATTCAGGTTCTGCGACATCCTAGGAAAACATTTGCACTTGGATTTATTACGAATGTAAACCCAATAAAGATTCTGTCAAACAGATTATTAAATGTTTACAATTCAAGTATATTTTGACTTATAAGTTTTCTCAAGATCATTTGGAACTGTTATTTTCCTGTGTAAGATCTCGAGGGGGACATAATAACAATTCTAATGTCAAGCAGTTCCAATGGGCCTTGAGGAAACTTATGTTCAAGAACAGCGTTAAAGCATCTGACAAAAGCAACTGTTTGAGTTTTGACATGACATTTCAAAACTCTGTTATGAGTTTTGCAGAAGCAGAAGAAACAGTGGACCTAAACTCAGTCAACGTCTATGAAGAACCCATTAAAAACGTTAAGTGTCTGCTGGAAAATAAAAACTCGTATTATAAAGATAATATTCTTTTCTACTTGTCTGGATTTATTATCAGAAAAATTAGTTCTAGGTTGAAATGTGAAGAATGTATAAGACTGCTGATAGCCGATGATAGCAACCTTAGCCCTTACACTCATTTTGTTGATTATATTTCAAAAGGAAATTTGGTCAGGGCTTCCTCAGATGTAATCAGGATAGTAAAATTTATGTACTCCCTTTTTAAAAATAAAAAACACATTGACAAAAACAATTTAGACACAAAAAAGATGATTATATTAGCGTGTAGAACCTTTACTAATAACATATTTAAAGGTCATACTTCTAACAATGATTATGGTGAAGACACTCACTAAACTAGATTAGTAATGTTAATAGGTAGTTTATTTTACAAAGTTGTATGTTTTAGTATAGCTAAACAAAAGACGTCATCAGCTATGTTTTCGAAACTTGGTGTGCGTCAAAAATTAAATAAGTTAGTTCTATTTAGCAATGTTTAGCCCAGAATTGCAATATGTTATTCATAGCAAATGTAGTTTTATATCAAATGTAATATATTTTGATTAGAAATAGTAAGATACGTTGTAATTATATGCAGATAGGCTGTAAACTAAGATTTTTTTTGTACATATTCATCAATGTAAAAAAATGTAAAGCTATGTAATAAACAATTGTGTTTTCATTTGTATTCTTGTTTAGTCAGTTTCTTTTATTTTATTGACAAAAATAAAAACAAACTACTACAAAAAAGAGGTAATTATTATACCCTAACCAACCGGTAGGCCTATAGTTAGCGAAAATATGTATGCATAACTTTAATGTTACCGGTAACTTGTTTGTTGTTTATAGATCTGTACCGACGAAAGAAAGTGTACGAGCTTCTATTATGAACAACAGAAATTAAATTTATATTTACATTATTTTTAAATTAGTATCAGGTGTTCCATTTAGTCTGATTAATATAAAATACACAATTTTCATAACAAGACTGTTTATGCGACGATCAAATCGGTTAACTAATATTAAGATAACACTGCGAGTATGCAGGCGAAGTGGCTTTTGCCTTAATGTGGTGGGGCGAGCGTAGAGTTGAGCTGACCGAATTCAGTACACGCAGCCGGCAATCCAGTGTTATTATACATCGATGGTTAATTTATGTAATCGGCAGGGTTGAAATGAATCTTCTGCTTAGTAGCAACTTCAATTTTCCTGGTTTATTTTTTCACAGTTGAAACATCCATATAGGACGTATCGGAAAATAGCTATATTGGATTTTAAGAACTGATTTATAAAAATTAAAAAGGCAAGCTTATCCTATCAAAGTATGTTTTATATATTCGATTTACGCGCCTTTTTTTTGGTATTATTGTTTTCATTGTCACTTCGTATGTTATTATCAGTTACAGCGTATAATTAACATATTCATGTTCTTCTGAACAAACTTACATAAAATGTTTAACTCACTTTTGTTTATTTATTACTTTTATTTATGTTATTGCTGCTTAATAATATTCTTTGGATTTACGTTAACATAGAGGTATATTTTTAATTAGGTCGCAGATTGATACCTGCTCTTGACTTTTAATTTAACGTTAAGTTGTGTTTCAAGTAATTTTCTTTGTTGAGGAAAGTTGCCTAATATGAGGAGGGTTCCGAATATGGGGAGGTCTAATATCTTACCAAGCAAGAGGTGTACTCTATCGGCGAATGTTGTGACTAGTACAGTTACGTCATTTCACCTTATACATGAAGAACCAGACGCATTCCGGTCGCCATTACTGTATTGAGAGTCGATATGTTAAAACAGCTGTTTAGAAAACTTTTTACGTTCTGTTGTGTTTCATCGTTTCTTTTGAAAGGTAAGCAATTGTATTTTATGAATTACATTTTTAAAATCACAATTTCATAAGCTTTTGTTGTCGTGGTTTTTCTAAAATCTTTGGTGACGTGTGTTACAAGAATAATAAAACTTTTGTATGAAATGTTGTGTGCCTGTTATGGGGAGATAACCTGTCGCTAATATGGGGCTCCCCATATTAGGAACATTCATTATTTATTAGAATGTATTTTTCAAATAAATTTTTTGACTTGTAAACATTGTTATAAAATATGAAATTACATAACATTCATTCAATTAAACCATTAAACTGGAAAAAATAACGAAGCCAAAGATGAAATGTTGTATTGGGCATTGTAATGTACATTTTTACATGGCAATAAGATTCATTTATTATATTGCAGGAATTTTAAAATACAGTCAAATTGAATCTGATACGTAGCTTCTTTTAAAAATTCATACAGAATATTATGTTAGGCCTATTCAAATCTAGAAAATATTTGAACTGTCACCATATTACCAATGTTGTAGTCTATATTTTACTGAATATTAACTGTGCGTAATTTTATTATTTTTCAGATGCCTCCAAAGAGGAAACAATGGGATCCAGGCCAGATGAAGGCGGCTATAAATGCTGTTAAAAATAAGGAAATGGGGTCCTACAAAGCGTCTCGTGTTTTTTGTGTACCGCAGACTACTTTAGAGAGGTATATTTCGAATTCTGATAAAGAATCTAATGAGCTGATTACTACTAAGTTGGGGAGAAAGCCTACAATGGCAGTTGATATTGAAATGGACCTTGCACATTATTCCCTACAAATGGAACAGCGTTATTTTGGCTTGTCCCAAAATGATGTAAGAAGGCTTGCATTTCAATTAGCATTAAAAAATGGAATTGAAACCCCTTTCTCCAAAGAAAATGAGTCAGCTGGGAGAAAATGGCTTAAAAATTAGTTACGCCGAAATCCTCAACTGTCTATTCGAACTCCACATGGTCTTTCATTTTCTAGAGCCAAATCATTTACCCCAGAGGCTGCTGCCCGGTTTTTTTATTTATTTGAACCAGCAACGGAAATCATTAAGCACAGCCCCAATCGTTTATATAATTGTGATGAAACGGGGGTCACTGTCGTGCAACATAAGCACACAAAAATAATTGTCTTAAAGGGTAAACGACAAATATGTGGCCTTCAGTCAGCTGAAAGGGGTTGTCTAACTACTGTTGTTACTTGCATCAATGCAATTGGACATTATGTCCCACCCCTAATTATTTTCCAAGGAAAAATATGAAACCAGAATTAATGAACGGAATGCCTCCTGGATCAATCTTTGCATGCCATCCATCTGGGTGGATACAGACAGAAACTTTCACTTTATGGTTTCGCCATTTTATGAAACATGTGAAGCCAACTATGGATGACCCAGTTGTCCTTGTTCTAGATGGGCATTTTTCACATACAAGAAATTTAGAAGTGATTAATCTGGGGAGAGAGAATCATGTTAATATTCTGTGCATTCCACCTCATGCTACAAATAAAATGCAGCCTCTTGATCTATCGTTTATGTCACCATTAAAAACTTATTATGCCCAAGAAATTGAGCAGTGTCTTAGAAACCATCCTGGACGCGTTGTTACAGTGTACCAGATTGGGGAATTGTTTGGTAAAGCTTACCTCAAGGCAGCAACTGCTGAGGTAGCTACTAGTGGATTCAAGAAAGCAGGTCTTTATCCATGTGACCAAAATAAATTCCGTGATCACGATTTTCCATTCTCCGAAGAAGCAAGTTGTACACAAGCTGAGCAATCACCGACAAATGGAAATTCTACTGACCTACCTTCTAATACACTTGATGTAAATCAACCAGGGCCATCAGGAACTGCCGGAAATTTTCCTTTACAAAAAAACGTGTTCGTACGTTACATGTTAATCCTCTGACAGATCTGGGAGCAAAACCTCGTACATCTAGGTCAGGCTCCGCGGAGCTGATAACTGGTTCACCATACAAGAATTTATTGGAAAGTTCACTCAAGAAGAAAGAAGCAGCAGAAAAAAAGAAAGAAGAGAGATTCAAGAAGAAACTATCCAAATTCAAATCAGAAAACAAGAAAACAACTCAATCCCGTAAAATAAGAAAGAGGACTTCTCTTACGTCACATGCAAACGCTCAAAAACAAGATTCCGAAAGCCAGTAGCTCTGATTCTGACAGTGATTTCGATGTTCAGATTGATGATTCTGGTAGCGATTTAGACCTCTCTGAAGATAACGACGATGCAGAATGTATTTATTGTGCTGGGTTATTTTCCGAGGACCACAATGGGGAGGACTGGATACAATGCAGCAAATTTTTCAAGTGGAGTCACAGTCTTTGCGCTGATTCCGAGAATGAAGTGTTCATTTGTTTCAAATGTAAATTATAAACATTATGTTCCACCTTTATTAGTTCTTTTTTTGTAATGAGAATGTGTTAATTTTTTATTTCCGTTATTATTTTACTTGAAGTGTGTATTATCATGTATTTAATTATATTTTATTTTCCAAATTAAAGTCATAATTATGAAATATTTATCTTTAATTTATAACTTAGTCTAGAATGATGTTATTGTATTGCATGCTACAAATTTTCAAATAAAAGAGAATAAAAAACCATTAAAATAAAAAAAAATATTCATAATCGAAATTTTACTATTATAAAACATTACCCCATATTGAGAACACTTTCCTTCCCATATTAGGGACACCCTGTTCCCAATATGGGGAGATCTCGTTTTTGTTAATTTGTCAATACATAAAAAACTAATGGTAAAGATGGGTGGAAATACATCACAATACCATCTAATATATATTTAAAAGCAATAGACGCAAAATTTCGAAATATTCCTCTATTTAGGCTGAATCTACGAGCTAATAAAAAAAACCTCTCCATATTAGGCAACTTTCCTCTAATAGTCCATGAAATATTTCTTCATTTGGAAATACTCTTTAAATTCGCCTATTTTTATTTTTATTCTTGTTTTTAAAATGAGTACTTATTAATGAAGTAGAAAGTTCTCTTCTGAGTTTCAGTTCCTAGTACTATGTCACTTACGTTGCACGTTCGCCACGTACAAAATTGCTGCTCTCGAGGATCGTGAAGCACAAACATTTAATACAAGTTTCACTTCAATAAGGAATACGAAAATGTATGTAATCAGATACCAGCATCAAACAGTTGTTATTCTACACGAAGCTTGGACAAAAATTATGGCTTACAAATTACATTATTTACGGGTACTTCTGGGTGAGTAAAGGAAGAACTATTACTTTACACTTCTAGGGTTGTGGACCCATGGTCGCAATAAAAATTGCACATGTGATTATTTGTCAACAGTCTGTTTATTTAATTCACTTACCACAAACAACAGTATAACCATATATCTAATACTCCTATATTGCTAGTAGTGGTCTGAAGGACAACGAAACCATTACGGTGCAGACATATATGCGTCTGTCTCCCTCATTACTACTTCGAGTCTTATGCGCTTGCGCGCTACTTCGACGCTTGCGCACAACGGGTCGAGTAGTAGAAAAAAGAGATAGAAGCAGTCGTTTGCTGTCTCACTTACTCCGTGACACCTCCACTTACGGGCGATAGCAATATAGTAGTATTAGATATATGAGTATAACCACATTTTAGGTTATAAATACTGAGAACATGAGAGTATTTTCTAATATTGTTTCTTCATTATTATGCTTACGAAACAGTAATACAGTATCACTAATATTATAAATAGGCCTAAGTAATATCACAGTGTTGTTTAATATAGGTCATTACACAAAAATAATTTTAAATGATTTATTAAAACATTGAACGGAAAGACTAAACGATTACAAAATCAATTCAAACAAATTTCTCTAAATTTGTAAAAAAAATGATATAACAATGTAAACAAGTGTTTCTACAAATGGAGTCTATATCACAGACATTATACATTACAACTTACATTACATATTTGTACATTTGTTGTTTAAAATAAGTCATTATACAAAAATAATGTTAAACTATTTATTAAAAATTGACTGGAAACAGTAAACGAATACAAAATCAATCAAAACGAATCTCTATAAATTCGTAAAAAATGTATATAACAGTACAAAAAGATTAAAGAAATTTCGACGAAACCGAAACATCGAAGCATGATAATGTTTTTAGGCTTTTGATACGTATAATGTGGATTACGTTTGGTGGATTACGTAAATCATTTCCAAACCACAGACGATCGCAGACAGAGCATGTAAAACCAAATTTATTCTCACTGAAACGTTTGCTAAACTCAATGTTAGCAGCGATTATTTCTGTCTTGATGCGTTTACATATCAAATTTCTAGACTGTGGGGAATCGAAAGTGTGGAAGCGTTACATTTTTCGATGACGTTACATTTTTGTGAATGACCCCCCAGCCTAAAACAAATCTTTATTCACAACGTCATGCAATGATGTCGTCATACAGCGTAACGGTGAATAAAATGTTACAGAAAGTTTCAAACGATGTCCAGCTAAAAGACATTATCATGTCAAAAATGTTTTCTACACATGGGTCCATATCATAGACATTATCTTACTTTACAAATTTGTACAGTACAATGTGATAAACAAACAAGACATTGGATAACATATTACCCAAATTCAATTGCCAGCATTAATTCTTGTATGAAAAAATGTACAGTCAGTTTACATTAAAGCGTAGAATATAAATACGCACACACATACACACAAGCGTACATGATATTCCACATTACGTAAATGTTACGATAATATTAGTTATTCTGTTGGTACCACTTGGTGACTATAACAACCAGTGTTTCTAGTCAACTATTATAAATCTCATTTGTTTCTTCTTATTAGCTACAATAAGAAACAATATCAAGTAGTAGTAGTAGTAGTAGTAGTAGTAGTAGTAGTAGTAGTAGTAGTAGTAGTAGTAGTAGTAGTAGTAGAAGCACCCACAGGTCCACGCAAGGGGAAAAATTGAGAAATCCCCCCCCAATAATTACTTTAGACAAAATTTTCTTCAGCGTTCTGCAATTGTGAATATGATAAAAAATTCATTTCACGTTACGTAGCTTCATTTTTTTACTATAAAATCACTTTAAATTGTAACTGTACCTTACAAGCGTGTTAATTTTGTTTGATACGTACCATAGAAACAGTATTGTGTGTGTCCAACATAATAGTGGCTATTTTAAGCTGTAAATGAATGTTATTGTGTGCCGTAACGAGTCGTTACGGCGACATCCGAATGTTTGTTATATCGAATCTGGGCAATAGTTGCTTTCATCTGTGTAGTTCACGCTATCGTGGACCCTCCCGCCACCTATGAGTCGTTACGGCGACTTACGAAATTGTTATAATTGTATTTCGGCATAGATGCTTTCATTGGATCGTGGACGCTGACGCTATCTATGTGAGACGTTAGACAACTGTACCTTTCGTTCCCGCTGCTTGGAGCGGTGTTTGTCGTGGAATAGGGGTTAGTAGCTGGTTTGACTCAAGTGGTGGGTAGCCGGCTGTTTTGTCGTTGTGTAGAGAGATGCGTTTTGACTCGAGAGGTGGTTGGTCAGCTGTTCTCGCCACGTGCGGTCTTAGAGGTCAGCGTTTGAAAAAAGTCTTTGTTTTATTTTTTTAATGCCGGGGTTTTGTTAAATTAATTATGGCAGGCTAAGTGAAAAGTGTGCCGAGGGGCTCTCGTCCTGGCAACTGTGGCCGTGTGAAGAGATCAATATGTATGTGTAAATGTGTAAGTAATGTGTGAGGAACTCGGTCCGAGCAGGTGCTCGGCCAAAATTGAACAGGTATGCAATAGTGAAAATTGTTAAATTTTTCCTGGGATGCGCTTTCGCAATGCTTGTGTTTGGAGTCAAGTGTGTGCCTGGCTAGTTCTATAAAAAAAAAGAACAACAGTTGCTTTAATTCTGGAGGTGCTTTTTTTTACTTCACTGTATACTGGGAATATAATATGCAGGTTTCGGCAGTCATTGCAAATTCTTGAACGCAAGTTTTTCTAAAAGAAAAGTCTGTTAAACTTGACTAGCTTCTGACATTTCTTTCAAATGGTGAGCAGCTTCTCTGGCTGCTAGCAGTGACTGTAATATCTTATGTGCAATACCTTTTTTTACCCACAAAAAAAAAAAACAAAAAAAAAACAAAAATAAAAAACTTAAGAAAATGCGTAGGACTCAGCCGGGTGCCCATAAGCCTAGTGAAACAAATTTAGCCGAGTTCCTTAATCTCTCTGTATGATTCAGTGTTGTTCATATAAATGTCTTGTGTTGGAATTGTGAAAGCATGTAATGTCCAGTATACAATTTTTTTCTATAATCTGTGTTGAACTTATATTGTGTCTGCCTTTTATTGGAACGTATAAATCTGATTATGAAAAGAGTTGCAAATCACCTACAATTGTAATAATACATTGCCCTGTACTAGAACTGTAATTCAGAAGTATTCCGCATGTTAATAAAAAATGACTGAACTTTTGTACAAGATGAAATTTCTACTTTGGGATTTTTTTATTTATTGTGATTCTCTATCAATGTACAGTCACTGTTAAAATTCTTTTGTATATGTATATACTCATAATTCTATGCACACAACATATTACATTTCTGAGAGATATATGTACCTGATTATTTGATAGTTTTTTAATAATGATGCACTCTGAAATCTGCAAGCCTTGGTGCTACACAAGTTTATACAAGTTTAAGGAAAATTGAGCACATGCACTTGTGATTTCCACACAAAGTATATAATTACCTATCTTATGTTACATTATACCTTACTAATTATGTGATTCTCCTTTCTAGCTTTTGATTTAGATTTCAGAGGGCGCATGTTGTTGTGTAAAATAATTGTTTAAATTGTTGTGGCTGTAATAATTGTTGTAGGATAGAATTGCTTGTTAAATGGTTTATAAAATTGTTTATATTATTGAAAGGGTTTATAGTACAACCAGAGGGGGACTGAAAAGAAAGAAAAAAAAAAAAAAGACTTATTGTTATTAAATGTTATATTTCGAGAACCTCTGGATTCACTCTGTGTACTTATTAATGTTAATATAATTATTTCCAAATAAGGAAATTCTATTTGGTGAAGGTTAAAAGGTACTGTCGAGGCTTGTTGCATGTCAAGGGTGATTTTGTATACCATGTAATAGACTTTAAATATTTTACATATTTTATATAATTCTAATAGAATACTTTCAGCCTGGATACTATGAATCATTGTAAGAAAAACAATGTAATATATTTTAGATATTTTACAGATTTTATATATTCCTAATGGAATACTTTTTAAATATTAAATTTTGAATGCCAGGTAATATAGTTTAAATATTTCACAAATTAATATATTCTAATAGAATACCTTCACAGCCTGGATTCTATGAATCTCATTGTAAAAAAAAAACAAAATATGATAGAATCAATAAATTTGTTATTTTCGGAATTTTTAAATTGAGGTCACCTCATTCGTCCTATGACCTAATGGTTACCCAGCATGTGGCTATTCTTCCACTAGGAGGCCGCTCCTAGTTCAAGTGAACAAGTGAGCCGGTCATCAAGGTGAGTTGTAGACTTTTATATTTTTTTTTAGGTTGTCAAACTTGAAAGATGTCAGATTTGGAAAGTTGAAAATTGTGTTGTGATGTCTTTGGTGATGAGCGGCTCACAATTGAACTACAATGAAGTGAGAAACACAAATGTGAGTCTATGCTTGTGTGTCAATAAACTTATTGCGTTGGTAATGACAAACTCTATTTTGTATCTTCACTCAGTCTTTTTTTCATTTATATTTTAGAGCTTTAAATGATGGTATAGGCCTAACTTTAAAGTATACACCATAAAGCATAAAGCATATATCCCACCCCAAGTCAACTCTGCCCCTAAAATTACTTGTGGCCCCCCCCCCCCCCGGTTAGTATAATAATGGTAGTAGAAGATATTTGAATGCAATTTAGATGAAAATTAGAAACATTTTTAAAGGTTGTTACTCGTTTTTCTTTGTTTACTAATTCTTCCGTCTTTACTGTATTTCTTGAACCTCTCTGTATATCTTCCATCCTACGGCTGTGCGGGTTTTACTGCACATCAACCTACGTCTTACGTTTAAGAAAAATACGAATGTTCTGAACAAAACAAAACAAGCAAGAAATTCCCATAGTGTCTTGGTTGAACTGTTCTAGAAAGCAAGTAATTTAAGTGGAGGCCTGCATTACATACAGTAAGACCATTATATAAAGAAAAGAAGTAAATAGTATAGTGTAAGTAACGGTTTACTGTTAAATGCCGCCTGATTACAATTTAAAATTAAACGATACAAGAGAAAAATTACAGCTTCAAGTAACCGACTAACCAGTTAGGTAATGAACTTGATCATTATCAATAAGCAAACCTTACAAACATTACAAAAACGTAACGTGTAATGTATAATACTTATCGAGACCCGTAACAGTCGTGTACAAACTTTTACATGTTGATGATATAAGAATTAACAATTGCAGAAATTATACATATTATAATAAATAATGTTTAATGTTTATCAAAAAATTATTGTTTGAGAAAAATGTAGAAATATATAAACAGAAAGTAAGTAATATCTTAATTAAAGAAAATAACACGAATAACACTAACAGCCGAACATAACATGTGTAAAACGTTCTTAAAATTGTAATTACCAAAATAATGATTGTAATTAGATAAATTTTATGTAGGCCTATATTATAAATTGACGTAATATATTTTTAATATTTTTAATCATTAATACACTCTAATGTACTTAATACACTCTGAAGTTCAACCATTCTAATTAATTTTTAATAACTATGTTTTATTACTTTTTAAAGAATTTACATACTTATTTTTCAGTGATGCATCAAAAAATGATAAAAGCAAAAAAACAACAAAACTTGAATTTTACATTCAATGCTTACGAAGAAGAAAGAAGAAGAAGCAGGCAACATAAATATAAATAAATAAGTAAAATAAATACTCATGTACTATATAAAAAATATTGAAAAGAATAAATTGTGTATAAATTGTATAAAATATTAAAATAAACAGTCTTGTAATGGTAACACTACTTGAGTTAATAAGATTTTTAAACAGTGTATCAAATTTGCTGTTGCAGTTTAAATATAAATAAAAAATTAATATAACGTGGATAAAAATCACTGCCGTCATTATATCCTGAACGAATTGCTTAGCCAGCCTACCTTGCCCTATTAAATTGCTTCAGTACAAAAATGAGGTATTATGTTCATAAATAAAATAAACCTATATATAAACAAAAGATTTTCAACAACTGAAGTATAATATAATATCCCAGTTTCAATCTACTTATAAAAAGATCTGTAAAAAATTAATACAAATGAAACATAAATAAAGTTAAATAAATAATTCGAATCATAAACTTGAATAAATACTTATACAAAATAAATATACGCTATTAGGTAGGCGTACTTACAAAATAGTAAACGGTGTATTCTACGATATTAGCTGATTGGCCGACACGGATGTTGGCGCACACGCAGTCAGAGTTGTACGTCACGTTACCGTAGGACTGGATCCTGCTGAGACTTTCGTCCAGGTAGGCGGCTTCCACACTGCTCTGAAGCTGGACACATTGGTACGACTTATAACAGTAGCTGCAGGCGACTTCTTCCTTACAAATAATGTGTTGGATCCGGCGCGGTATCCTGTGCGGGTTCTCGTCCGGTTTGATCACTGAAGGACACAGCGAGTACTTGATCGCTCCTTTTGGAACACATATGACGCTCGAATCCAAAGCTGCCGACATAACGAATACAATAACGTTTGCGAAAATGAAAATGGTTATTACGTTTGAAGCGATCATTTTGTCTGTGAAACTGTTTCTGAACAGACGATATAGAATGCCTGTATATGTTTGACTGTATGTTGTGTGACTGAAGGTGCTCGGACGTCGACTGGTGAGGACAACGAAGCTGCCTCCACATGCATATATACATGACAATCTTTTCCTACAAGTCCCTGATGCGATGTGAATTACGCGTAAAAGTTTTTATATAAAATTAAAGTTTGCGTGCAGTAATGTAGGCCTAATGGTAAAACCTGGCTATTGATAACACTCGGATACGTCACGGACAACAAAATCCGAGAAAGTAAAATATGAATTATAACCGGAGTACGTGCGAACAGGTTGGTGCGCTCCAGCGCTTGGATCACAGCGACGTTTGACAGTCTGCGTTAAGTCACAATTTTCCTGCGTTAATACACTCATAGGGAATTTCTCGCACTCGATCAGTTAAACGACTCGGCACATAAGTGGCTGTGAATTTATATGTCATATTGTCTTAATTCATTATTTGTCATCTATATAAGTTATATAAAACTCAAAGTCTGAGGATTTATTTGTATTGAATACAAATCCACATCGTTACACCGATTGCCACCAAATTTTGCACAGGTAACCTTTCAGACAATGCAAAAAACACTGTCTAACATGGAATTTCATATTTTGCCTTCTTCGCACGATTTAAGCCCTTTTAATTATCCCTTTTTGTTGACGCATATAAAGATGTGAACAACACCATGAAGACCAGAATTAATTACCATAGTAACAAGTAAATAAACAAAAGCTATTTAGCAGCATCGGAACTGTACCTTTATCCGTTCCTGCAGTTTTTAATATTTTTAGTATGCGATTGTATCGAATATATTTTATAATTTTGTATACACATACGTCTATATATTTTGTAATTGTCTTAAACGGTTATAAAATTTATGTTTATATGTATTTCTGATGATGCAATGAATAAGTAATTAAATAGTACTACTAAAGGTATCAACACCATGGAAACCAAAATTAATTACCGTAGTAACAAGTAAATAAACAAAAACTATTTAGCGGCAGCGGAACTGTACATTTATCCATTCCTGCAGTACATTTTGGGTGTTTTATATAATATGCGATTGTATCGATATATTACGATGTGGAAAAGAAGAAATGTACTAATTGTAAATTGTCCTATTAATTAATGCAAAGCGAAAATACTTGTTTTTTCATTTGTGAGGTTAGGTGACAACGGTTTTTGGTTTTTGGTTTACTGATGAAATAAATAAAAGCCATGGTTGAGGAAAACACAACGTTTAATGTGTTATACAATGCTTCTAACACAGTAACACTTTAAATAATGAATTTAGAGTTTTTGATTTAACAGGTATTTTATAAATATCTCCAAAGGCTTTATAAACGGGTACTTTTAAATCCTTTTAAATCTCCAAAGGGTGTTGTACCAACATATTAATTTAGTACAGGTTAAAATAGTACAAGTGTTGAAAACAGCTTTGGAGAGAATTTGACTAATGAGCACAAAAATGTTATACGAGCTGACAGAACGCCAATTAGACATAGACAATAAAAATTATATTAAAATACTTATTAAAAGTCAAATATTCGCGTGCGAAGCCGCCGGTAACAGCTAGGTTAATTAGATTGTGATAATGTTTTTAGACGATGTTTTTGTTTTACTGACAGGTAATTTGTTGC
This sequence comes from Magicicada septendecula, assembly GCA_034769895.1. NCBI lineage: Eukaryota > Metazoa > Arthropoda > Insecta > Hemiptera > Cicadidae > Magicicada > Magicicada septendecula. The sequence goes on from CM068375.1 coordinate 352,031,295, forward strand.
AATCGATTTTGTACGTCGCCTGAAGACGAAGGCACAACCGTCTGTGCCTGTTGGATCCTGTACCCACCAGCGTCCCTCCGTATCTTTCCCCCTTCTACTAAACTGTGTCCTCTGAGAGATTTTCTTTTCGTCCAAACGCCGTACCTGAACAAACCAATTTCTCCGCTGTACTTTACGTGTGCAGACAATAAGTCTTTGTATGACTCGCGTGATATTTTTCACTGCTTTCTCAGATAAACCTGGACCGGTTAAACTTCTTAGAGTTTTGTTAAGCCACCGACACTTAGCTTTTATTTCCATGTTCTTTAGGAAATGGAAGTATGGTGATGGCAAAAAAAAAACGTGTTCCAGATTATTGCAGATTCTGATTGTACTATACTCAAAACATGAAAAAAAGTAATTTTTCGAAAAGTGTCTGTCTGTAGATTTTTTTTCTATGGCAAACAATAACAGCCGCAAATTCAAACAGAATCAAATAATTTTTTGCATACAGTTCTGATTTGTAGAGTACTCAAGACTTATTGTTTTAGGTGAAGATCGGTTGAGGGAAAGGGGTAGTTTACCAGCAACGTTTTTTTTTAATAAAGGGTAATTTTTTTTGGCAAACGATAACAACCGCAAATTCAAACAGAATCAAATAATGGTTTGCATAAAGTCCTGAATTGTAGATTTCCCAAGACCTATTGTTTTTGGTGAAGATCGGTTAAGGGAAAGGGGTAGTTTACCTGCAACGTTTTATGTTTTAACAAGGGTATTTTCTATGGCAAACGATAACTGCCGCACATTCAAACAGAATCAAATAATGTTTCGCATACAGTGGCGCACCCAGGATTTTTTTTCGGCAGGGGTTTTGAAAATTTAGAAACAAGGTGCACAATTTTGGTTTTCCTCACTCTTTTCTTTACAAGGAGGGCTTTTTCCTGGAGAAACGAAAATACGCAACTTATAAGGAACCAATGTCGCAAGAACAGGTAAAAATTAACTTTGCTTCATAGAATTTCACTCATGTACGTTCCACCTATAATGTTGCAAAGGCATAGAGTCTACTGCACGTTTAAGAATCATACATACAATGTTTGTAATAATTATGAGTTAAAATCATATTAAGCACAGGCTTACTAATTTGCATATGCTTATTAAATAATTTAAATTACTTAATATGTAGACGCCGACTTTATTGAAATAATAATACAATAATCTAGTTAAAATAATCAGACATAAAGCAGTTGCGCACTTTGTAGTGGGGATAAGGCGGAAAGAATGTTATACAGTGAGTAGAAAAAGGCCTTTTGAAAATATCAGCCTTCTCCCTGAATGACGAGTCTACGTACGGAGGTTTTGATTTCGATTTCTATTTCGACACTACTAAACAGTACATACGGACGTTTTGTAAGACGAAACAAGCAATAAATACAACAGAGGTACCATACAAAGATTTCACCGAGTTAGAAAATGTTAACATTTAGTAGGCCTGCTGCAATTATTTTGTAAACAGTGATTTGGCATGTTGTGTCTATCGCTGTCTTTCTCCAGATCGTCTAGTCGAGCCTAGACATTAACAAACATTGTATATTTTGGAGTACATAAACGTACATAAAGTATAGTTTGTGTACATGTTACGATTCAGGAAAAAACGTAGTAATATCGGTAAAAATGAGCCTCTGACGAAGCTGACGAAAACTAGTTCAAGCTACAAAATGAAAGTTTAACACTTTCAATTTTACCAATAAAAAATGAGTGTTCCGAGTCAGTAGTTATATATTTATAATTAGTTAATCAACGGACACGTCATGGACAACAAAATCCAGGAATATAGTCAACATTACCCTGGCAACTTAATTTGTTTGAATAAGTAACATCAATAACACGCTCGAATGTGAAATGACTGTGTATTTAAAAAAAAAAATAACAGATGTAAATTGTCCATAAAGAACAGGCGAGACAATATTAATAAAAAAATCATACCAAAACCGTTTAAGTAATATAGCATTTAATTACTTACAACCAATTACAAACATTTAGCTCAGTTCTTCCATCCCACTAATGTTTCCTTCGCTGTTATTATTACTCAAATCGTCTTCACTGCTGCTATCCCGCTATTTATTAATTTTGAAACGAACTGTTACATTATACACTCTTTGGTCTGATCTCACGTAATCTTTTCAATTTTCATGACATGGTCACATCTTGATGTGCAATCTATTAAACAAATACACTCAAGTTCCTTTTTTGCTAAGTTTCTAACACTGTCTATGGAAAATGCACGTTTTTTTAGCACGCTTCTTCACGATTGCCTAAATCAGTTCAAGGATTAAGATCAGGGAGTCAGGATGATAGAGTGGAAGTCGTAAAATGTAATGTCCATGGTTTGGCAAAATAGTGGTTATTATAAGAGTTCTGTATGTTGGTTTACTTTGTTTAGTTAGTGAATAGAACTCAGGTTAAGATAAATGGACTAAAGAAATCACATTATTCACTAACCAGTTAATCGTGTTTGTCTTTTTGTTAATGATGTTGCATGTGGATTTATTTATTCATTGAAATTTTAAGCCATATTTGTCGATGAAAACGTGCCAAAAGCAATAGGAAACGTTTAATAGAATAACACAATAGAAAGTTACGAGAAAATATATAAGAAAATTACGGTAATTCAGAGAAGAACGGCGTCTATCAACGTTTATTTTAACTGACGTTGAATTCAGTTTCGTCTATGTAAACTATAGGCCACCGTTCTTCTCTGAATTGCCGTAATTTTCTTATATATTTTCTCGTAACTTTCTAATGAGTTATTTTATTAAAAGTTTCCTATTGCTTTTGGCACGTTTTCATCGAAATCTCATTTGACGAATAATTTGGCTCAGACTAGATACACTACCATTATAATTAATTTATCTCTTAAAAATTGTTTAAATTACTTTGAATGTTGGTGTTTCCCCTTCTATGAATTGATATTCGTAAATAATTAATCGAATAGTACGCTTGCCAAAATCGTCTAAATCAGTTTTTATTTCTTTTGTTGAGCATTTTTTATGGGAAGTACTGAAAGATTTTATGTCAGCCGTATACGCGGATGCTTCTTAATAATTCTAAAGTCACTACTTAGAGACACACCGCAAGCGTCAGCTAACCTTTCCTGTGACTTTCTTTCTGATATTCCCTTATCTTCCGATTTAATAAACTTGTACACGTTATACATTATTTTTCGACTCTAACTATGCATGACTTTCCTTTGCACTGAAATTTACAGGCCACCCAGATTAATCTAGTTCATTCTCCAAAACCGGAAAATAGCGCAATAAACTAAACGCTACGCTTTTGATGAAAACTGGTGTTTTTTGACAAGTACGAACACAATTACATATCATGGGCCGTTGGCAAAAGAACAATTTATTCACGACTGGTAAACTGACCTATGCTGAATTTTATTTTATCATTTAATAATAGTAAAAAAGTTACTTTGTAAGAACATAGTAATTAACATATAAAGAAGATACTTTATTTATTATGTTCTTACTGTTTGTACATACGTTGATTACAAAATTTTCCCCAGATTTTCGGGGGGGTGTTCTAACCACCAAAACCACCCCATGGTTGCGCCACTGTTCGCATACAGCCTGAATTGTAGAGTTCTCAAGACCTATTGTTTTTGGTGAAGATAAGTTAAGGGAAAGGTGTAGTTTACCTGCAACTTTTTTTTAACAAGGGTATTTTATATGGCAAACGATAACAGCCGCAAATTCAAACAGAATCAAATAATGTTCTGCATACAGCCCTGAATTGTAGAGTTCTCAAGACCTATTGTTTTTGGTGAAGATCGGTAAGGGAAAGGGGTAGTTTACCAGTAACGATTTATGTTTTAACAAGGGTATTTTATATGGCAAACGATAACAGCCGCAAATTCAAACAGAATCAAATAATTTCTTTGCATGCTGCCCTGAATTGTAGAGTTCTCAAGACCTATTGTTTCTGGTGAAGATCGGTTTAGGGAAAGGGGTAGTTTACCAGCAACATTTTATTTTTTAACATGGGTAATTTTTTCTATGACAAATGATAACTGCCGTAAATTCAATCAGAATCATATAGTGTTTTGCATACCTTCCTCAGCTGTTGAGAGCTCAATGTCTGTTTATTTTGGTGAAGATCGGTTAAGGGAAAGGGGTAGTTTACCAGCAACATTTTATGTTTTAACAACGGTAATTTTTTCTATGACGAACGATAACTGCCGCACATTCAAACAAAATCAAATATTTTTTTGCATACGTTCATTTGCAAACGACTGAAGTTGATTTTGGTGAAGATCGGTTAAGGGAAAGGGGTAGTTTACCATACACATTTTATGTTTTAACAAAAGTAATTGTTTCTATGACGAACGATAACTGCCGCACATTTAAACAGAATCAAATAATTTAAGCATACCTTCCTCAATTGTAGATATCTCAAGGTCTGTTGATTTTGGTGAAGATCGGTTAAGTGGAAGGGGTAGTTTACCAGCCACTTTTAATGTTTTAACAAGAGTAATTGTTTCTATGGCAAACGATAACTGCCGCACATTCAAACAGAATCAAATAATGTTTCGCATACAGCCCTGAATTGTAGTGTTCTCAAGACCTACTGTTTTTGGTGATGATCGGTTAAGGGAAAGGGGTAGTTTACCAGCAACATTTTATGTTTTAACAACGGTAATTTTTTCTATGACGAACGATAACTGCCGCACATTCAAACAAAATCAAATATTTTTTTGCATACGTTCATTTGCAAACGACTGAAGTTGATTTTGGTGAAGATCGGTTAAGGGAAAGGGGTAGTTTACCATACACATTTTATGTTTTAACAAAAGTAATTGTTTCTATGACGAACGATAACTGCCGCACATTTAAACAGAATCAAATAATTTAAGCATACCTTCCTCAATTGTAGATATCTCAAGGTCTGTTGATTTTGGTGAAGATCGGTTAAGTGGAAGGGGTAGTTTACCAGCCACTTTTAATGTTTTAACAAGAGTAATTGTTTCTATGGCAAACGATAACTGCCGCACATTCAAACAGAATCAAATAATGTTTCGCATACAGCCCTGAATTGTAGTGTTCTCAAGACCTACTGTTTTTGGTGATGATCGGTTAAGGGAAAGGGGTAGTTTACCAGCAACACTTTATGTTTTAACAAGGGTAATTTTTCTTATGACGAATGATAACTGCCGCACATTCAAACAAAATCAAATATTTTTTTGCATACGTTCATTTGTAAAAGACTGAAGGCCTGTTGATTTTGGTGAAGATCGGTTAAGGGAAAGGGGTAGTTTACCATACACATTTTATGTTTTAACAAAAGTAATTGTTTCTATGACGAACGATAACTGCCGCACATTTAAACAGAATCAAATAATTTAGAGCATACCTCCCTCAATTGTAGATATCTCAAGGCCTTGTGATTTTGGTGAAGATCGGTTAAGAGAAAGGGGTAGTTTACCTGCAACATTGTATGTTTTAACAAGGGTAATTTTTCATATGACGAATGATAACTGCCGTAAAGTCAAACAGAATCAAATAATTTTTTGCATACGTCCCTAATGTGTAGAGAACTCGAGGTCTTTTGATTTTGGTGAAGATCGGTTAAGAAGAAGGGGTAGTTTATCGGCAACGTTTTATTTTTTATATGTGTACTACGTTATCGGCAACGAAGAAGTAGTTTAGTGTTAAAATTCCTTCCCGGGCTGTCTGGCCACAGTACAATGTTTTCTGCAAATCCAGACGTTTCGGCAGTGCCATAGACTGTCATCATCAGTGAAAATCGAGTGTGATAACGTGCGGTGGTATACGTTAGTGACAGTACTGTGGTTAAGGCTGAATTAATAAGTAGAAAGAAGTAGTTTCTATGAAAATATTTCATTTCGATTATGATTTTAAATATAAAACTTAGAACATGGAAGTCATGGATGGTTCTCCATACCGATATTTTAGAATTGTAGAAAGGAAAATTTACAATAGTCAGGGTTATATAAAAGAAGCCTTTTCCCCAAAAATTGTTTAGAGAGAAAAAGAATTAAAAAATTCTTGTAGAAGAATTTCACAAGCAGTTTCAGTTATTCAATAAACGTTATAAGCCTTTATAAGCTCGGTCGCTTAATTTAAAGCAACTCTGTCTGTCCATAATATAGTTTTCTAAAAATACTGATCAGACTCATGTAGTAGGAGAAACTATTTGTGAAACTCCAAACTGCGCGGTCAGGAGGTTTTCTTCATGTGGTAACTTCATTCCATCAACACTTGCAGATATTTTGGTCGATATGGTTCTGGTTTTACGTAACACACTCCTTAAAGCGCCCAGGACTTCTCTGTGGGTGACAGACGTGCGTTCTCTTCAGGTTCTAGCGGTTCGCGGCCACCCCTTTGTGATTAGAGACCCTATCTGTTCAAATTAAGTTTAAAACTTCTTGACTTATCGGTGTTTGAAGAACAGGAGATTTATTTTCACAATCACCAATTCTGTTTTCTTCTTGTTCTTTCATCAACACTCTAACCCAAAAAGACGTTTTTATTTCTGTCTTTAATTTTCATTCATTTTCGTTACAACTTTACGAAAGACAAAAACAAAGACAAAGACCTTAGTTACAGTTAAAAAACACAAAATATTGTTGTTTAAAACTGTTGGAAAGCGATACTAAGCTGTCAGCCACAAGTATGCAAACTGAAAAGAGATTTTGGCATGAAGTGACTTTTATTCTATTCTGTTATTTATAGGCCTATAAATGATAAGACTATTTTCGTGATCCTAAATACGGAACTTTTGCCACGACGAAAACCCACTTTTACAATTGAAATAGCTTTCTTGATAGTTTTGTTTGCAACAAAAGCAAAATAGAGTTTTCTAGTTGGAAAAAAACACATCTGAGTGTGATTTACCTTTTCGCCATTTTTCAAGGTTTTATCAAACCAATACTTGTTTAAGGATCGTCCAGCTTCATCTTCAGAAAAATGGCTGTCCTTGTTCTGCAACTGACATGTTCCTCTATTTACCATTATACCACGGAAGGACTGAGATACCTCGCTTGGCCAAATTCTCATATCTTGAGAGCAGCACCGGGAACACGGTTTACATTGTTGCTGGTAATAATGTCCTTCGTCGCCTGTAATTTCAAGACTGCACGATGCAACATCATCTATGGTACTAGAACCAACTGAATCTTGTAACTGTAATTTGACACTTTCACAGTTTGAAGTATTCACGTTGTTAACTTTACTGTATTTATCAACAGTCTCGTCGCTAACTAAATCCATTTTATGATTGCAAGGTGATTCCTTGTTAATTGTAACATTCTGACACTCAGGGTTCGATTTTCCTTGAATAAAAGACTTCATAAACTCTTCGGAACTTGTAGCTCCTAATCTTTCTTACCTCGTCTTCCAAAACTGGGCGCCACTGAGTTTACTTCGTTTCATATCAGCTTAAAATAAAATTTAAAAAAATTGTATTAGATTTTCAATAATAGTATTAGTATGATTACATACACGTGAAGTATTATCGATATACACACAAGACGCACAAACCAAAAAGAAAGCACACACTCAAGATACTCATAAACAACTGATATAATCAACACTGCGTCGAACCGGGAAGAATTGCACATTTGTACGTAACTTTTTTTTATACGTTTACAAATAATACATTTGTCTGTATGCGAATAATAATTAAGAACATCTATACAAAGTGAATACTAATTATCAGTTCTCCTTTCCGGCACAACTCACTACAAAGTCGCAAAAAATATTGGAGACGGCAAGTTAATACAAAGAGCACGCATGAACATTGATAAAAAACCGTACTGAATAAACTTCTACTCAATCACTGGTACTAAAGATAACAAAACTCATTTAAAATAGCATCCACTCTTTAAAAACACCGAGATAAGGAACCGCATAGACTATACTTGCGTCGCCAGCGAAGAAATAATGAATACGGAGAATGAAATACCGTACTGTATTGTACAATGAGGGACAAAGAGCCATTGTAACTGCGTAATTTGTTATCATAATAAACCCTAATTACGATGGTTAAGTACAAATAAACTAACACTGTTCATCGCGCAAAGTTTGTGACAATAGACAAGCTGGCTGGTTATGCTTCTTTTATGAAAGGAATAGCCATATCAAAGAAACAAATTGTTTGTAGTTTTATAAACTGAAAACAATGTTTTTAAGTCTACGCTTACTTTGCCGCCACCCCCGCCCTCACCATGCCACTGCTCGTACGACCGCGTTTCAATTCGTTACAAACCGTTGGTTTTGAATTCGCAGCATCTCATGACACATTTACAATTTCGTTTTGAAATTCCGTTGGCGCTAAACAATTTTTAACAAAGAATCACACCACAATGTTTGATTTCGTCCGTTTTTCAAAACACTCATGACACGTCAATTTTAAACAGCTTCTAAACGATGAATAAACTGATAGATAGATTTGGAAATTAACAGGAGTTCACATAAAATACAAAACTTGCAGCACACGAAAAAATCTAGTTTTACCCCTAAGCTACAGTAGTTCAATTCTGCCTATCTCAGCAGAGAAAAAGAAGGATTTAACTGACATGACACTTTACATTGAAGAACAACATAGGGATTTTTAGTTTAGAAATATGTGTTGTAAGAGCCTCCAGGTGGTCTAGTGACTAACGCGGGTGATTGATGCGCTCGTGGTCCCGGGTTCAATTCCCGGCGGAGGCTCCATACGGCGTGCACTCAGCGTCGTGAGGCAAACTGAGTAGGCGCTGAGATAACAGCGCCGCCTCCTGGCCGTGAATACCGCAACAGCGGCTGGTGGCGCGTAGTACTAGCCATACACCGTCACACTAACACAAAAGCCGCGCGGTACGCCTTGGTCCTTAACGGACTGTAGGAGCGGAGGTTTAATATGTGTTGTAATACTGCTTTTTATGAAACTTGGTATATTTTGTTGTAATGATTTATTTATAAAATTTTCTTAATTTTTCTGCTTTTTATTTTGTGTAAAACTGTTTGGAAAATTTCGAAATTAATTTCTTTAATGTAAAATTTATGTAATTTTTATTGTCAAGGTTAGGAAACTAATATGTCACATATCACTGTATAGCTAGTATGTAAATTGTTTCTTGTTTGAGGCAAAAGCATTTTAACCTTAAATAATGCTAAGATTTTGTTATTTTGAGTATCAATCACATACAACGTTATTCCACTGTTAACAAAGTACTTGATATACAACGTTCTTCCATGGAAAATGAAGAAAAATGTAATTATTATTGTCAAGGTTAGGAAACTAATACGTCAGATATCACTGTACAGTATGTAAAATGTTTCTTGTTTGAGGCAAAAGCATTTTCACCTTAAATAATGCTAAGATTTTGTTATTTTGAGTATCAATCATATACAACGTTATTCCACTGTTAACAAAGTACTTGATATAGGCCTACAATGTTCTTCCATGGAAAATGAAGAAAAATGTAATTATTATTGTCAAGGTTAGGAAACTAATATGTCACCTATCACTGTATAGTATGTAAATTGTTTCTTGTTTGAGGCAAAAGCATTTTAACCTTAAATAATCCTAAGATTTTGTTATTTTGAGTATCAATCACATACAACGATGTTCCACTGTTAACAAAGTACTTGATATACAATGTTCTTCCATGGAAAATGAAGAAAAATGTAATTATTATTTTTTAACATGTGTTACAGTTGTTAATATTGATATAAAAGTTACAATTATGTAATAGTATAATGTATTTAATGTAAATAAATACAGTTTTATAATTTTATTTTCCAGTATTTGTTTATTTCATTTCCTGAAAAGTTGACATTTTTTATACAGAACGTTGTTCTCTTCAATTTTGTAGGCGGTTTAGATGTTGTGCAAAATTACAGTGAAATACCTTATATTAATATACAGTTATGTAAGCAAATAAAATTTAAACACATATAATAAACATTTTAGATTCCGTAACAGTGTTTGGCAACTGGGTGTGGATCTTGAAATAAATAGAAAATAGAAATATTCATATTTAATTATTTAATAAATGTGCTCTTCAGGTCTCCGAGTAACATTTAATTTACATTTAGGCAGCACCCTAACATTTGTACCAGTGTTGCATCATTTGATTTATTTTAGTATCATTTACCTACACCTATGCCTTTAATTTTTCCTTTTTGTGGGGAGATAATTTGGAACTGTCTTGCAGTTACAACATGGAATTAATTTATACAAAAGACTTGAACATATTGTTATGCTGATGAAATAAATAGTACCACATCGCTGAGTGCGTATTTGATTCTGGGCACACAGAGTGTGAGTCTGTCCCAGATGTTTATAGATTATTCACTGCGGTAGAGTTGCATAACGTTCTGGTTTGCTCTAGACATTCTGTTCCTTCCAGATGTTACTCAGTTACCCCACCAGCATCCAGGCTCACCATCTGACTACAATGTCAGGTGACAGATGTATGAATATTGGATTCAAAACAGCCCAGCTTTTAGTTTAGATCTGGTGATATTAGAGTGCAGATGCATAGTTATTATCCTGATCTATTGTTTTAATTAGTGCAAAACTGTAACAAGTTTGTACATTTAATATTGGACAAATTTGACTTAAATTATTGTGTAAGAGCGCTTTGTTGATTTATAACTGTTTTTGTGACTGATTAAAGTTTGCAATTAGTGTGCATTTAGTGACTTCATTGGTCACGTTATTCATTCTGTTGTTCATTCTGACACGTTATTCAGTTATCACAGAAACACCAACAAGATGCCATCAGTTTCAGACTTATGGTAAATATGGTACAAGCTTTATGAAAAACAATGAACACTTTCTCTTTTGTAAACCATTCTTTAAGACTTATGAATATCTTGTTGGAATCTCTTTAATGTGTACTCTGAGATCTAGTAAGTACAGTCTCTGTTGTGAACCAGAAGATGGCATAATTTGAGCTGTTTGTTTCATCTTGTTTGTATGTTAGTGTATGGGCAACAACAGACTTGATTTCACCAGACTCATTAATATTGTGCCCTACATGCTTTGTAACCTGTTGTTATTTTGGAAGTCATCTTTGCTCTTAGAGTTACAGATAATGTTAAGAATCTGCATTAGGAAAACATTTAATGTTTAACATTATACATAATAATAATTTCTTCTTTAATAGTAACCTATATTACAATTATGTCTGTATTGGTGTTTGTGCTTATGTTCATTGGGTTGTATAACAATACTCATCTTGCTAAAAAAAAAGGTCTCATTGAGAAACTTATATTATCACTACATTCTACTTGGATTGGACAGTACTCTAAAAAAAATGCATTACATACAATAGAAAAGCTCTATATTATGTACTGAATGTACTGATATAAATTAATAACTTACTAAATTATTTTGCAAATCTAAAACAAATGTTGTTAAGGATTTGTCAAAACACTTTTTATAAACACACATTTTTCTGCAAATTTTGATTAAGCTTTCGGAACCCTCTTCCATAAATGAAATTTAATGTTTATATTAGAAAATTTGGACATAATTTAAAATAAAATTTGTATGTGTAGGTACTTTAATTTCTCAAATGTTTAAGGTATTTTCTGTAATTTTCAGTCTGTGGAAAAAGAAACAGGCAAGGTGCAAGTAAGCCTCTTGTTACAAATGGTTCTCCTACAAAATACAGTGAATTCCCATGGCATGTAGGTATCTATCAGAGAAATGCTTCAAGTCAATGGGAACAAACATATGGAGGAATAGTAAGTGATTACCTTGTATGCGGTCCGCCGTGTGACTTCTCAAACTTGGTTAACGTTATACGTTTCAAGGCGTATGCCTCATCATCAGACGTTTAAAAAACCAAAAACACACATATCACAGAAAACTGCGTTTGTCAAGAAATAAAATTGCAGAAACAAGCATATTATGTGCACGCATTGTCTGCTAACAATACCTGAACGGGTGCGCACCCTACATCACGTGCACATAATATGCTTGTTTCTGCAATTTTATTTCTTGACAAACGCAGTTTTGTGTGATATGTGTGTTTTTGGTTTTTTAAATGTCTGATGATGAGGCACACGCCTTGAAACGTGTAACGTTAACCGAGTTTGAGAAGTCACACGGCGGACCGCATACAAGGTAATCACTTACTATTATATAAAAGTGACTTGGATACCATTACGAAACATGAATGTTAAATATGGAGGAAGTCTTATTTCACCCCACACTGTTTTAACAGGTTTGGATGCGTTTTACCTACAAGTAATAAGAAATTCTTGGATTTCGTTGTCCATGACATGTCCATTGATTAACTAAATACTGTATAAGTATATCACTACCAACTCGAAACATTTGTGTTCTGAATCGGTAGTGATATACTTATATTTAATAAGAAATTTTATGACGCTGTATGTTTAATAATTGATTTTAACAGCCAAATTTTAACAGTGTGCTTTATTCATTTTTAATTAACTTGTCATCATAACAGTTTTGTTTATGATTATGGAAAAGTTTATTTATATATTTGTGATTTTAGTATTTCTATAAAATAATGAAGAACTCTCTTTCAGCTGCCCATTGTGTCTTCTCAGAACAACAAAAAGCAGTGTTACCTCCAAATGAATTTAAAGTTGGGCTTGGAAAATATTACAGAGAATGGACACGTGACAAGCCACATGCTGTAAAAGTAGACGTAAGAATTATAATGTTTCACATTTACTTAACCTAATATTACATATATAGATTTCCAAGTAAGTAAGTAATAGATTATATTAACACACACACACACACACACACACACACACACACACACACACACACACACACACACACACACACACGCACACACACACACAAATGATGTTATATTTGACTTTGTGCTCAGAGCTCCTATTAACAATATGACCTTGCTGGTAAACCATCCACTAATCCTTCCTTTCTTTTTTTTGATGCGACAGTATTGAAAATTAAACATGTTTTTACAACATATGCCTCTTGTTTATATTAATGAAATATGTTTGTGTAAAACAAGCGTGATGTAGTAATATACCAAGATAATTTGTAAGATAATTAAATATGTATAAATAAACTACAGATTGACTGCATTGATGTAGGCCTATGTATTCTTATATTACCTGTTTTTAAGGAACCCCTACATAAGCCTAAATGACATTTGAATTTCAGTATATTTTTAAGAACTTGATGAATTTTGCCTCAAGTACAGTGTTGTCAAATGATACTGAGCACTATGTTACACAGCATTAGGCCTATATAACATGTATGCCAGCAGAGAAATGTTTGAAGTTCTTAGACAAATTGCAAACAGTGCCGCCAGTGTTGCCTAATCTGATTTTTGATTCTTGAATTTCGTTGTCCAGTAAATATAATTAATTCACTACCAACTCCAACACAATTGTTTTCCGAGTCGGTAGTGAATTAATTATATTTACTGATTTTTGAGTCTAATTCTGTCACAGTGGTTTGTGATTCTTGTTTCCCTTGTAGTTTACACTTTTTATTAACTACTAAACTGTCATGTTATTAACTTATTACACTTTTGCGTATGCTTATGGTCTGTGCTCTGCTTATTTTTTGTGTGCGATTACTGAATTTTTTGTGTAATTAGAGCAAAGATTATAATGAGTGATGTGAGCAAGGATTCTGTTGTAAATATAGACATGAGTCAGCCTGGACCCTCAATGCCTGTTAAAGAAAGTCCTAACATTTAAAAACAGAGAAAGGTCTGTTAAAGCTTAAAGTTAAAAAAAAATCAAGATCCCATGCAACACGAGTTAAGCTTACACATGTCCTTCATCCTCATCTGGTTTCTTTATAGGCCTTCAAATTATTCCTCTTATCTGTGTATCACTTTCCCTCCTGCTAGAGGACTCTTCCATCTCTGTCCCTACATGACCTTTCTGTTGGCTGAAATTGTCTCTTCATATTACCCAGTACCGTAATTCATAATTTTTTTTCCTTTCATCCTGTTTGTTAAAATGCTCAATTTCCTCCAGGCATCTTCTCATCAATTTTCTCTTCTTATTCTTACATGTTCTTTTAGCCCTCAATGTTTGTCAATTTTTATGATTAGCTCACCTTTATCATGTGACCAAACATTGACAACCTGAACCCCTCTCACTTACTCTATCTCTCTCTCCCCCCACCCGACAAGTTCCCCTTCACACACACACACACACACACACACACACACACACACACACACACACACACACACAACTACTTCTAATGATAAATTAAACAATAGTTCAACAAAAATATCATTGTTTTGTTAGTTTCCAGTAATAGAAGGTTTGGCCATTATCTAAACAGTTTTAAAACATTTGTGTCTACTTTTTAATGCTTAACTGTTAAGTTTCAAAGTTTCTTGTCATCATCTGTCGATACTTATTGACTGAATTGGTTTTCCTATATTTCATATTGAAATGTATACACAAATGTTGTGTAATAAACCTGTTTTTATATTTAAAAAATGAGTACCATATCTACACTCTTTATATTACATTAGCATACAGAGCTAAAATAAAATAAAACAGCCTAAAAATTAAGAGATTAAATCAACTCTTTTCAACCCTCTTAGGGGGGGGGTCCATTCCCTCCTCCCCCTTAAATATGCCCCTGGTGTACAAATCCTGATAATGACAATACATTTTTCTCAAAATAACACACAAATGTTTTACGATTCTGTCCAGTTAATGATTGAAAGTCACAAAATTCATCACATTTATTAATTCACAATCATTAGGCCTACTAAATCAAGGACATTTTCCAGTGTCAAGCAACCAATATACCCCACTCTGTACAAGTTTGTAAAAGGAATACAGTTTTTTAAAATGATTTTGATAAGAACAATTGTTTCTGCTACAGGTCCGTACAATATTAATCTCACCTTTGTACAAAGGACAACCAACTAGTTGCACATACGATGTGGCACTCATTGATCTTACAGAGAGTATACAAGTTAGTGCAAGTATTATGCCTGTGTGTGTTGACTGGCAGCATGAATTCACAATATCACCTGGCGTGATAGAAACGGTAATATAAATAAATTATGTAAAAATATATGCATACTGAAATACATTTTGCATTGCATATGCACGATAAGATACTTTCCCAGTAACTGTACTTACACTACATTATAATATTTTGAGTATCTGATAGTGTCAATATGTTATGTAGCAAAGAAATAGAAGTGTACCAATTGCAAATTATTGAATTGTTGTATGTAATGCAAAATATGAAATGTTTTAATGCATGATGTTAGGTGAGAGTGCATTCGTTTTTTTTTTAATTTATTGTTCAGAAAACAAAACTCATGGTTTAGAAAAATATTATGTTTATTAAGTAAATAAAATGACTGAAACAGAGTTACGTTTGATGAAAATCTCAACACATGTAAAACCAACCCAACTGAAAAGAAACAGACTAAGCACTGCTGTGACATTCAAGCATTTCTTCTTCATTCACAAAGATGATGAATCTACACTTAAAATGTTGTTATAACAGATTAATGTCATGGTTATTAAAATTTAATTTACCTAACCAAACGAACATAACCTTGCACCCAAAAAATAATATGTACTTTTATGCAAACAGGCAGCACATGTAGCAGAAGACTTATCTTTACATATAAATGGTATACATAATCATATGGAAAACATGGCAAGTGTAGTACAAGACCAGAAAAAATGAAAACCACAAATGTGTTTTGGTGACAAAAAATGTGTTAAATTTGACGTTTACAGTGAATGCATGTTCTGTCTACACACTGTGAGATGTGTGTAGTTACATGATTTGTTATTTACACAAAAGAAAGTTTATTGGTTTTTCTGTGTTCTTACAGTTTGCCTTTTAAACTAACAATACCAAGTTTCGGTGTCATAGGCACAGGTTTAAACCTATTATATTGATAGAAATGGTTTGAATAAAATTATATGGCAATGGAATCCAATTACGATAGAAAACAAACAATTTAACAGCACAAAATAATCAACTAACACACTTTCCACAATTTTAATAAACTTATAAGCAATACTCACTACGTATCAGCACTGACCATCATATCGAAATATCAAGAATTAGTGTAGGTATGGTAAAGGCATTGGGAAAGTATGCTACTATAAATTTAAATTTATATTGTAAGTGTACTTGTATTCTTATCCTTTTAGTTACAGGTAAATACGAGTAGTAGATATAGGAAGTGTCAGGGTGTCTCCACCATACTAACATATACAGTACTTATCTTACCCCACAGTATGATACATAAACATTGGACGATGAATTTGGTAAGGACAACGGTCATTACATGTTTATAAAAACAAGAATTATACTAAATGTTACATAAAAGTAATGGCAAGAAAAGTCATAAGGAGTAAAAACCATCAGAATCAGAAATCAATTACCATAATTTTAAAGTTGTAATTGATATAATAATAGTTAAAACTCCTGGATTTTGTTGTCCATGATGTGTCCATTGTTATTAATTGAACATATAGAATACTACTGACTCGGATCACAAATTATTATTGGTAAAAATGGTAAATTGTTACCTTATGGACTAAACTAGCTTTTGCTACATTAGACCTTCATCAGAGGCTGCCACTAGGAGTGCTGTCCATCCTGCGTTTGGCAACAGCACCATCATTGGAAAGATCGTTGTTGTTTGTGTGTGGTGTAATATGTTCAAAAAGGTATGTGTGATTTAAATTGTGTCTGTTCGTTAAGGGCGTTGTTTCCATATGTTTTTGTCTATCTGTATATTTCTAGTTGTTCGAGTCTGTCTAATTTTCACCATTTCATATGTGTATACTTAAAAACATATTCAAGTGAAATTGAATACTTTTATATAAATTATTATTATTATTTTATAATTGAGAATGTAGACAAATACCTGTGAACATGTCCTAACAAAATTGAAGTGAAATGTGAATTAATCATAACTCCATCATGAGAAGTGACAGGTTTACAACTCTCGAGGCTCTGTAGACTCCAAACATAAACAAACAGATGTAAGAGAGTTAATGACAAAGTGAACTGTACAAAATACATAGTTTAAAATTGTTTTGATACTTCACATTGTGCAATGTAAGAAATTTTTTTTCATTGCAGTAATTGTTTCAGTGACAATCATTGTAATCAATCATTGAATCATTAATATTTAATTGAATATTTGTGACATTTGAATTTAATTGTCTATAATCTGTTTTTTATTAGGTACAAGTTTAGGTGTACATGTATGAATGTACTGCGTTAACAACAAAATAAGATGAAGGAAGGGCCGATTTCAAAGTTTTATAATGCATGGTTAAATCCTTTCCGATTGGGGACAATGCCTTTTCATTTTATTTCCTGTTGTTTTATTATTCAGTTATCTTGTTATATCATCATTTC
Organism: Magicicada septendecula; assembly: GCA_034769895.1. Taxonomy (NCBI): domain Eukaryota; kingdom Metazoa; phylum Arthropoda; class Insecta; order Hemiptera; family Cicadidae; genus Magicicada; species Magicicada septendecula. Next base: position 352,048,689 of record CM068375.1, read on the forward strand.
TTCCTATTTCAAAGTGTATCCTATTGTATTTCTTCAGAATTTAATCTGTGATATCTGTCCCTTCTATTTGTGTTCCCTTGTTGTAGCCCACATCTCACTGGCATAACTTATTATCGGAATAGTTACTGCTTTGTAGAGTTTTAAATATATTTCACTTCACATGTTATACTTAAACATTTTATGTGGCTTTTCACAAATGCTATGAAAAGTTTGTACTAATTTTTATATTTGTTTTCATATATACAACAGCTATCATACTCCAAATAAATAAATTTTTGACTTTTCAGATAAATCGTTTTCCATTACAGTCATTAGTCTACAAGGTACTTGCCTTGTAACTTAGTCTGCTTTTTGTAACTTGCCTCATTTGACATGGTGATAATTTTATCATTAGTGTAAAACAACAAATTTAAAACCTTCTTAAGTTGAACTATGGGGACAGCTGCAAATAAAGTGGTGAATTGTAACTTTGTAATAACTATATTTTATTTAAACATAAATTCATGTAAATGACAAATAACATGGTGTTTTGTATTCTTGTAACTCGGCAGGTGCCTTCTAATGTCTCATAACCGTTCAATACTTTAGCACCAGTATTGAGATCAATGAAATTATAAGCATGTTTATTTGTCAGTTGTGAATAGTCTTCTAATTAAGGCAATTGTATATAACAGACAATCACTGTTGTTGCACCTGGCAGTATGACAATTAGCAAGACAGTTTCATGACCACAAGTATCCACAGGAATTATAAAACACTTTATTGCGCCGTTCATAGCCCGTTCAAACATCAAATGGCCTTTAATAGTATACAATCAGTTATATATTACCACTTCCCTAAACCCAGTGGCGAAGTTACATGGAGGCAATCGAGGCAATGCCTAAGTCTAAAAAATTCTGTAGAATAAAAATTATAAATACGTATGAACTACATAACATAAAGATTATACATTGTTATTGTGACTGTCGAATTTATTAAGCCGAAACGTGCTTTACTGAGCGACCGCTAGGTGGTGACAGGTAAGATTCAGCATAGCTCGTTAAAGCGATTGATGCAACGTGAACTTGCCTCAGCGTTTTTTGTATACATTGTATGTAAGCAATGTGCTGGCGCTATAGGGAAGTGCGGGGGAGAGGGATTGTCCCACGCTGTACACATAGAATGTTGAGGCATGTCTCACTTCTGTGGTCCAAACAGTTAAGATAAAGAGCGCTGTGTTGTTTATAAGTGTGTTTATTTTATGCGGTTATTAAAAGTGTGCCTGTTATTCCGCTGAACTAACAGATGATCAAGATTGTTATTTGAATTATTTGTAACATTAAACATATATATATAGAAACTAATCAAGTTTAAAAATTTGAAGTTCAATCAGTTGTATTATCGTGTATGACTTATACAAGGATTGTTCAATAAAAACACATTTAGAGCTGTAAAGCATCTTTTATTCAATGATTTTAAAAGAAGTCTCCATTAACATTAAGACACGAGTCCCACTGTTGCACTAATCTGTAGATTCCCTGCTAGTAAAATTCTTACGGCTGTTTGCAGAACCATTTGCTAACAGCATACTCTACCTCATGGTCTGATTTGAACCACCGTCCATTTACCGATTCCTTAAAAAAATTTAAGGTAAAATTTTTGCCTACCCATTCATTAACTACTAGCTTTGCCACTGCCTAAACCACCAATTTTCTCAGACTGCTGACAAATTAATTATGACTACACACATACACTTCATATAAGTAATTGCTTCAGTCAGCAGTATGGTCTGACATGCCTAAATCATTCATTAGTAACTAATGCTGCAGTTGTTCTACCAAATCCAGTATCCAACAAATTGACAAATAATATGATGTGGGAAAGTATGGTTTGTGACCCAGGTACCTTTCAACTGTTACATCACATTTCCCTTTGTATGGTATTTGTTAATTTTTTCAGCCCAATTGACATACGGGAAAATGTGTTCATGTTCGTGTAAAAATATCAAAATGTTACAATTCAGACATTTTTAAGGTAAAAGTATGGAATGTCTTTCAGTCTTCTAAGTCACTTTTTAGAACCAAAATTATTATAGTGGCATATGTATTGGCGATCACATCAGATTTCTGTGGCAGTTCAGAGAATATTATTACATGACTCATCTGCTGAGTTAGCTCTCCAAAAGTTACCTGCCGATGAAAGAAGACTGTGAGATTTTTTAAATGATCATGGTGGAAAACTGATAGTGCAGTGTTGCCAATTTTTGTTACAATTAAAGGACATGTATATACACTTATGTGTTTATGTTATTCAAACATGATTAGCTATATGCACTCTTATCTCTTCCCACTCGCCAGATGTACCATATTTTCTTGTGTATAAAGCATACTTTTTCATCAAATTTTCTTCCCCAAAATGTGGATACTCATTATACATGAATAATATAATTTATGTAATATAATATAATTGTAGATATATTGTATATTTTGTTTCCAAGTGGATTAGCATCCATAATTCAGCCTTTATATAAATCTGTTAATAAACCTTTTAAAGACACTTTCAGAAAACTTTATACACAAAAGATGTGCGATGGTGATAGTAACCATACATACACACCACCTGGAATATTGAAAAGACATTCAGTTTCACTCATAGTAGAATAGATCGTAAATGTCTGGAAAGTAGTTAAATGTGACACAGTTATAAAAAGCTTTAAGAAGTGTAGTATTCCAAACAAGCTGGATAGTCCTGAAGATTGTGCACTGTGGGATGACAGTAGATCAGAAGAGGAGCGTAATTTTGTACCATGTTCTTCAAAAACAGATGAAGTGTATTAAGAAATGCAAGTGTTATGTGCTAGTGAAAAACTAAAAACTTAAGACAGAATACCCTGAACAATAAGAATAGGATGAGTGACACCATTCAGGAAAGAATTCAGCAAGGAAACCGTGACTATTTTGCCAATATAAAAATGTTAAGTAATAAGTTGATTAAGAGACAAGTCAAAATGAGTATTTAATGGGCATGGTGAACCCTGTTGTGATATATGGGTATGAAACGAACTGAGAAGTTTTCAAAGAAGGTTTGAGAAGGACATTTTGTGGGATTAAAGAAGAAGGTACTTGGAGAATGAGGAAAAATAAAGAATTGAACACACTTATTAAGGAAAAGATGTAGTAAGGTTCACTAAAGCCTAAAGAATAACCAGGGTCAAGTACATTGAAACAATGGAGAATACAAGTATGGTTAAAAGTGGAAGGGAAGTGATGGGAAGATTATATGGAGAAAAATGAGGGGTCAACCAAGGAAAAAATGGATGAAAGACCTCACTCGAGATCTTGCTACGATGGATATAAAAGGCTGGAAGGATGGGCCAAAGCCCACCAGAGGCTGTAAGCCCAGTGAAGAAGAAAGAAGAAAAAAGAAGGAGTATCATTTAAAGGAAATGTTTGGCGAGGCAAATAAATTATTTTGCAATTTTGGAAACCTGCTACGGACTAATGAAATCAGTGTGTCATCATGCCAACAATGAAAGATTGTAGGCCTACTTATTAGTTGGAAATAAAACCATAATAATGTGAGTAACAGCCAATCATCTTGGAGAGGTCTTAAGTTTGTTATAGTGTAAGCAATATCAAGGAAACTGTGATCAATATGATCATTTCATGACGGAAATGAACTCAGATGAACTTTATAACTTCAGTAATTTAGTATGCCAGTCTGTTTTAGCAGCAGTTAATTAATGAGTTTCTCTTTTAATTTGTTTACTTAAATTAAAATTAGCCTTTGCCATGTTGACTTGCCTTAGTCAAATTTATCAGACATTCCAAATTGGACAAAGGCTTTTCTTAGGTTAAATATAGTTAATTATATATTCCTTACTCTGTGTACTGGACCCCGTTAGTATTTTATTATGATGCATTTCACCTACAATCTCTACACATGTTAGAAACAGCTAGTTCTCAAAATTACATTTTCTCTTTTTAATAATGATGTCCAAGAACATTTTATTAATAATGAACATGATGGAATGTTTCAGTTGGCAGGCTGGAGTAGAACAGAAAATGTCACACCCAGTGACGTCCTATTATATGCTGACTTGCCATATATAGATTACCGCCACTGTATTGATGAAATACCACAATTATTTTGACATTATGTTACATCTGATAAATTTTGTGCTAGTTTTAGAAATGGTAAGGTATCAACTTTTTCAAATTTCTATTTATAATGCTCATACTTATGAATATGTAGTCATTTTTTATAAGTGACACTTGATATTTTTGATGGATTTTTTTTATAGGTGCTGGTGCTGCTTCAGGAGACAGTGGAGGAGGCTTAATGTTTGTACGGGATGACTTGCACTATGTACATGGTATTGTCAGTAATAATGTAAAGGGTTCCAAATCATTTGCAATTCTTACAGACGTCACTGATAAGACATTATTAGGCTGGCTTAATTCTGCTAAGGACACACTTGATGAAGCACATCCCGAAACGTAAATGACATTTCACTTCTTTTAATTGTACTTAAATGTCTAAAAACATTTTTAAATGATTACACAATATCTACTGAAAATGCTGTGTATACATAAAGTAGATTTTTTTCATCTTTTCACTTGTTCAAAACACGACTGTTTTAAAACAAATATGACCCCTATTACTTGTTCTAATTACTGTAAATCACATTAAAAAAAGTCCTTCAACCATGCTTTCTATAGAAAGAAACACAAATATTTATATAATTTCACATGTCAAAAGTATAATTAACAATTTGATAAAAAAAAAAACAATCATTAGAGAAGAAATAGGCAGTGACAATTAATCGGTTTTCCAGTGTTGTCGTTTTTTCTTCTTATGAGCCACTGTGGACTACGTTTGGTTCAACTGGTTCCTCTCTTCTTCTTCACTCTCTTCCTCCTCTCCCATATCTCCTTCATTCTCAATCACCTGAGAATGACACTTGTCCTCTTCTAGGGGTTTTCCTGAATACCTTATGCATTTTTTAATTTATTTTTGAGTGGTAAGCATTCTTCAGTGTCTTCTTGAGTAATCTTGAGTTCTTCTAGTCTTTTTCTGTTTTTTTTTTGTAGAAACTGTTAGTTTGCCTTTCTAAACTAATATCAGTAACAGTTTTTTGTAGCTGAATTACTATGTTTTTTAAATTTACTTGTCATAAAAACTGTTTCCTAAATTAAAAATTATTGAGTATTATAAACAATTCCAAACAACGAGCAGTTGTTTGCAACATAGCATTCTTTAAAATTTCATTTTAGTTCATTATCTTTGAAACCCATCCTCTGATGAAAATGAGGTAAAAATTGTTTGGAAGTACCGATTTTATTCTAAAATAGCTGTTTATACTCTAGACCTGTCTCCTATAGAAATGAAGCTTAAAATTTAAAATTTGATGTTGAAATACAGTGAAACTTCGCTAATTCGGACTTCACTAATTCGGAATTTCTATAATTTGGACTGGGGTTCTCAGTACTGTAATTTATACGTACATATGTAAAAATTCAAAATCAAGTGTAGATTTAGCCTACCTGAGAAGAGAAAGGCTGGAAATACTGTACATAGTGTATTTCCATGAACTGGGATTATTAATTGGTAGGTCAGTGATAACGAAAAGTAGTGTCGTATACATTTCCTGGAAATTCTGAACAGTAATGTACAATTCATAACAACGGATATGACTCATACAGACTTTCACATTTGTCATCATTGTGAACGTTCGTCCCATAGCCAGTCACTTTACATTTTGACTCCGTAGTGTTCGTACCTTTTACTGTGTTCAAAAATGAGGAAACGTGGTTCGTATAAATCGCTCACGATAGAACAAAAGATAGAAGTTTTAAAGTGTATTGATAAAGTTGATTCGGTTCAGAGTGTTTTACGCGATTTCGGTATCAGTAAGTCAACATTTTACGATATTAAAAATAGCAGCTCAGCAATTACAAATTTTTCATTGAATAGAGACTTTGATAGTGCCAGTGAAATTAAGCGAAAACGGATGACTCCTGCCAAAACGCCTGACATTGACGAAGCTGTTTGGACGTGGTATAAACAACAACAAGCTGCTGGTGCACCGATCCGTGGGATAGAATTGCAGACTGCTGCTGAACGTTTTGCTACTCGATTTCAAAACCAAGATTTGTACAGGGTGGTTGTTTAGATTTATAAATCGACATGGCATAGCAAACCGATCGATTTGTGGAGAACTTTTAAATGCAGATCATGAAGCTGTTCAACCATATAAGGATAAATTACAAAAGATTATAAATGATTATGAACTTGAACCGTGGCAAATCTACAATGCTGATGAGACGGGATTGTTTTGGAAGGCAATGGCAAAAAATACACAATCGAGTAAAAAATAAACCCATACACTGGGACATAAAATAAATAAAATGAGGCTGTCTGCATTACTGTGTGCCAATTCCGATGGTACGCATAAATTAAAATCTGTCATTGTAGGAAAATCTAATAACCCAAGAGCAATGAAGAACATAAACGAGACTGATCTTCCTGTGATTTATAAAGCTCACAGAAACGCATGGTTCAGCTGTGAAATTTTCAGTTCTTGGTTTCATAACAATTTTATTCCATCAGTCACAACATTTCAGATGGAAGAAAAAAAATGTTGCTAGGGAAGAAGTTAAAGCAGTGTTGTTATTGGACAATGCTCCAGTGCATCCTGCAGAGGACATTTTACGAAGTGATAATGGAAAAATAAAATGTCTATTCATGCCTCCTAATACATCAGCACTAATACAACCAATGGACCAAGGAGTAGTCTATAGTTGCAAACGGCTGTACAGAAAGAAACAGCTTCAAGACTGTCTCGTATTTTTTGAAGATGAAGAGGGTTGCAGTACCAGTTTAGGTGAACAGACTTTAATCAATATGAAAAATTACAACACAAAAAATGCTTTATTTAACTGGGCTTCAAGTTGGAAGGAGGTGAAAGCCATGACAATTGCTAATTCTTGGAAAAAACTTCTTAACCCTGAAGATAACGAAGAAGATGATTACAGAAATATTTTAGAAAATGCAGGAGAACATGAGACAAACACGGAAAATATTCGAGAGTGGCTGGATGAAGATGCTGGTGAGGTAAGGGTACGTTGTGCAGTCGGAATAAGAAATAGCTGCTACTATAGAAGGTCGCCAAACTAAGGGACTGATGACAGATGATCAAAATGGCGATGATGATGAAGATGAGGAAGAAATCGATCACGAAGGAAGTGAGAATGTTAAAATAAGTGATGCAATAAAAAACGTACAATCCTTGTTGAAGTTCGTAGAAATGCCTGCAAACTCTGACTTAAGGAAATATTTTTTTTTGTTTTAAGTGAAATGAAACAGGATTTTGTGAGGAAACAGCTAAAAACAAAATACACGCAGAAAAAAGTTATTGATTTTTTTAAGAAGCTGTAGGCTTGCTAGAATACGTACTGTGTAGTGAAAATAGAGTGTTTTGTATTTAAGTACTGTATTTAAGTTTTGTTTTGTATGTAAGTTACGTACTACAGTATAAAACTGAACCGAATTTTTTTAGTAAACATCACATAAACAGGTACTGTACGTTATTTCTTATTTTATACCTCTTCTACTACTAATTAATAGAGTATTAAATACAGTATTTTTAACAAGCAGTAGACCTCTTGTAGATTCAAATTGGATTTCAGAATGATTTCTTTTATATTGTCTGCTATCAGTAACCGATAGACATGCAAAAACTCGTGATTAGTTCGTAATGTTCTATAATTCGGACTTTCAGCAATTCGGACTGAGCGTGGTCCACATTAGTCCGAATTAGCGAAGTTTCACTGTAATTCATTTTGTAAATAATTACAGTAACTTTTCCTCACATTGATTACTTATTGTTGGGTGTTTACAACACTAAGAATAGTTGGTATTTGAATTAGAAGATATACTGAAAAAGAAAAGAATGCCCATTAGGTTAGTTTTAAGCTAAGTTAATAAAAGTCACAGCTCTTGTGCCAGCATCTTTGAAGGATTTTGAGGTTATGAGCTGTATATGTGAATATTGGTTACCTTGGTATTAACCCCACATAATATTAAATTTTATATTTTGACTTTGTTATATTCCTCTGGTCACACTCAAGTAACTGGAAATGATTTTAAATGAATTATAAAAGATGCAGCTCGCTTTATTCCATATAGCCCCGTGATCAATGATGAGTTAAAGGGGGAAGCAGGACCTTAAGGAAAAAAATGGTTAGAATGACTTGGGTTTACCTGCATTTTGTTAGTCCTGTGGATGGGAATCTTGGCTCCTGGTTGCTTAAATTGCTCAGACATTCGCCACACTTAATTTGAAGAGTTGCTGTACTACTGCTTGAGTTGATGACTTAATTGTTGCTGACCATGGAGTGAAAACAGAATCGTAAGCATTTGACAGGGCGTGCTAGTCAATCTGTGCACTCAGTAACAGGGGTGCACTCGTAAATTTTCCAGTACCGGAACGCTTTTGTTTTAGCAGACGGCAAGAAGACTATGGTCCACAGACAATGTCAGCTACATAGTCACTCCATAACGGATAACATATATCACTGAAAGTAAAGTGATGGTTGTTGGAATCTAAATAAACACTTGTAATATTCACAAAAAATATTTATTACTTGAACATTTTAACAACATAATTTAACTTACCTTAATCACAAATATTTAGCAAATGGATTGGATTCTTCCAGAGTGGTTGGTTTTGCTTGTTTAGTTCCGGTGTCGTCTGCAGTCCAGTGTTTTCGGAGCCATGTTTTTACATATGGCTCTGGATCCCAGTCACTCAAGTTTGGGCCGTGTTGTTTAACAAACATCAAACTTGACACATGTGGCACTGTCAGTCTCGTACGGGTGGGTGTAATGATGAGATTCATTAAACTGAATCCTCTTTCGCAATCAGCTGAACTGCAAGGGATCAGTTTTGTACAGTTAAGCAAAGGTGTTAAATGTTTTGGTATTGTTGTATGGTTTTCGACAAAATCCCTGTAGCTGTTTTTGATTTTGGGTATGTTTAACTTAAACCTTTTGCACAACTTCTCAATCTCTGGTTCGCCAAAGCCTCCAGGTTTTTCAGTAGGCCACGTATCTGGTTCCAGCACTTTTAATTCATCTAAAAGTGATTCGTAAGCTTCATGATGATGTGATGGCACACTTGAATGATGGGGTTCGTGGCTAGAAACTGTAGTAAACATTCTTCTTTTTAAGTTATTTATGACACTTGTTATTAACTGCTGATGATTGATGGTTGGAATTGTGTGATTTTCTATGAGTGGAACGCCATTAAATGTTCCTTCCCTGATGCAAATTTTTGCTTCCAAACTCTTAGTACCAGGATTTTCCTTCATAGCCTCAAGAAAAAGGACACTTCGTCGTATAAGTTTATCAGCATAGATTACTGTTGTTTCTTGGTTTTGTAAGGATTCTGACAGCATCGACAGCTCAGCCAAAATATCATACATTATAGCCAAATCTAGCAAAAACTGAGGTGATGAACATCGTTTTGATAGTCTACTGTACATGGGCTCGCTCTGTCAAATTTCTGCTCTTATCGGTTTTAGCAAAGTCAAAGTATCTGTTTAAGGCACCGTATCCATACCAAGTAGCTGACACGGCTCTAAATAAAATTTTCAGTATATCTTCTATTCAAATACCAACTATTCTTAGTGTTGTCAACACCCAACAAAAAGTAATCAATATGAGGAAAAGTTACTGTAATTATTTACAAAATGAATTATTTCAACATCAAATTTTAAATTTTAAGCTTCATTTCTATAGGAGACAGGTCTAGAGTATAATAGCTAGAGTAGACAGCTATTTTAGAATAAAATCGGTACTTCCAAACAATTTTTACCTCATTTTCATCAGAAGATGGGTTTCAAAGATAATGAACTAAAATTTCAACAGAAATTTTAAGAATGCTATGTTGCAAACAACTGCTCGTTCTTTGGAATTGTTTATAATACACAATAATTTTTAATTTAGGAAACAGTTTTTATGACAAGTAAATTTTAAAAATATAGTAATTCAGCTACAAAAAACTGTTACTGATATTAGTTTAGAAAGGCAAACTAACAGTTTCTACAAGATACAATGCTGCATTAAGTTTCTTAGTGTATTTGTCACACTAAGAAAATAATTCATTCACAATGTGGTGTAATCTTTCAGTCTGTATCAACAAAAAATTTATGCTTGATAAAAGTAAATGTAATAATAATAAAAGAACAATAAAGGGCTATGCACACGTGTTGAGAAACTCAGATGTAATTAGAGAAAGAAGAATTACTTTCTATGGGAATATTCAAAGAATGAATCCGGACAGACTAACAGGGAAACTTTTTAACTATTTCAGAAAACTCAAAATGGCCAATACGTGGCTCAAAAAAAAAACAGAAAACAGAAAAAGACTTAGAAGAACTCCAGATTACTCAAGAAGACACTGAAGAATGCTTACCACTCAAAAATAAATTAAAAAATGCCTAAGGTATTCAGGAAAACCCCTAGAAGAGGACAAGTGTCATCGCGACTGACGAAAGGAGGGAGAGATCGATTGAGAATGAAGGAGATATGGGAGGGGAGGAAGAGAGTGAAGAAGAAGAGAGGAACCAGTTGAACCAAACGTAGTCCACAGTGGCTCATAAGAAGAAAAAACGACAACACTGGAAAACCGATTAATTGTCACTGCCTATTTCTTCTCTAATGATTGTTTTTTTTTTATCAAATTGTTAATTATACTGTTGACATGTGAAATGATATAAATATTTGTGTTTCTTTCTATAGAAAGCATGGTTGAAGGACTTTTTTTTAATGTGATTTACAGTAATTAGAACAAGTAATAGGGGTCATATTTGTTTTAAAACAGTCGTGTTTTGAACAAGTGAAAAAATGAAAAAAATCTACTTTATGTATACACAGCATTTTCAGTAGATATTGTGTAATCATTTAAAAATGTTTTTAGACATTTAAGTACAATTAAAAGAAGTGAAATGTCATTTACGTTTCGGGATGTGCTTCATCAAGTGTGTCCTTAGCAGAATTAAGCCAGCCTAATAATGTCTTATCAGTGACGTCTGTAAGAATTGCAAATGATTTGGAACCCTTTACATTATTACTGACAATACCATGTACATAGTGCAAGTCATCCCGTACAAACATTAAGCCTCCTCCACTGTCTCCTGAAGCAGCACCAGCACCTATAAAAAAAATCCATCAAAAATATCAAGTGTCACTTATAAAAAATGACTACATATTCATAAGTATGAGCATTATAAATAGAAATTTGAAAAAGTTGATACCTTACCATTTCTAAAACTAGCACAAAATTTATCAGATGTAACATAATGTCAAAATAATTGTGGTATTTCATCAATACAGTGGCGGTAATCTATATATGGCAAGTCAGCATATAATAGGACGTCACTGGGTGTGACATTTTCTGTTCTACCCCAGCCTGCCAACTGAAACATTCCATCATGTTCATTATTAATAAAATGTTCTTGGACATCATTATTAAAAAGAGAAAATGTAATTTTGAGAACTAGCTGTTTCTAACATGTGTAGAGATTGTAGGTGAAATGCATCATAATAAAATACTAACGGGGTCCAGTACACAGAGTAAGGAATATATAATTAACTATATTTAACCTAAGAAAAGCCTTTGTCCAATTTGGAATGTCTGATAAATTTGACTAAGGCAAGTCAACATGGCAAAGGCTAATTTTAATTTAAGTAAACAAATTAAAAGAGAAACTCATTAATTAACTGCTGCTAAAACAGACTGGCATGCTAAATTACTGAAGTTATAAAGTTCATCTGAGTTCATTTCCGTCATGAAATGATCATATTGATCACAGTTTCCTTGATATTGCTTACACTATAACAAGCTTAAGACCTCTCCAAGATGATTGGCTGTTACTCACATTATTATGGTTTTATTTCCAACTAATAAGTAGGCCTACAATCTTTCATTGTTGGCATGATGACACACTGATTTCATTAGTCCGTAGCAGGTTTCCAAAATTGCAAAATAATTTATTTGCCTCGCCAAACATTTCCTTTAAATGATACTCCTTCTTTTTTCTTCTTTCTTCTTCACTGGGCTTACAGCCTCTGGTGGGCTTTGGCCCATCCTTCCAGCCTTTTATATCCATCGTAGCAAGATCTCGAGTGATGTCTTTCATCCATCTTTTCCTTGGTTGACCCCTCATTTTTCTCCATATAATCTTCCCATCACTTCCCTTCCACTTTTAACCATACTTGTATTCTCCATTCTTTCAATGTACTTGACCCTGGTTATTCTTTAGGCTTTAGTGAACCTTACTACATCTTTTCCTTAATAAGTGTTTTCAATTCTTTATTTTTCCTCATTCTCCAAGTACCTTCTTCCTTAATCCCACAAAATCCCTTCTCAAACCTTCTTTGAAAACTTCTCAGTTCATTTCATACCCATATATCACAACAGGGTTCACCATGCCCATTAAATACTCATTTTGACTTGTCTCTTAATCAACTTATTACTTAACATTTTTATATTGGCAAAATAGTCACGGTTTCCTTGCTGAATTCTTTCCTGAATGGTGTCACTCATCCTATTCTTATTGTTCAGGGTATTCTGTCTTAAGTTTTTAGTTTTTCACTAGCACATAACACTTGCATTTCTTAATACACTTCATCTGTTTTTGAAGAACATAGTATAAAATTACGCTCCTCTTCTGATCTACTGTCATCCCACAGTGCACAATCTTCAGGACTATCCAGCTTGTTTGGAATACTACACTTCTTAAAGCTTTTCATAACTGTGTCACATTTAACTACTTTCCAGACATTTACGATCTATTCTACTATGAGTGAAACTGAATGTCTTTTCAATATTCCAGGTGGTGTGTATGTATAGTTACTATCACCATCGCACATCTTTTGTGTATAAAGTTTTCTGAAAGTGTCTTTAAAAGGTTTATTAACAGATTCATATAAAGGCTGAATTATGGATGCTAATCCACTTGGAAACAAATTTACAATATATCTACAATTATATTATATTACATAAATTATATTATTCATGTATAATGAGTATCCACATTTTGCGGAAGAAAATTTGACGAAAAAGTATGCTTTATACACAAGAAAATATGTTATTTATAAAAGAACACAAAAAATAGTCTTTACTGAAAGAACTATATCTTTGTTCTTAAATATTGTATATTTATCTATACATAGTATAAAGTCGGTCCGTTTTCTCTCTGTGTTTGAAATCGCTAATCTCAGGAAGTACTGAACGGATTTTATTCAAGTTTTCGCCAATAGATAGAGTGTCTATCGAGGAACATTTATGTGTATAATTAATACATATATGTTGTACATTAGCTTAGCTATCACGGTTTATGTCAAGTAAGTGGTATAGTTTACATCTTATGAATGTTTCTTTGTTTGTCCCGTATGCGTTCATATACCATTCATCCGATTGCGATGAAACTTCGGTGAGTTGTTGTGCGCACGCCCATGAAGGTTTCTGTATTTTTTCGATGGGGTTCTTTTGGGGGGGGTTCTTTGGGGTCTTCCACATCTCCTCCTAAACCACTGGACCGATTTCAACCAAACTTGGCACAAATATTTTACGCAACGGGAGAACCAACATTGGATAGGTGTTTTTTCGATGGGGTCTTTTGGGGGGGGTTCTTTGGGGTCTTCCACATCTCCTCCTAAACCACTGGACCGATTTCAACCAAACTTGGCACAAATATTGGAGGACCAACATAGGATAGGTGTTTTTTCGATGGGGTCCTTTTGGGGGTTCTTTGGGTTCTTCCACATCGCCTCCTAAACCACTGGACCGATTTCAACCAAACTTGGCACAAATATTTTACGCAATGGGAGAACCAACATAGGACAGGTGTTTTTTTCAATACGATCCTCTGGGGGGTCCTTTGCGGTCTTAAAAAACTATTAGATCTGGTTACTATGGCAACCCAATAGAATAGATTCTGTTCTAAATATATTATCGCATTAAATTGAAGACCCCGCAAACGAAGTTGTGGGCAACAGCTATTTATTTTTAAGAAGCCTACTTTAATTGAACTTTATTAATTAAACTAACATTTTCGTTACATACAACGTGAAACTCCGTAGCGAAGCACGGGTATTCTGCTAGTTAATAATAAAAAACTTTTAAATGCAAAGATGTACATCAAAGACTTAAAGCCTGGAAAGTCTGGCACTCTAGCAAAACGGCACAGAACCTGGAAATCTTTCAACTACTTTACAAGAAGGCCTGTCAAATCCTTAGATCTCAGAGAAGAAGATTTTTTGAAGGATCAAATCTTCCAATTGGATGTGGACTTCCACAAAAATAACTCCAGAGATTTCTACAGAACCTTCCGCTCCAGACTTTCCAAATATGTTTCCCCAAGTTTATGGTTTTAAAAAGAAAATACCCTAAACAAGCAGGAAAATTGTCAGATTCTGGCCCAATATTTCCAAAACCTTCCCAACTGCCAAGTCCCAATTTCCAAGCTCCAGTTTCAAGAGGTTCTGCAAAACCCTAATTTGCGGCCCCCAGATGAAAAAGAAATCTTGGAAACTACCCAGTCCCTTCGCAACAACAAAGCTCCCGGTGAAGATGATATCACCACAGAACTTAGGAAGAACATCAACAAAAAGTTCCTTTCTGGAGTTACAGCTTTATTTCAGAAAATATGGCGAGGAGAAACAATCCTGCAGAGTGGAAGTCTGCTCTCATACACCCTCTCCACAAAAAGGGCAGTAAAATAGATGTGAATAACTACTGGGGGATTTCCCTTCTCCCCATAACCTATAAAATCTTCTCTAAGCTCCTCCTCAATAGGCTTGAATCCCAGCTCGTTATACTCGATCAGGAAACATCATGCTCAGAACACATCCTCAGTTTGAAGTTGATCATTAGATATTTCCTTGAAAGAAATATCCCCCTCTTCATAAACTTCATTGATTTTCAGAAGGCCTATGAACCAGTTGATCTAGAGACCCTCTCTCTTCCAGTGTCTGCAGGAATGCAGTGTCGATCACAAAACTGTAAATTTAGTTAAATTAACTTTAACCAACACAGTTTCCAAAATTAAATTCCTAGGAGATCTTAGTGACCTCTTCCCAATTCACACTGGTTACATCAAAGGGATGGACTCCCCCCTATTCTCTTTAACTGTGTCCTAGATAAAGTTATGAAAACCTTCCACAAAGTCAATTCCACTAGTGTTAGAATTGGTAACAAATCCAAAGGTGTAGAATTAAGTTGTTTAGCTTTCGCGGATGATCTTGCCATCTTTGCCTACTCAGAAGGAGAAGCAAGAAAGCAAGTAGAAGATCTCAAAGAGATAGCGGAGAAAACTGGCCTCCAAATCTCCTTTGCTAAAATGGAAATTATGACCACCCTATTTAAATTCCCGAAATCGTGCCTGGACACTACATATGGAGAAATAAAATATACTAACAATGTTAAATATCTTAGGGAAAACATATCCCAAAATGCCTCAGACAAAGAATCCTTTTAGTAAGGAAACTCAAATTAGCAAAGGCCCTCTAACCCAGGAACTGTACGGAAAGAGAAACCTTTCCAGAAGTGCGAAAGTCCTCCATTATAGCACTGTGATCAGGCCAGCGATAATTTATGGAGTGGAAACAATGTGCTTCCAAATTTGGAACCTTTTCTTAAAATTGAACAAAGAATTCTTCAGAAAATTTATGGTCCCAAGAAAACCAAAGATGGGTACAGGCATAGACCCAAAGAAGAGCTGTACAGGGATCTGGAAGATCTGGAAACGGCTTTCCGAAGGAAAAGAGTGAGATTCCTTGGACATATGGTTCAGATGGAGCGATCCAGATTAAATAAACAAATGTTCAACTATATTTGGCAACTTTCCAGTCTGAACGGATATACCAAATAACTCAAGGAGGTAACGATCAAACTGAGTATCTCTTTGAATGACTGTGTGGATAGAAATACATACAGAAACAAAATTCAAAATATTAAGGTTCTATGAAGTGAGAAGAAGATGAGAAAGAGGTGGACGGTGGAAAGGAAGGCATCACACAGTGTGCGAATGAGGGCCTTCTGGCAGAAAAGGAAAAGGAAATGATATTTGCCTGGTCCACGGCTGGCCTGTTCATGTAAAAAAAAATTAAAGAAATTTAACAAGAATATATTTTTTATTTTGTAAATAACAAATGTTCCGATAGTAATTTAACTATCATCATCAGACATAATATTATATATTTAACGATGACAGTTACATTACTATCAAAATATTTGTTATTTACAAAATAAAAAATATATTCTCATTAAAAGTTTTTTATTATTAATAAATAATATAAACAGAAGAAAAATGTGAGCATAATATTATATTAAATATTATAGTAACATACAGTCAGCTCCTTTACAATGGACATGCTTATCTGATGTGAGCTAGTGATAGTGCCTACTGTGATGGCATGGAGGATTATACGCAGGTTAAACTTATTCTATTTTTAGTTTTAGTTTCTCAGAACTAAAACACGACCCCACCGACAGATACCAAAACACAGTAAAACAACTAGTCAACAAAGCCAAACACATAATGACACACAAACAAAACCCCTACATGAAACAAATCCGACCATCAGCCCCTACACTCCAAGCGCTTCCCAAAATCCATAAAGAAGATATTCCGATCCGCCCCATTATCAACTACCGTAATGCCCCTGCACACAAACTCGTAAAATATCTAGATAAAATTATCAGACAACACACACATCTAGACAACAACATTGCAGTAAGAAACAACACAGATCTAGTAACAAAAATAAAAGACATACACATCCCCCATAATGCACATTAGCCTCCTTTGACATTAAAAATCCTGTACACAAACATCCCCATCTCTGAAACAATCACAATCCTACAAAACAAACCCAAACAGAACTACACACCAGACGAACTTATCAACGAAATAACAGAAACTCTGAACATTATCACAAAACAAAACTACTTTACTTATAACAATAAATATTACCCACAGAATGATGGGCCCATATCTCATTACCCATGGGCTCCCCCATATCCAGCATTCTAGTAGAAGTCTTCCTCCAACACTTAGAAAAAACAAAAATACTCACAAACAATGACAGACATTCACATAAAATACTATATTGGCACAGACACGTTGATGACATTCTAATACTATACAGGGGAAACAAAATACAATGTGAACAGTCACTAACGCACATAAACAAAATACATAAAAACATAACCTTTACTGCCGAATACGAACACAACAATACCGTAAACTTCTTAGACCTCTCCATCACAAAACTAGAACACAGGCACAAATTCAGTATATACAGAAAACCAACTACAACTGACACACTAATATACAACTCCTCCAATCACCCAATACAACACAAACTAGCTGCCTTCAGAACCATGATACATAGACTTAACAACATCCCCTTAGATGAAAAAGACTACAAAGACGATCTAAACACGATAAAATATATAGCAGAATCTAACGGATATGACAGAACAATAGTCAGTAAACTCCTACACAAAACACAAAACAAACAACAGGCAAAGACAGAAAACAACAAATTCATAACACTAACATACATCAACAAACAAACTGAAAAAATAGCCCACAAATTCAAAAAAGCAGGATACAGAATCACTTAAAAAACTACTAACAAAACAGAACACACACTATCAAAACATACACACAAAGCACAAAACAAATTTGATCTACCCGGTGTTTACAAACTAAATTGCAACAAATTCTACATAGGTCAGACAGGACGTAGCTTCAAACAGAGATACATTGAACACACAAAGGCACTCCACTCCACTACAGAATCCACCTTTGCAAACCACCTCATTGAAGCAAACCACACATACAAAAACATCGACAATAACATGAATATTCTACACGTACACACAAAAGGCCGAAAACTAGACACTCTAGAACAATTGGAAGTACACAAACGAAAACAAATAAAAACGATGTCCTAAATGAACAGACACAATTCAAATCACACGCATTATTCAAACATATCACACCCCACACACACAACATCGATCTTTCGAAAATCGATATCGTCGCCAACAACAAGACGGACAGTGCTCCCAGCGGCAGCCTCTGAAGAAGCTTTTTAAAAGCAAAAACCAGTTCAGGTTGTAAGGTAAAACTTTATGTTTTTACTTATAAAAAACTTTGAGTTCCTAGTCGTTAATATAATAGTTGTATTTAACTAAATATCACTATAGTATTGACGACTCGGAACACTAAGTTTTTTATAAGTAAAAACGTAAAGAGGCTGTAAGGTAAAACTTTACGTTTTTACTTATAAAAAACTTAGTGTTCCGAGTCGTCAATACTATAGTCATATTTAGTTAAGTAACGGACACGTCATGGACAACGAAATCCAAGAATTTAGTGGTATTTAGTTAAGTAACGGATACGTCATGGACAACGAAATCCAAGAATTAGTTTTTTGTATTCCAATTATGGTTTATTAGAATCTTTTACTTTTTATACTCATTGGATATACAAAATATTTTGTATTAGTAGAACTCATATCCTTAGTTACTAGTTAATTTGCTTGTAATAAATAAAAAAGATCTGGTACATCTAATTTTATTATCAGACTAATTTCATATAGTGTGCAACTTTTTTATACGGTAAACATTTTGCTTGTTGAATTTTAGAAAATTTGAAGGCCTGACATCTCTGTACTAAATGTTTCACACGCACCCCCCCCCCACACACACACACACTTTTCTTCAGTTTTGTTGTCCACGACATGTCTGAGGATCACTAATTATTTTTGTATAATATTCTGATTCGGAACATGGTATTTTAGATAATAATTTAGAAATTTGTACCTTTTTGCCTGAGCCAGCTTTCGCTCATTGTGAGTTTCATCAGAGGCTGATGCTAGGAGTACCTGCTGTGAGTTATGTTCTTAGACTTAGCATCATTTTTTGAAATGGTTGACAGATCATTATTTTGTGTGCGTGTAGTGTGTTTTGTTTACTCTTTTCAAATTACCATATTCCACACACAGCAATAAATTCATGCCTTTATTCAAGACATGCTACCACTTGTTCTGAAACGAATAACAAACTTTTAAACATGCGGTGGTCCCTTTATTATTTTATTTATCTGTAGAGAAAGTGCATACGTGATTAACAACAATGGCTATATATTTGGTTCATTAGGTGCACAGCAAGATATAGTAGCTTTTGGAAACATTTAAAAGTAAAAGTATTAATAAGACTGTAACTTGAAAACTATGAATGGTGAAACTATGCTGTTTGGTTGTTCATGTGTGACAATTATCTGCCCAATAGCTTACATAGAGTAGTTAACATAAAATGACAGTATACTGTAATAGGCCAAACACAATGGTTGATCATATATTAACGACTCTCTATATAGCAATGTGCTGTGACTGCTGCTGAATGAATGGGCAACAGTCACATACTACAGATTGAGTGATGTGGGACACACACGTCAAGGACAATGGTTTCCCATATGAAAATCACTTTAGTTAAACTCATGGCTTGTTGTAGAATCAGAGTACTCTAAGAGAAACAAAAGAAGAGAACTACATGATTTCTGCAAACTTTTCATCACTATATTGCATCAAAAGAAATAGTTGTTGTTTAAAATTAGCATTCCTGTATAGAAATATGGTGGGAAAGGAGTGAATAATATCTTTTGCTATAAACTCATCAAATGGTTCAGGTCAGGGTATTCTAGATTAAATTCTGTAGAAGTATGCTGTTGCTGATATCAGTTGCGGCTGGTGGTTGAAAAATTTGGAGGTTGCAGTTGTGTTGGATGGTATTAAATTGTTTTATTATCTGAACAGAAAATGTCGAAGTCTCCTCCCCTCCAAATAATACGTAAGGAAAACAAAATAATGCAATTTTAGTGTCACCCACATAACCATGAATATTTATTGTATAAATCTTTTTTAAATTTATAATTAAATATTTTGTTACCTGATTTTACATTTTGATTAAATTTGAAAGATCTGGTATAGCCTACCTACTCTCATAATTTAATTTTTTTTCTCAATATGACATAAACTGGACAGCTTTTTTGTTAAGTATACGACAAAATTCATTGCGTCCTACCAGTTAAATATAATAAATATCTTACACTATGACACCTTAATCCTTTATATATACTACTATTTACATTTAATGATGAATTGGACTGACACTTAACTGACACTAACAACTAAATTCACAAAAAATTTGACTGACACTAACTCAAGTGGCATAACAACATAAACTTACTAATTCCTACCTGGCGCACCACGTGTTATATACCAACAGACTGGTGGCGCCGTAATGAACAAGCGGGGTTTGCAGTCCCTAATCACACCAAGCGAGCCTATATCGTTGCAATAGGAGCACCCGAGTCTAGCCAGCCACAGCACTACTCCAGTGCATTTTCCCATGTACAAAGCGCATCACAGTTGGTGCACACTTGCCTTGTACACCACGGCAAGAGCGTTTACGGTTTTTAGTATTGCTCTGTGCTTTACAATCACCAAATGTTTAATTACGATTATTTAGCATGAAAACACTATTATTAGTTTTTGTTTTATTCAAAATTCTATAATTTAAAATACAATTGGGGATTTAAACGGGGGTTGTGCAACCGTGCAACCTAGGCCGCCACTGGCTGATATAATATATTGCTACAACACTCACACTGAATCATCATGGGTACAGTGAAAACAGAATAACAGACACCAATGGATTTACTAATCACTAACTTTAATTTATCACAAACAAAAATTAAAAATTAACACAGCCCTCTTATAAAATAATTCATTTGTAATTTGTCTAACAATAAATGTCACCTTATTAGTTTTGCACTGATTTAAACAATAATCACTTCTCAATAAACCAGAACAATCACTGTGAACCACAAATGTAACTGTCTGAGCTGCTCCAAAATCAAGTATTTATACCTCAGCCAGCCACATTACAGTGTAGCGCACTAGCGGGCCTGGATACTGGTAGAGTAGTTGAGTAAATATCTGGAATGGACATTGGCAACTTGCATGACCTAGAAAATAGCAGATTGATCTTTAAACATCTGGAACAATATTGCGTGTCACGGCATGCCCAGAATAATGTATGCCCCCAGCGATGTGGTACTATTTACTTCACCAACGTAGTAATATCTATTAGAGTTACAAATCTTTCATCATTGAAACCATGGGCGTTAGCCTCATTATTAGTATTAAGGGAATTTAACTGGTACCGCTTTATAGCTGCACGAAAAGTGAGCGTAGTGGGGAGACTAAGTGTGCTCAGTTGTAACACTACCGGTATATTTCAAAAACGTCCGTCTTTTTACTGTTGCTACAGTCGGCATTATGGGTGCCCTTAACTATTTAATTATTACAACTACGGTTTTACACATTGTTGACATTTCCGGATTTCATTCAACTAACTACTATATATAATTTTAGTCAGTATTACTCGAAATTGTATCAAATATGAATTTGTAATACCAGAACAACGTTATTGGTTACATAATGTAACTAATAAATAATTACTAGTATTGGCCTCTTTTCTGTTATGAATTGGTTTATTTTCCTGAGATATTCTTTTTGCTCTTATCTCTTGACATTCATTTAATACACTTCTATTATTTCTTCCATTTAAACCTGCAATCGCATTTTTTACCTTCTTCTAACTTCATCCAGAATAGTACCTACCTTGGCAATATATTCTCGCACCTACCTTATACTTCAACAGCACATAACAGGGTCGCCAGCATATCTGACATTAACATATGCAAACCATTTCATTCTGTACATTAAATAATGCTTGCATAATTTAAACACTTTATTTCCCTGGTCTCAGAAGATTCTATAGCTCGGTTAGGCGAGATTTGGATGCTGTAAACAGACTAGGTTTCAGCGCAATAATTACATTGAACACGTGGTCATGGTGACATAGAAATTTGTTTTTATTTTTATTTTAGAACTTCAACGGGTGTTACCCCTATTTGTTTGGTGATTAATAAATCACCCAACATTGAACATACATAATCATTAATTGAACAAGATTAATCTACGGTACTTAAATCTATTAAGGCGAACCAGTACTTTGCTTCCACACTCTCACTCACTCCCTTAAAACCCGCCTTAACTTTGAGATCTCATTATTATCTGAATATAATAATTAGTACTGGGTAAATGGTAATTTACGGTTGTTTGGTCGACCTATTTCTGAAAGTACTTATCTGTAGAAATTATTCCACATGTGGTGTCATTGTTCTTGCAGTCCACTTTTGTTCCAACACTCACTAAACTGTTAATTAATTTTGATGATTACTTTTTATACTCGAAGAGATTTATTTATCACTGTTTTATATTCATTTTCACACTATTTTGTAGGCCTACTGATTATTGTCTGCGGACTTGGTTCAACTCCACCGTACGGCATTTGGATGTTGTTCGAACTGTTGTTCGTAGACTGACCAAATGGTGATCTCTTAGCATATACTATGTGAGCTGGTCATGTGGCTCCCCTGCCTCGCTGGCCAGGCCACATCGAAGAATCTGGAAGCTTGTTAATTACAGAATTGCGTTTTGTTATTTGAAAACACGTGTTTTCTTCGTGATATTCTCGTGACGTCAATCGGATCATAAAAATTTCTTTCCTTATAAGGTCCGGTTATTCAGTTTTGTGACGGCAATGACTTCGTCACCCTGGCTGATTCATACCATTCCAATTGCTAAAGTTGTATTTTATTCAGTTTTACATAGATCGTATTATTGCACAATATAAAAATAATTATACCCATTTTGTACTGTCACAAACCCTAAGTTTATAATAACTTTTCTTAAACATGATAAGATACCTTGAAAGTTTACACTAGATTTAAGAAGCTGATGAAGTTTTCGTAGCATAGGATATGTTTTTTGTTTTGAAAATAATAATTAAATGAAATACAGGCCTATATGGTAAATGTTTTTGAAAACGCATTAACACTTACGCACTGAGTGAGACGTGCCGTTACACTGACAAAAAACAGGATTCTGCGCATATCACTTTCACCAAGTTTGCCGGCCACCATAAAATAAACAAGTAGTACTATGTCCCAATGATATACAGTGAAGCTTTTTGTATACAGAACACTTTCCCATTAACAGAAGACATTTAGTGCATCCACTATATCTGTTTGTTTCTTGTTGTTTGTAGTCTCTTTGAGTAAGTATAGTCGGTCATTGAGTTTAATGCTTTATTTAACTCTCTTTTTGTTTCCCGGGTTGCTGCTTCGGTTGGCTTATAGTGTAAGCTCCGTATTCATAACCACCTGACAGAGCGCCAGGCAGTCTTAACAGCTAGGCAACACTCTTTTGCCTAGTTGCACTCTGTTAAGTGCGGAGTGTTGCCTAGCTGTTTAATGCTTTAGTTAATGTTTAGATATTTTCAAACCATACTATGATTCTTATAGTACATTCTGCATTACCATTGCGCAGTGTTGTGTTGATAGATGTGGGTTCACCTGTTGTTTATTATCAAAAATTCTGTTTATTATTTATTAGCAAAAACCCTGTTCTTCATTAACAAAAATGTATCAGCATGTTCAGAATAAATTTGTTGTCAAAAAGTCATGCCTAAAAATAAACTACTGCATGCATCTTCACTTATTCCTACCCCAATTAGTGTAGCCTTTAGTGTGTGTCTTCTGACTAGACTACTAGTGGTAAGGGTAGGACCTTCCAGAAATCATAGATGGCACCATTCAGCTGGCTGAAATGGGATGCCATTGTTAGAAAGGTATTTTGCAAAACCTATAAGGAAGCAGAGGCTCATTGCATCTATAAAACATGAAAAAGGAGGACACTCTCTGTTCTGTATGGTTCTTACTGGAAGAAAGGTCTTGAAATATTTCTAGTACATCATAATTCCCAAATTCACAATAAAATTATAATGGAAATAGTCTCTTTACCCAGTCTAAATATAGCCATTCTGTTAAGTGATAAAATAAATGACCAGATGAAGAGAGCATGCTTGGATATTATGGGTGTCTTTACTATTTAAAGGTTCTGTTGCTACCAGAGTTTATAAAGAAACTGACAAGTGACTATAGCCAATAGACTGCATCCATGACATCCACAGTGAAACAGTTGAAATATTGGGAGAAATGTTCCTCACTCGGTAACAAACCAAATGAAGATCTGAAAGTTTTTTTCCAACACGGTTGATGGGCAAGTCACCTTGGGTACAAAGTATCAAAGAAAACTTTAATGTATGTTAAGATTTCACTGGACTGTACAAAACTGCTAATACTGTAGCAGAAAATCTCATTGACATAGTGAAGAACAGCCTAGTCCAGTGGGACCTATCTTATGAAAATTTATTGGGACAATGCTATGCCAGCATATCTAACAGAAAAAGAAAGCACAAAGGATTCCATATTTTAGTGGTGGATCTGCAGTGACAGGCACATCATGTATTAAATCTGTTTAGAACTGTCTACATCAAACTCAAGAATTTCCTAGGTTCACTCTACCCTACTAGATGGGTGACAAGAGATTCCAGTGTGCGGTAGATCTTGAAGAACTATGAACTTGTTCAATATCTTTTCTAGACACGTGATCGATACATTTTCAAAGAGCGCAGAGTATCCTGATAGTGTTGCACTACAAATTATGTTTTTTGATTTCTCTGTACTGCCACATGATGCACCCTGTTGTAGAACTAATTTCTAAGGTACGATGTTTACTTAGTATCCACATACAAAGTCATAAATGTTTATTAGTGGCAGGAATGATTATGGAAAAACTTAATATTGTAAAGTAACTAGTGCTACCTGTCAGTGAAATGTTCAAAAAAGTACTTGACGTCCTCATGATTCTAAGGCACAAAACAACATTACCAACATAATAATATCAATATATTTGCATCATAAAAAGTTGTCACAAAGAGAAGTTTTAATTGCCATCTCTTCAAAAAGTGATGCAGGTGGATAAGGTGTATGTCTCTGCTGTCCTTTGGGGGCAACATCAATTTCAAGCAAGCAAGGCATTCTTTGCAAATGATTTAGATTTTGAGAGGCTCTCGCTATTCCTGTCATTGTTTGGCGACATTGGTAGACAAGACAAGGAAAAGAACTGTTGGCTACATTGTGCAAAGTTAGGCTACAGGCACACACAACAGTGGTAGCAGAGCTGAAAGTAGAATGCAGAGCAGAGATTATAATTCAAACAAATGAAAGAGCTGTTACATACAGTTGAAAAGCAGTGTTAGTGGCCTCACAGAGAGTGACTTACAGTGGATAAACGTGAGTAACCAAGCTGGTTGCTGAGTGTAAAAAAAAAAACAGTTTGTTTTTTGAGACGGACTTAGGCAAGTATATTCTGCTGCCTGCGTGTAGTACATATCTAATATTAAATAAATTAAGAGTATGGATTGTGACATTCTTATTTCTGAATTTCAAAGTAGACATCCTCTTTGGCAAATGACATATCCTCAACACCACAGCAGGAGAGTGGTAGACAAACTGTGTGATGGGGTGGCTGAAAAACTGAATTTTACTTGTAAATGGTATTTTTATTTTATAATAGAAGTACTTCTGAAACTCTGAAGTATTTTACAACTTAAACATAGCCACAGGAGGCAAGACAATTTCTATCCTCCCAAAATTGTTCAGCTCAATGAACAAATTTTTATTTTTATTTAGTGCATAATCAACAGACTTTTTACTTCCACGCTCCTTAAAGAAATGGAAGTATGGTGCTGGAAAAAAAATCGTGTTCGAGATTATTGCAGATTCTGATTGTACTACACTCACAACATGAAAAAAAAGTCATTTTTCGAAAATTGTCTGTCTGTCTGTAGATTTTTTCTATGGCAAATGATAACAGCCGCAAATTCAAACAGAATCAAATAATTTTTTGCATACAGCACAGATTTGTAGAATAATCAAGACCTATTGTTTTTGGTGAAGATCGGTTAAGGGAAAGGAGTAGTTTACCAGCAACATTTTTTTTTTTAATCAAGGATAATTTTTTTCTATGGCAAACGATAACAGCCGCAAACTTCAAACAGCATCAATTAATCTTTTGCATACAGCCCCTGAATTGTAGAGCTCTCAAGACCTTTTGTTTTTGGTGAAGATCAGTTATGGGAAAGGGGTAGTTTACCAGCAACGTTTTATGTTTTAACAAGGGTATTTTCTATGGCAAACGATAACAGCCGCAGATTCAAACAGAATCAAATACTTTTATTCATACAGCCCTGAATTGTAGAGTTCTCAAGATCTATTGTTTTTGGTGAAGATCAGTTAAGGGAAAGGGGTAGTTTACCTGTAACGGTTTTTGTTTTAACAAGGGTATTTTCTATGGCAAACGATAACAGCCTCAAATTCAAACAGCATTAAATAATGTTTTGCATATAGCCCTGAATTGTAGAGTTCTCAAAACCTATTGTTTTTGTTAAAGATCGGTTTAGGGAAAGGAGTAGTTTACCTGCAACGTTTTATGTTTTAACATGGTAATTTTTTTTTTTGGCGAATGATAACTGCCGTAAATTCAATTAGAATCAAATAATGTTTTGCACACCTTCCTGAACTATAGAGAACTCAATGTCTGTTGTTTTTTGTGAAGATCGGTTGAGGGAAAGGGGTAGTTTACGTATTTATGTTTTAACAAGAGTAATTGTTTCTATGACGAACGATAACTGCGGCACATTTAAAACAGAATCAAATAATGTTGTGCATACTTCCCTACATTGTAGAGACCTCAAAGTCTGTTGATTTTGGTGAAGATCATTTAAGGGAAAGGGGTAGTTTACCAACATTTTTTGTTTTAACAAGGGTATTTTCTATGGCAAACGATAACAGCCGCAAATTCAAACAAAATCAAATAATGTTTTGCATGCATCCCTGAATTGTAGAGAACTCAAGACCTGTTGATTTTGGTGAAGATCAGTTAAGAGAAATGTGTAGTTTACCTGCAACATTTTATGTGATAACAAGCAATGTTGTCAAGGCATCAACATTATTAAGGCATCAAGCATTAATTATGTGATAACAAGGGTAATATTTTCTATGACGAACGATAACTGCCGTAAATTCAAACATAATCAAATAATGTTTTGCATACTTCCCTACATTGTAGAGAACTCAATGTCTGTTGATTTTGGTGAAGATCGGTTAAGGGAAAGGGGTAGTTTACCTGCAACATTTTTTGTTTTAACAAGGGTATTTTCTATGGCAAACGATAACAGCCGCAAATTCAAACAGAATCAAATAATGTTTTGCATGCATCCCTGAATTGTAGAGGACTCAAGACCTGTTGATTGTGGTGAAGATCAGTTAAGATAAAGGTGTAGTTTACCAGCAACGTTTTATGTGATAACAAGGGTAATTTTTTCTATGATGAACGAAACTACCGTAAATTCAAACATAATCAAATAATATTTTGCATACTTCCCTACATTGTAGAGAACTCAAGGCCTGTTGATTTTGGTGAAGATCGGTTAAGGGAAAGGGGTAGTTTACCTGCAACGTTTTATGTTGTAACAAGAGAAATTTTTTCATGACAAACGATAACTGCCGTAAATTCAACCAGAATCAAATAATTTTTTACATATGTGCTTGAGTTGTAGAGGACTCAAGGCCTATTGATTTTGGTGAAGATCGGTTAGGGGGAAAGGAGTAGTTTACCTGAAAAATTTTTTGTTGTAACAAGAGTAAAGTATTTAATTTTGATAAATAAAATATCCTGATAAGAAGATCTTAATAATTCACTGTAGAAACGTAGATGAAATATCTATAAATGAAGAGGCTAGTTGAACAGGGTGGGGGTAATTTTCTATAAATGAAAATTTGAGTTGAATGGGGAGGGGATAATTTTTTATATATGTACTACGTTATTGGTAACAAAAAAGTAGTTTGTTGTTAAAATTCCTTCCCGTCCTGTTTGGCCGTAGACGAAAGTTTTCTGCAAAACCAGACGTTTTGGCGGTGCCATCGACTTCCATCATCAGTGAAAATCGAGTGCGATAACGTGAGGTGGTCTACGTTAGTGACCACAGTACTGTGTTTAAGGCTGAAACAGTAAGTAGAAAGAAGTAGTTTCTATGGAAATATTTCCTTTCGAAAATGATTTTAAATATAAATTTTAGAACATGGAAGTCATGTATGGTTCTCCATACCGATATTTATTTCAAGAAATGTACACAGAAAATAAAACCTTTTATCTGGATATGGATTTTCAAAGCATAAACCTAAACATGCCATGATGCAAAAGCCGGTGTGTTAATAATATGAAATTTTAAATCTGAAATTTCATCTAACACCAAAACATTCATGTCTGGCATTCTGTAGCTGTTCAGTAGTTAAAGAGGATTTTTTTCTGCACTGATATAGTTTTTGTGTGTGGTCATAGCCTAAGTGAGTTTCTACTGAATGACAGCCTACTAAGGTGGACACTCTTCTCTTCAAAGTTGCTAAATGTATTAAACTTTCCTGCACAATGTCTGTAAACATAGTGTCAGATGATAGCTTAAACTTTCTTCTGTATAATACTAAACAGGATATGATTTACAATAGACACCACTCTCAACCATTTGAGACGTTCCTATCTGATAACAGTGTGTATACAGGAAATCACAGGATATTCTTACTGGTATGAACTGAGAACCATAATTAAAACTGTAGCTGTTTATAGTGTCATAGTTTTTGGCTGACCTAACCCTGGAACCACTATAACCTTGCCATTTCTGGCTAGGGACAAAAAGCTAAGGCACTACAATGTCTATGTGCTGCTATCTCTGATTTTAGATAAGGGTAAGATGTGTGCACAGTGCTGCTGGAAATGGACAGACATCAGCAGGCTTTAACAGTAGCATGTTAAAGAATGAATGTTACTCACTTAGGTACCGGTAACTTTGTATTTGTAACTCAAAAACGTTATTAACAGTGAACACACAAACACTGTTTACGTTGTTGAACTCTAACATACACTTCTGCCTCAAACAGTACATCACTTCCAGAATTTGAAGACAAACTCCCTGGACTATGAAATAATTGTGTTGCCTCTTTGAAAGTACAACACACAATGTTGTTGAGACGCAGCTAAATTCATGGTTTGTGTCAGTTTCTGATTGCTTGTGGTGCTGGTCAATCTGTCTGCTGCCTTTTATTAAATTGTTTAATTAACTGATTTGTGTTTTAATAGTGTTCAAAATAAGTATTGTTTTTGTTTTGAATTTTATTTAATATGACTAATGCAATTTTTATCAGATGTCCATCATTTGCATTCCAATGTGCGTATGGAGCATGCGTTGCTAAGAGCGAAAGATGTAACGGGCAAGTTGATTGTGCAGATGGATCAGATGAAGCAGATTGTATTGTAGCCGCAAAACCACCACCACTACCGGTCTTTACAAGACCACCCACATACCCTACAAGACCATCAACCCTGCGGCCTACAATACCACCCCCGCTCACTACAACACGACCAACAACCACTACAGAACTGCACCTTACAACCCCCAGACCAGACTTTTCATCTGTACCTTCAAAGTGCAAGTAAGTGGACATATATATATAGAACTGTATAGCACTTTAGAATGTATACAGTGTTTGTTTTGATGCTGAGATGCATCCTTTTTGAGTCTCTGATTAAATAGTAATTTCAAATGTAACTATTCTTATAATACATGTTAATGGATGTCTTATAAAAGTTACATTTTATTCTATTATATTCTGTCAAGGCAAGACTGTTCAGAAAAGGTTAATTAAATTAATAACTAACTATGATTAGTAAATAATTATGAAAGAATTGCTGGAACTTTTTGCTAATAAAAGTACTAGGCTGAGTAATTTTACTGCAATCAAGTAATGAAATTTATCAAATGCCTGTAACAGGTTTCTTAATTTATTTGTTGCTGTCCGCCCCAGATAAGCTTTAATGAGTAACCAAATGTGGTGGTGAAGAAGCAACTTTGAAGAGATTTATTGTTGATAATAAATTAATTATTTTTCTAATTAACAATATTTTATTTTGATTGTTATTTTTACTTGGTGAAGTTTCTTTTCATGACATGAATATTATTTATTGGATAATAAATTATTCCTTAATATTATTTACACAAAATTTATTCCCAAAGCATGTTACTCAGTGGCAGCTCATGAAAGAAACACTCGTGGGGCTCTTAGTGCCTTATACGGTAGTTAGATTTACAAAAACCCAATGATTTAACCCAATTTAATAGTGACTTTTAGTAACAAAAACACTGTTTTTTCAGTTATTATTTAACACATTATTTACATAATAATCTTTCTTACACAAAGTTTGTATATTTTTGAAAAATTTTGGAAAAACGATTTTTTTAAAGGAATCTAAAGTGTAATTAACAAAACAAATTAAATAATTTGTTATACAAGATACACAAAATCAAGTCATTTGTCTTTTTACAAAAATAAAATTTTTGATAACCTCTTTATCAAAATTACTTATGTTGTGGATTAATTCTTTATTCACTGATATTATTGCTG
The DNA here is from genome assembly GCA_034769895.1 of Magicicada septendecula. Taxonomy (NCBI): domain Eukaryota; kingdom Metazoa; phylum Arthropoda; class Insecta; order Hemiptera; family Cicadidae; genus Magicicada; species Magicicada septendecula. Next base: position 352,079,243 of record CM068375.1, read on the forward strand.
CAACATTTAGATGATCTTCATTTATATTTTTTTTTAATGTTTCAACTCTTTTAAGAATAGATAAACATTGTTCTGATTCAATTGGTTGACATGGGAGTTGTCAAAAAATTTGAAACAATTTTACAGTTTTGCTAAGTTTATCATTTATACCATTGCTAGGCAGCTGCAATGTTTTGGAAATATTTTCCTTTGCATATATTACTACCAGTTTGGTCTGTAATTTGTCAAGATTTTGGGGACAGTCTCAGATGCTAAAATACCAGTTACGGTGCTGACATACAGTAATACTGATATTCTCTAGTGATTATACCACTTCCACTTCCATGTAGTAGACATGGAAATACTACACTACTTACCCAAAAGTAGAAAACTAAACACAGCAGAAAAAATATGAAATATACAGACATCACACACTACAACCAAACAACATATTAAATGACCAATTAAACTATAGATCACATATACTTTTTGATACACTTGTTCATACACACACTTTAAATCCCAGTGCCAATTCCCACCAGCAACCCCCACCACACACACCTACAACCCATAATGGTTACTTTGTACAGACATTCTGTATTTCAAATCCCACTGAGGAAGATGGACACCACGTCGAAACGTTTGGGACAAAAAACCAATAGTAAGTTTGTTCACTAGTGAAAGTTGTGTATATATATATATAATATGAATTATAGTTTTTATATATCTTCTATACCTGTGATAATAGTGATAATCACAATATTTACCACCTGATATTAAACAATAATTTCAGATATGTAAGAAGTCGTTTAGGTTTATAAAATCTTTAAGATAGTACTGGTTTTTGTTAATATCTTCTTAGTTAACAAATTTTGAATTAGATAATTATTGTTCTTTGTCTTTGAGTTCAGACAGTGTGTATATTTACATTCATGTAACATTTTAAATTTCAATTTGTTAACAATATTTGTATTTACATGTATATTTAATGATACACTATGAGTATAAAGAAATTATAGTCAAAGTGGATTTAGAAAGTGTTTGTGAACAAGCAGATTTGTGTATAGTTTGTGCAGACTTTCAAAGAAGATTATGTAGTGCAATAGTAATTGTTATCTCAGACAGTCTGTAAGATTAATTCAGAAGATACTTGGAGTTCAACTGGCAGAGTGACAGAAAAGAGGGTTTGATAGAAGTAGTAGTGATGATGAGAACGAGAGGGAATGGGTGTTAGAGACTCTGTATTATGTTGCAGTAGAAAGCATAATGAGGAACTGCAGATTAGAAAAAAATAACATTAGAAAACTGGTTGATTTTATGATATATGCAAATGATATTGCTGTAACAGTGAGGGACAAAGGAAAGGTGAAAGAAGAAATAAGGAGTGTAAGCAGAGAATCTAAGGTAAGCAGCTGTCTTACTGAGAAAAAAACAAATATGTAAGAGTGGGGAGGGTAGAAAGCAAATACAAGGAGACTTGTGGAATACAGTGATTATGTATTTCAAAATATGTAAATTATTAAATATTTTGGGACAATGGTTAAAGCAAAATTATGAACAATTTAAAATTATGCACAGAATACTAGTTGGTGTACAAATCACATTTCTTCGAATCTCTTTACTGTCGCATGATGAACTCTGTCGTGGAACTAAATTTCAAGGTCCAATGTTTATCAACATCACTGTAGAAAGTTATAAGGGTTTATTAATGGCAGTAGTGATTATGGGAAAACCTACTCTTTTAGAAGACTCAGTGTTGCCTGTCAGTGAAATGTTCAAAAAACACTTAACAGTCATCATGCTACACCTCATGATTCCAAGAAACAATAATATTACCAACATAACAACATCAAGGCACTCAACACCATGAAAAGCTGTCTCACATAGAAGTTTGTGTCCTGAGAGTTTCAAAAAGCGCTAAGGTTGGTGGAAGGAGTGTGTTTCTGCTGTCACTTGGTGGCAACATTAGTTTCAAGAAAGCAAAGCATTCTTTACAAATGATTTAGATGCTGAGAGGCTCTCATTATTCATGTCGGTGATTATGGACATTGGTAGAGGAGGAAAAGAACCATTGGCTATGCTGTGCAAAGCCTAAGAGGAGTTTTTGTTGAAGCGCAGTGTAGTGTGCGAACGTCTTCCCAAAGTTGCCAAATGTATCAGACTTCTCATGGCTGTAAGTATACTGTCTGCTGAAAGGTTATTTAATGGTTTTAGTTGCCTTTACTCTTTCTTTTCGATCTAGATTGGGGCAGGAGAGACTTAACATCATTCATAAAACTTAGCTGGTCAATTCTGACCCTATACCTCTCATCAATGATTTTATCAAGAGCAGCCCTATATGTTGCACAAGCTTTGCCTTGAACTGAGTACCTACTTTTAAAGGCATGCCACACTTTTATTCTTTTCTCAATTCAACTTTCTGCTTAAATAAATTGACATGAAGACATGAATAGCCTAGTTTTACTATTAAGTAATTTTACAATTGTCTTTCACTTCTTAGTTTATAAATAATAATTTGTCTGATATATTTTTATGGTTGCTTTAATTGTATAGACTGTTATGTTGCTTTAACATTCTTAAAAATAACCTTTTTTTTTTAAGAAATATTTTTGTTCTTGAATATTATGGTGAGAATGAGTCAGCTCCTTTTCAGTGGATATGTGTATCTGATGTTAGCTTGATAGTGCCTACTGTAATGGTATGGTGGGTTATATGGAGGTTATAAGGTACCTTTATTCTACTTTTAATGTTCTTTGTATTATTTCAAGGTCTGTACAAAAAAGAAATTAACCTTATTTTTCCTTGGTAACTAGTGATGACCAACACATGCCAACAAGTAGTACATGTAGAAAGGATTTTCATGACCATTCACAATTTTTTGTTTCCTCAGTTCCACCAGTTGCATCAGTAACTGGCATAAAGTAACACAGTGCTACACATGTTTGTCACATTCTCATTTTCTTTACAATGACTTAACACTTGGAGCAGTGGTATTATATTAAGTTCTGTCACAAATTAGGGGATACCCAAGCAGAAACCATCAAAAAGATTCAGCAGGCAATGATTCCTTGTGATGCTGCAATAGGAGTTACTTAAATTAAACAGTGGTACAGCCAATTCAAGGATGCCACCTATCAGTGGAGAGTGACAGTGTTTGGGAGACCACTAAGAAGCCAAAATGCTGCTGTTATCCAGAAAGTGCAGACATTGATCAAGTAGGACCATCATTTGACAGTCCGGGAAATTGCTGACGAGACTGGGATAGGGCATGCACAGGGTGACTGCATATTTGTGCTCAAGTTGCTTTCACTGGAAGACAGACAACTTCATGTTGAGGTCTCAGAGACATGCTGCAGTATGCCAACAGGGATCCTGAGTTTCTGAAGACGGTGGTCATTAGTGATGTGATGTGAGTGTAATGTCCAGTCATCACAATGGAGGCACCCAAGTTCCACGAGGACCAAAAAAGCACAACACATTCAGAGCAAGGTGGAGGTGATGCTATTTTTTTTTTTAATACCAGGGCATAGTACACCATGGGAATGCACCAGAAAGTCAGACCATCAATAAGGAGTACTACTGATAAGTCCTCCATTGTGTTCGTGATGTAGTTCAATGCAAAAGACCGGAGCTGTGGTCTGCAGGGAACTGGCAGCTACTTCATGACAATGCTCCATCCCATTCAGCATACATTATCCAGACTTTCCTTACTAAGCATGGCATCCTGCAGGTTCACCAGGCTGTTTACTCTCCTGACAAAGGTCTTTGTGACTTTTGACTGTTTACAAAGAACACCCTAGAGCGGTGGTTCTCAAACTTGTCAGTCTGCAACCCCCCCCTAAAAAAATTAAAAATTTCACAGACCCCGTGTGTGTTCTGAAATAAAACAAACAGTAAATATGATACAAAATCTTATATTTTAATTAAAATTTATTAAGGTTAAAATTCTCTTAACTTGCAAAATTATAATATTAATGATATCAAACATAGTTTAACATGAACAACGAAGCTGCTTTTGAACAATTAGCTCTGCAATATTGGGTTTAATGTCAGATAATTTCAATATTAAGTCACTCTCAACATCAAGTTTATTTCTTAACTTTGACTTCAAGAATGTGAGCTGGAAGAATGTGGTTTCACACAAATAAGTAGAAGGAAACAAAGTTAAACACTTGAAAGTTTTTTGCTAGTTCAGTGTAGTTATTCATTACATACATATAACCATAAGTCAGCTAGCTGTAATTGCAAAAACTGTAATTTTAATGAACTGTCAGTTGGAAGTCCTGCCAATGAACTTTTTTTTTGTAGTGTAAGAGAGAGATTAGTTGATAGCCCATCAGTAAATGAATTCCTTATCCATATGTCACTATCCTATCATCCGTCACTGGAAAATATTCCCTAAGCTGCAAGTGCAGTTGCTCCAGATGAGACTTAACAATTTTGAGGATCTCCTTTGGCACATTTTCTCCTGACAGCTGGAAAAATCTGCCATGGAAAGGAATTGCTTGAAGATTTCAGAGTCTCATCTCTGAATTCACAGCTTCAATTTTTTATAATCCCTTCGGTTTTATCTCAAACCTGAAAATAGTGATGCTGAGATCCCTGCAGGCTTAAAGTGAGCCCATTCAGATGATTGAAGATATCAGCAAGGTATGATACATTCAAAATCCTGTTAAAGTCATAGAACTTGTCTTTAAGGTCGAAGTTCGAAAACAAATAAAAAGAGCTTTACTTCATCCCTAAGTTCAAATAATCTGTTCAATATCCTTCCACGCAAAAGCCATCATACTTTGCAGTGGATCAACAATTAATTGTGGCCACTCTCCATTTCTTCACATATTATACAAAATATTCGAGAATTCAAAGTGTGTGATTTAATATAATTCACAATCCAAACTACCTCTTCAAGGCAACGCTTCAGTTCTGGTGGGATCTTTTTTGTTGATAATAGTACTCTGTCAATACATCAATGAACCCACACAACAAGTGGTGCTACAGTTTTTGTCATTGTAATCAGTCCACTATTTCTTCCACACATAGATCTTGCTTCGTCACTACTAACACCCACACATTTATTCCAATTAACACTGTTGTCAACCCATGAACTTATTCAAAATTGTAAATAATTCTGCTGAAGTTGTATGTGGTGGTAAATGTTTACAAAAAAGAAAATCCTCGTGTAATTTATTCTCACAATCATGACGGATGAAAGCAATTAAATTTTCATTATTCACAATGTCAGTACTTTCATCTAACTGGATAGTAAAAAATGTACAATTTTTAATTCTGTTTATCAATGTCTACCTAACATTTCATTCCATTTCATCTATCCTTCCTACTGTATTGTTTGGCAATGAATTGAATTCAAATGCTTATTAGCTTTCTTGGCCAGAATTGCCAAGGCCATCAGGAAACGGTTATTTCCTCACCAATGGTATGTGGCTTCCCATGGGCGTAACTTGGGGCCTAACTTTGGGGGGGGGGGCAGAGTAAAGTTTCACAAATTCAAGTGTATAGTGAGACCATCTATATAATAAAATATATTATATACAAAATTAGAAAGTTTAGTAATAATTCTTAGTTAGTAAACGAGGGACAATTTCATTTTTTAATGAACAACAAACCTTTCTTCATAAGTTGTACTTCCAGTTATGTTTACTTAGAACAAATATACTGTAGGCCTATAAACATAAAAACAATTTCAGTTCTTCCAATTCTTATACCCAGTTTTCGTAAACGCATCCTCTCCCTTAGGCACACTGTCACAAAATGCTCGGTAGTAGTAGCAGTAAACCGAATCAGCAAAGGACAAAGAAATTTTCAAATTGCCAGTCAGGCAATTTTCAAAGAAATTAAGCAGTGTTACTCCTTTGCATTTTTTGTCTCCAATTTCTCAGAATTTAGGAACACAAAAAACCAAAACAATCACAACAATAATGAATTAAGAAAGAGACAAGCGATGTGTAATTTTAACGGACTACGTACATGAACAAGTAACCGACCGCACTTGTAACAGTAATCATTAACAAATAACAGTTCGAAACAACCGTCTTTTAAGATCCGTGAACAAAGCCATCGACATCTTGCATAGTAAGCCAGCTTTGTTCATACTGCCGAGTCTGTTATTCCTACCATACCACTCTCTTTTGCACTGGCCTGTAGTGTTTGCGAAATTCTGCTGAACTGAAAACAGCAATAATCTCGAATCAAACAGTAAACAATCTGAGCACAGAGATGATGACTCAGAAGAATATGTGTGACAAAGAGAGGAAAGTAAAGAGAGCAAATTCTTAGTACAGCTGCGCTTATTATTTCATTACGGTGTTCCAAAACAAGTCTTTTTGTTTGTGTAAAAGGCACGCATTGTATTCCAGTTAATTAGGTCTGTAGTGTTTGTTTTTTTGAACAGAAATATTATTTTGATGTATATCATTTAAATCTGTCAAACATTCTCCTTACAAGATTCTTTGAAAGAAATAAGAATAATAAATTTATGGCAACTAGTTGTATGATAACAGTATAGATGTTGATAAATAGTGCTTACTATGCTTGGAAGCATGGATACTGTCTCCTGTTTGACTGTTTGTTAGTTTTTATTTATGACAACTGGAAACAAAATTTTATAATGCTCGGGACATTGGGGGGGGGGGCCCTTGCCCCTCCCAAGTTATGCCTATGTGGCTTCCTGTTTTCAGCAATGAGTAGAGACACTTCATATGAAACACAAACAACAGTGTCATTATTACCACTACTTACTCTATACATAGTTTTTTTTTCATTAGACAACATATCAGCTTTTGCTTTAAAAAAATTTACGGATTTTTTTAACATACTCTAGGTGTTTTGTCTGCATATATCAAGAGAGTTTTGCTGGTTTCATGCTTTAATTTAGATAAAACTTGGTAGCAAATAACACACTGTAGACACAACACCACTCCCTTTTGAATGGAAATAAACCCAAGGTTTATGTACATTTCAGAATATTTACAAATCCTTGTATGTCAACTCCTCATGACTTGCAACAGTTTCTGTATTTAAAGAACTTATATTTGTGACACTACTAACACTTGTAACACTTTCAGTCTCCGTAGAATGTAAGTTTCTGATATCACTAGCACCTGCAATATTTTCAGTTTCTAAAAGACCATTCACAGAACCAAAATTAAGCCAACATTTGATTAAATCAACAAAATTTGATCGTTACAATTTTCATCAGATGTCCTCCAGGGACCTACCAATGTGCGTACGGAGCATGCATTGCTGACGAGGAAAGATGTAATGGGCAAGTTGATTGTTCGGATGGATCAGATGAACCAGATTGTCCTGAACCCACAAGACCATAACTACCACCTCCAAATCAACAAGCACCCCCTCTAAGACCACCCTTCCCACCTCCAAGGCCAGCCTCATACAGCCCTGTACCAGTCCATGGACCTGAATCTTTAATATGCAAGTAAGTGAACATATATGTAATACTGTTTAGAACTTTAGAATGTATACAGTATTTGTTTTGATGCTGAGATGCATCATTTTTGAGTCCTTGATTAAACAGTAATTGCAAATGTAAATATTCTTTAAATACAACATGTTAATGGATATCTTATAAAAGTTACATTTGATTCTATTATATTCTGTCAAGGCAAGACTGTTCAGAAAAGGATAATTAAATTAGTAACTAACAATGATTAGTAAATAACTATGAAAGAATTGCTGGAACTTTTGCTAATAAAAGTACTAGGCTGAGTAATTTTATTGCAATCAAGTAATGAAATTTATCAAATGCCAGTAACAGGTTTCTTAATTTATTTGTTGCTGTTCGCTCCAGATAAGTTTTAATGAGTAACCAAATGTGTTGGTGAAGAAGCAACTTTGAAGAGATTTATTGTTAATAATAAATTAATTATTTTTCTAATTAACAATATTTTATTTTGATTTATATTTTAACTAGGTGAAGTTTCTTTCCATGACATGAATATGATTTATTGGATAATCAATTATTCATTAATATTATTTACACAAAATTTATTCCCAAAGCATGTTACTCATTGGCAGCTCATGAAAGAAACACTCGTGGGGCTCTTAGTGGCTTACACGATAGTAAGATTTACAAAAACATTGACTTGCCCAATTCAATAGTGACTGTATTACCACAAAATCAAGTTTTCCTAAAAAAAATAAAATGTTCGATACCCTTTTTATTAAAATTACGTATGTTGTAGATGAAGTCTTTGTTCACTGATATTGTTGCTACAGCATTGACATGATCTTTGTTCAGTGCATTTCTTAGGAATTCTTTTAAGAGTAGAAACACATTGTTCTGATTTAATGGTTGACATAGGAGTTGTCAAAAAATTTGCAACAACTTTACAGTTTTGCTAAAGGTACCATTTAAACAATTGCTAGGCAGCCGCATATTTAGACCACCTACAATACCTACATTTGTACTGTCATAATGTTGAGTGATTAGCTTAGAAGGCGAATTTGAAATCAATTCATGCAATCCATTTTTATGCACTATTTTTTATGCTGTTAAACCCATACACATGACATGTTATCGTTTCCATTGTCAAAATGTCTAATGATAAAAACACTGACAATAATTTGGAATATCTGTAGTCTCATTAGAAAAAAAATCACTAAATACTCAGTTTCATTTATTTGGTCTTTAATTTCATGTTTACATTCTCCATGCACACAGTCTAGAATTTTTATTTTTCGCAGTCTTAGATGTATTGTTGCATTGTTTAAATGTTTCTCAAAATGTATCCAGTTCTAATAAAAATCAGTTATTTCCTAAAAACCACATAGTTGTTATAGTGTTCTTATTCATTGTGCCCTGTTAATGTAAATTCCGGCTTTTTAGTGTGTGGATTTATTACCATAATTGATAAAAATGTTCTCAGATTTCAAAGTTCAGGTGGCTGTGGATGACTGTTCTATATTGGCAAGATAACTGTAGACTGACCACTTTTGAATTAAAGTGTTTCATGGTATTTATTATCTTTGTGTTCTGCAGTTTGATTTTCAGTGCAGTAATTTTTTATTTGATTCAGTATCCTTAACATCTTCACCATTATCTGTTCCATAATTCTTTTTCATATTTAAATTTATAAGAGAGCTCCAACTATTCTTCTCTTTCTTCTTTTAAGTAGCTCTGTAGAATAAAACATGGCAGTCTGTCTCAAAGCTGACGAAGGCGAACACCACGCCGAAACGCGTACGAGAAGAAAGCCAAGTAAGTTTCACAAGTTGAAAGTTTCAATATTCTATATAATAAAACATGCTCAAATTAATTGTTATGTATATAAGTAATGAGAAGCAAATATAGTTAATGGGGTTATCTTTGAGATTAATCAATTCTTTGTGAAATCCAAATATATTGAAAACACATATTTTGTTATTAGCTGTTACTTTGTAATGGACAAGCCATTTCAGTATCACCACCCACATAGTGGTAAACTATGTAGTTCTAATAGTGGAGACATCCAAAGGTCTTGTACGGTATCAAACAGATAATGAAAAAAATTGGAACTATGAAGGTTGATAAAAAGATTAATATTGTCCTTACACTTATTATTTTCTTTCCGAAATAAACAATAAAATATGCTCAGTACAAATAGGTTTAATTTTTTGTAGCATGAACATAAAATAGTCTTATTCTCAAGGCCAGCACTTACAAACAAAATGAAAAATAAATAATTATAATAATACAAAATAATATAACAATCTATTTTTCTGGTATTTGAAACAAAATTTTAAAAGTTTTTTATGATTTAAAAAAAATTTAAGATAGCCTGTCTCTCATATAGCGTCTTCTAAACGCATCCCAGTTGGGGCTTACTTCCTAATGTGGAAAGCCCTGTTTCTTCTGATTGTTTCTTCAGCTGTATGGTTGTCTATGTTCTTTAAAATGTTCTCTTCCCAAATTTTTACCCGCTCTGCACAATTATTAAATTATAACACAATTTGGCCAATAATTTACAACATTAACGGAATTAGTCCTGTCATTGTTGCCAATTTTGTTGTCCTCTAGGCAGCAATTGAAATAAAACACTCATATCATATTTAACACCTTGCTTATTAATCAATATCACAAATAATTTCACAAATAAAGATATAACACTGAAATTAGAATTTCGATCCATACAGTGATATCTCTTATTAACACAATCATAATTATGCAAGTCAAAAGGTAAATTCAAATATACTATTGATCCACAAATGTGGTATAAAACGCACACACTAACTCACTAATTGAATTATGAATTTGAAACTCAAGACTCTTCATCTTTGCTCTTCTAACATACGTTAATCATTAATCAGTAGAATAGCACCCATTCCAGAACATTGCAAAACAAACTATGTTAACTATAAATATATTTGAACATTGATACAGAACATTCTAGTGCATTCTATAAATAGTGTGCATCGATATATAAGTTATACATCAATTGTGGATGATGTTAATCTATGTGAGAAACATAACCTCTACCTACTATTCTAATGACAAATAGTTTAAGAATACTTTGAACATGGGTTGGGAGTTCTCTAGTATACAACAAGCTGTTAACTCGTTATCAATAGATTGTTGATTTTTCTTCATTATTGACTCTAAAACTGATTTGATCAGTTTCTAAGGAGATTCTTCTTTGCAATATATAACTTTCATCTAAAAACTTTATAATGTAAACAGAACCACCTTGCTAGGAAGTGATTTTATAATTTTTTTTTTTTTTTATTGTAGATGAAGTATGTTTTGTCTAGTCACATGGAAAAACAAATTGTGTCTCTGTTATAGAAATCTGAAGAACTTTGAATTTTTTAAGTTATGTTCAGTAGCTACTTCACCAATTAGATTTAATAACTATAGAAAGGAGAATATGTACACTAGAAGCCCCTCAAAACAGAGAAACACTAAAAAACTAAAGGTCGCCATCCATTCTTGACAGTTATTATACAGAAACTGATTCACTGTCCAACTTACTTAAATTTCACATAATATTCTTTATTAAAAAAACTCATTCCCCTCCGAGGACTGTTTAGTTGAGTCCACTGAAGACAGAATAGAATGTGGTAGGATGAATAATGTTAAAATTAACCAGATTGTTAATTTGTGGACCATTGTAATACCTACCAGACATTCTGATTGTGCCCACGATGGCCATCTTGAGTGACATGGATGTAATGTGCCCACATAGGACTACCTAAGTTGAACCAGTCTGACCAACTAGAGGCACTTAGCTCGAGTAAATATAAACAATTTCTGTTATTTGAGCAGTTAATTTTCTGTACGTCTCCTTTCAGAGGTAATCATCTTGCTGTCAGACTTGATGATTAAAAAAATTGTTTTCAAAACCTGTTTCCAGTATTCTTGTTTCCTGTTTATTTCAATCTGAAGTCCAGTAGCAATTATTCTAGCTTCTTTGGAACAAATCATAATATATTCCAGCACCAACAGGCATGTCCTGTGCTTTTACTGTTGACATGATAAGATAGGGACTGTTTCAAATTATTAAATACCTGTGTACAATATGTGTTTGATTACATGGACACAGATCCAAAAATGATGAAAAACTCTTCTTTAACATTCCAGCCCAGCGCAAAGGACCATGGTGGCCACTTTGCCTGCCTGTGTAGCAGTGTTTTTGTGTGATTATTATGTGTTAAGAAAATTAATACTGTGTGTAAAATAGGTATTGTATGACATTTCAGGGAGACAGAATTTAAATGTAGATCTGGTCACTGCATTGATACATTATTTCTCTGTGATGGCAGAGTGGATTCTGATGAAAATGCATCAGTGCTCAAGTGTCTCATAAGTTAATTGCACCAATGCATTACATATATTTTTTATATATTTTCTAAACCTCCGATAATAACTATAGTAACATTACTTACCTTCTAATATTTCACAATATTTTTATATTATATGTAAGAAACTGTTTAAGTTAATAAAATCAATATCATAATATGTAGTTTTGATTAAAATATTTTTAATTAACAAATTTTGAAATAAGTAAGATAATTCTTGTTCCTTGTCTTTGGATTCAGACAACATGTAAATTTACATTGATGTTATACTTTACATTTTGAATTAAGTTAACAATATTTATATTTACATTTATACATAAATATAAAGTATAACTATAAAGAAATTGTTATAGTGAAACTAAATTTAAGAAAGTGTTAGCAAAATAGTTGAGTACAGTATTATTTTGAATGATCATCACTTCTTTCACAGCACTTAAACAATTAATAATTTAATGCACTTTCACTTGTGAAAAAACTTACTTTTTGTTATATCCTCATATGCACGTTTCGGAGTAGTTTGCTCCTTCATCAGTGAGGTATAAATGCAGAAAGTGTCAAGGCGTTGGTAATCTGTAGGCTAACGGTTTTTTGGGGATTGGTTGTGTGTGGGGGTGTGTGCAGATGGAAGGGGGTTGGCGCGCGATTCTGAATTGTGTCTGTTGTGTATTATTGTGTCGAATAGTGTGTTGGATTTAAATTGTAATTGTTCATTGAGTATGTGTTTGGTTGTGTTTTGTTGTGTTTGTATATTTCGTATTGTTCTGCGGTGTTGAGTTTGCGACTTTTGTGCATGTAGTGTAAAATTTCAAGATTGTTTTTTATGTTGGTGTAACTGTGGTTTTCTGTTTGGATGTGTGTGGCAAATGTATGTCAACAACTTACAATCCACATTTGCCACACACATCCAAACAGAAAACCACAGTTACGCCAACATAAAAAACAATCTTGAAATTTTACACTACATGCCCAAAAGTCGCAAACTCAACACCGCAGAACAATACAAAATATACAAACACAACAAAACACAACCAAACAACATACTCAATGAATAATTACAATTTGAATGCAACACACTATTCGACACAATAATACACAACGGACACAATTCAGAATCGCTTGCCAACCCCCTTCCATCTACACACACCCCCACACACAACCAATCCCCAAAAAACCGTTACAGATTACCTTCACCTTGATGCTTTCTGCATTTATACCGCACTGATGAAGGAGCAAACTACTCCGAAACGTGCGTATGAGCATATAACAAAATGTAAGTTTTTTCACAAGTGAAAGTGCATTAAATTATTAATAGTTGAGTATAGTATGCAAAAGTATTGTTATCCCAGAAATTTTGCTTAAGATTAATTTAAACAATGGTTGAAGTTTAAAGGTCAGAGTGTTAATACAAGAAGGATTCATAGAAGTTGTAGCAATGATGAGAAGTGTGTGGGAAGGAATATGTGTCAGAGGGACTGTTTAATGTTGCAGTAGAAGGCATAATAAGAAACGGCATATACAAAATTCTTGTAATTCTACTAGAAAACAAAATTCCGTTAACAGACTCCATGTAAAATTTCTTAATTTCCTTTGGTCAAAGTCACTGCATTCCTGAAAATGTTGCTCTACATTTGTATTATACATAGCAATAGCAGACAAAAACAACTTTCTTAAAAATTCCAAACTGCAGTCTACACCTTCAGACTGTTGAAATTGTCTTCCACTTCCCATGTACAAACAATTTGTCAAATTCCTAGACTTGACAGTTCTTTTTATGGAGGACATGTCTGGAACAAAGAAGACGAATGATGGCTAACCCTTGTTGAAAATTCTAATGATAGTAGAAAATGTCCATTAAGGGTTCATGAAACAATGGATTAGGTGTCCTATAGAAATTGCACAAAGTTGCTAAAAGTTCTCTATTATGTCACTATGTTGCATTTGAATTTGCATACAAAAACGTTTTATAAATGTAACGTTTAATTATTCGATTTTGTTGTTTATAACATGATCAAGTATTAGTAATAGGTAATTCATGGTTTCCAAATATAGAATAGTAATCTATAGATTAAATACCAAATAACCCACTGACACAAGTTGTAAGATTGTTTACTAATAAATCGGGCAAGGACAGTATGTGAAGGTGGTAGTGATGGATGCAATTGAAAGAAGTAGTTGAAATAGTGGTGGCTGAGTTTGACAGGTATTTTTACAAACCAAAAGAAATAGGAGCCGAGCCCCCTGCTGAAGAGGTTATCTGTAATGCATAACACAAGCATTTCCTCCTCCACCAATTGTTAAAGGGTGTGTAGTCCTGCTGGACTCATTTTTGGGGATAGGCAAGGGAAAAAAGACATACAAATTTGTAAATGCAACTTTTGTTAAAATTTAGTAAGTTATTGTGTCAATAAACTTTACATAAAGAATAATTAAAGTTGTTTATAAACTCATTTATGAACACATTTTAACCTGATTTTAATTACCCCAACAACCCAAGTTGTTGTTCAATAAACAAAAAAAAAAAAAAGAATAACAAAAATGTTTTAACTTTTAATCAGTTAATTTTATTTTAACTCTAACCTTAATCAGTTTTGTATGTATTAACTTTAATTTCAATTAACTATATTGAGTAGCCCGCATGCAAAAGCCGCTATTTGACCCAAAATTGATTTGGAGATATTGGTATTGTTGGATTCGTTATCGAAAGGGCTATCAATTTAACTATAGGTTGAGCTGCAAATGCCATTATAAACCCCTTAAAATAAGGAAAGGAAATTACGTACTTTTGCAAAACCCGCTATTTTTGTCAACCTTCCAGTTGCAAAACCTGCTAAATGTTTGATTGCCTGCAAAAGCCGCTATATTCTTTGTGAACAACATGGCCACCTGTTGCGTACAAAATTATACAAATGCAAAACCCGCTATTTTTCTTTTTCACATAGTTTTCTATTTTTCCAAGCGATTTAAGGTTACTTTTCCTCCTATAAAAGCTATGTTTCGGTTTACGGTTGTCTAGGTTGGCAACTCTGTTGCTATCAAAGATGCTGTGGTATCAAAACCTTTCTGATAAACATTCGCCAATGTGTTAGGGTCATTGTTCATCAGTGTTTGATTTGAGTGACTATTTTCTCCTTTTATAAAGTTAATTTTCATTGAAATTTAGTTGAGTAAAAGTGATTAAAATGGATAATAATGAAGAAGTCATCTTGGAAACTGAGCCTTCATCGTCTAGAAAAAGGAAGAGTTGTCCTGCAAAATGGAAGAGAAATGTGGCTAAGAAAGCAAGGTATGTACATAATTTTTTTGAACAAGTACCTATTTATTTATTTACTTTGGGTATATATTTGAATTAGGTGGTATGTAGCACCAGATTATGTAAAGAGTAATCTGCAAGATTAAGCCCTAATTTTATAGTTTCAATGGCACAGCCATGAAAACAAACTCGTACATTATTGTACTATGTTGTTGTGTGTCAATCTCTATTGTTTCCCTTCCCCTCTCAATCATAACAATATTATTACTAGGGTTTAAAGACTAGTAATGTTTGTTCTGTTGTTTGTTTCAGACATATACCCAAAGGACTACCGAAGAAACCAGTTTGTAAACATAAGGAAATAATATTTCAATGTCACGACCTGACAATGCAAGACATACGTAAGATACACCAAAAGTACGTATTATCAGGAGGCAGATTTGCAGTGGAAAAAAATTTCATCCTCCAACACGTTCATGTTACTACACCCAAAAAGCGTAGCGCTTCAAGTTCTGAAAGGAGAAATGTAAGCACTAAGTTTTATCTTCCTACCCAAAGGGGTGGAGTAATTAAAAATGTGAGAGTCTGTCGAGGGGCATTTCTGTCTATTCTCCAGGAGTCACGTGACCGTGTCAAACTATTATGTCAGAAGTTTATGCAATATGGAGCGACACCTCCTGAAACTCGAGGCGGGGATCACCGTTATGTAAAATACACAGAAAAACTTGAATCAGTCAAACAATTCATTAAAACTTTCAAGCTTGTGCAAAGCCACTATTCCCGAGGGAATAATACTAAATGTCAATATCTACAAAGTGAGCTCGACACAAAAAAATGTGGAAAATGTATGCCCAGCAGCATCCCACAGGTGATGGACTGTATATAGAATATGAATATTTTAGGAGAATATTCATTGAATGCTTCAACATCAGCTTTGACAGCCCATCCACTGATAAATGTTCTACCTGTTGCAGTTTTGAAAACCAAACCAAATTTCACTTGAAACAAATGCTGAAAAGAAAAAAGGTTTACAATTTCAGTTGAAAGCTCATAAGACACGAGCAGAAGCATTCTATACAAAGCTTCGCCTGCAAGTTGAAAATTCCTTAACTCTTAGTTATGACTGTCAAAAGAACCTAGTTCTGCCGAAAATTCCAGACGAGGCAGCATATTACGCCCGGCAGTTGTATCTGTTTAACTTCACAATTTGTGAGGGCTTATCTCAGTCACCACAGAATAAATCCAATACTTTCAGCTATATCTGGTACGAAAATGAGTACCCGAAAGGTTGCAACCAAATTGCTTCAGCATTACACCACAGATTGTGTAACTCTAATTTGGATGGTGTCTCAAGTGTGCGTCTGTTCTCTGATGGATGTGGGGGACAAAATAAAAACAAAGGAATGTTGGGAATGTTGTCACATTGGTTGCTTTTTGAAGCTCCAAACAATGTTGAGAAAGTTGAAATGTGGTACCCAATTGTCGGACACTCCTTCATCCCTCCAGACAGGGTATTTGGGAAATTGGAAAGGGGCTTCAAAAGAATGACTGTAATTGAGGGTCCAGAAGAATACGTCAAAGTGATAAATGACTATGCGACAGTTCTACGTTTAGGAGAAACTTGTCCAGTAAATGATTGGAAATCCTACTCCGAAAACATCCTTAAACAGCCAGGACAATGGCATTTCAAATTTCAGATGACCAAGAAAGTTATACTAACACGTAATGCTACCAAAAAGTTAGCATTAGTACAAGGTGACCCATTCTACAATATTGAAGCCTGTGCACCCAAAAGCCTCACCAAGAAAGGAAAACATTTTGTAAGAGGAGGACCATCAGAAATAGGAAAAGAAGTTGTAGTGAAACCAGCAAAACGGCTACTGTCTCTTCACTTTGGTGAAAATTGGGAAGAAAATGAAAAGCTACAGTTTTTCAAAATCATTTATAATCAACAGGATTCTTCTGTCGTGCAGGAACAGGATGATGAAGACAGTGAGTGTGATTTTCCACGTGATGATGGTGTTGAAAGTGATGATGACGATATGGACTTCACCTGAGTACGATTTATCAGTGTTTTTTGTTTTATACACCTTTTTCCAACTTCAAATTCATTGTCGTAACATTTTTATTGAAGAAAACAGGATGAATTTGAAAATAAGTTTGTACTGAGTTTATTTCAACAAGATATTACAATAATTTAAACACTTTTTGTGCTTTTTTATTTCTTAAAACCAATTTTTGAGAATTACAATAATTTAAAAACTAACAATATTTATAAAGTAGTGGGTTTTGCAAATGCCTAAAAAATTAAAATGGCTGGCCACTGAGTTGCAAAACTCGCTAATTCATGATTACACTTGCAAAACCCGCTATGTGCTAAATTATTATTTAAATAACTTATTCGTAGCGATTGTAGGATTATGTTCATCTAACTAGCATTTTTTAATGAAACAAAAATTAGCCTTCTATCTAATACAAGGCTGTTTTTATACATTTTTGGTCAATTCTGACAAATATTTTAAAATGCTTTTAGCGAGTTTTGCAAGTGGGCTACTCTATATAACAATACTGACTCGGATCACAAATTATTATTGATAAAAATTATAATTTTTACCTGATGGCCTAAACTAGTTTTTGCTCCATTAGAGCTTCATCAGAGGCTTTTTTCTCAGAGACTTTAATTTCAACTTAGTTTTTTATATCACTAACTTTAACTTTAATCAAATAAAAGTATCTATTAACTTTCCCAAGTTAGGCATCAAACATAACAACACTTCCAGAATCTGAAGACAAACTCTCTAGACTATGAAATAATTTTGTTTTTCCTTTGAAAGTTGAACAGAGAGTGCTGATGTAGATGTAATTTAAATCATTTGCTTGTGACAAAATACTTCTTAAATGATTACTTAAGGTGCTGGTGAAACTAATTGTGTGATCATTGGCTTTTCTTTAATTTTTAATGAAGAAAGTTGTGTTAGTGGTTAAAATCACAAGCAGAATTATCACTGTTGCACACCACTACAGTATATAAAAAGTATTCCAATAATTTCTGACGATGAGCTGTGAAGTTTGAAAGCGCTAATCGGAATAATTTTTATATAGTGGTGTGCAACAGTGATAATTCTGCTTGTTTTTCTTTAATTGTTTAATTCACCAATTTTTGTTTTATGTACGTACATTCTTAATAAATATTATGTTTTTGTTTAGAATTTTACTTAGTATGACTCAAACAGTTTTGATCAGCTGTCCAAAATCGAAATTCCCATGTGCCTATGGAGCATGCATTGATATCAACAAAAAATGAGATGGACATAGTGATTGTGCAGATGGCTCAGATGAAGTAGTCCCTGCGTGTCCTGGACCTGCATTCTCAAAGCCTCCGTACCATTCGAAGCAACAGCCTGTATCATTCACAGCCTCTGGTGGCCATTCTGTACCACTGAAATGCAAGTACGTGAATACATGTAATACTGTATAGTACCGTAATTTAGAATGTATACAATTTTGAACTACATGCAAGACAAGTTGGACTAGTTTGAGTCCCTAATTAAATAGCAATTGCAATTGTAAGTTTTGTTTAAATACAGAATGTTAATGGATGTCTTATAAAAGTTACATTTGATTCTATTATACTCTGTCAGTGCAAGCATCCTCAGAAAAATATAATTAAATTGGTAACAAAAATGATTAGTAAATAACTCCGAAAGAGTTGCTGGTTTTTCTTGTTAATAAAAGTACCAGGTTAAGTAATTTTATTGCAATCAAGTAATGAAATTATCAAATACTAGTAACAGGTTTCTCAATTTATTTGTTGCTGTTTTGCTCCAGATAACCTTTAAGGAGTAACATGATGTGGTGGGGAAAGGAAACTTTGAAGAGATTATTGTTTATAATAAATTAATATTATTTATATATATATATATATATATATATATATATATATATATATAAACTTTCACTATGAACTTACTTTATGGTTTTATTTCCCAAATGTTTCAACGTGGTATACGTCTTCTTCAGTGGGAGTAAATACTGAATGTCTTTACAGAGTAACGGTTATGGACTGTAGGTGTGTGGTGGGGGTTGATGGTGGGAGGGAATTGGCGCTGGGGTTCAAATTGTGTGTTTGAATCAGTGTATCGAAAAGTATGTGTGATCTATAATGTAATTGTTCATTTAATATGTTGTTTGTTTGTAGTGCGTGATATCTGTATATTTCAAATTGTTCTGCTGTGTTTAGTTTTCTATTTTTAGTTAAGTAGCGTAGTATTTCCATGTTGTGCTCTATGTTTGTGTAACTGTGGTTTTCATTTTGTAAATGTGTGGCAAACGTGGAATGTATGTAGTTTGTGGCGAGGGCTTTTAAATGTTCTGAAAATCTAGAGGAAAAATTCTACATCGGCCAGACGGGAAGATCTTTTTCCTCTAGATTTTCAGAACATTTAAAAGGCCACACCACAAACTACATACGTTCCACATTTGCCACACATTTACAAAATGAAAACCACAGTTACACAAACATAGAGCACAACATGGAAATACTACACTACTTACCTAAAAGTAGAAAACTAAACACAGCAGAACAATTTGAAATATACAGATATCACGCATGTAACAGTACAATTCTGGCCCTGCTGTATTTTGGGGGAATAATCGATATAAATTGTATTTTTATTTCAATGTCACATATACGAAATTGGTAAAGTGTTATGAAAGTTTGCAACTGCGCAATATCGAGTGGACCGAATTTGCTTCAAGGTCGAGCGTATACACACAGAAACAACATCGTTTGTCCGACAAATGTGTCAACAGGCTGCACCCAAGTATACGTCATACAAAAGTATGCAGCTACGCAATTTCTGCGCTAAGGCGTGGATCTCTCCACAAAGAAATTGGTGACGCAGTTCCTCCCCACCTCGGTATTGCAGCGTTGTAAATCGGCCTCAGTCAAATTATATCAGCATCGCCGGCCGGCTGTGTAACAAAATTTTCTAAGACTAAGTCTCGTACGTCCGTTAATACAATGTAAAACAGTGAAGTATTTATATAAAATAAATAACAGTGCAACGTAAAACGTAAACATAAAGTTTCGTAAAAGTTTTAACACCTAGAGTGCGAGTTTAGCGACGAGACGTCCGGAGGACTAAATTACAGCTAAGTGACAAAATGTGGTCAATACAAAATTTTTAATATTTTGATATTTCAATATTTCATTCACTAATAAAAATGAGCTCAATTTGGGGAAAAAATTAAAATAAAATTGTACTGAGAATGCGAGCGTGAGTGAATGAGAGAATATCTAACTAAATAACAAGTGCTGGGTTGTGAAATAATTATGATATAAAATATAATTGAATATGTTATTTTGGAGGGCTATTGAAATGTTTAAGGGGATTTTTTAACTTGAATATTATAAAATGCGTCTCATGATGCAACGCCAAATGGCATATAGTAGCGTGCTTATTTTCGCACGGTAGAGTCTCATTCACGTACGTAATATGATAATAAAAGGTAATGTCATTTGGTAAACATTTCAAGCTAGAGTAAATTATTTCAGATAACACATTCCACTATTTCGAGTTCGCTTAACCGAATTCTGCCCTTAAAGGTAAGTAAATCTAATGTTCTTGTATGTATGTATAACAAGATGGCACCTGAACAAAAGTGTTGGTGAATATTATGGATATTCCATATTAATTGTATGGCAAAAATAAATTAATATAACATTGGCGCCTGAACAGGAACTCGACATATTAATATTATGTGGAGTAAGCCTACTGGAGAAAGCGGGAAGGTTATCTGAGGTAGTTTATATAATTTGAAGATACGTAAACATAAACGTATAGGGTATGTTATAAGGTTATGTGCATGCATGTGTAGCATAAATAAGCAAAATGAGTACTAGTAAAAGTAATGACGAAAACGTCAGCGTCACTGACGAAACAGTTACGAGTGAGATGGGCGTTAAATTAACCCCAATTAGCCAGATCAGTGAAACAAGTGCCATCGAATTAAATACAGTTCAAATAACACCCATCTCAACTCGAGACGAAAATAAAACAGATGAGATCAGTGCAATAATGCAATTACTGGTAAAGATAGATAAGAAATGTGATGAACAAAAAAGTGATTCTAATGTTAAATATAATAACTTGAATGACAAATTTGATGAAGTGAAAGATGAAATTAACGACAGAGTTTTGATTTTAGCAAACAAATAAATGAAATGCATACACGTTTCGATAAAACGAAAGATAAATATAGTAGCTTTAGTAAATGAGAAGTTTGATAGACCAAAGAATAAAGTAGATGAGAATTACAAGAATAAAATTGGGGTAGAGAATAGTGGAGAAACAGGTAAATTAAACGTAAACAAAGACGGTCAGATGACAAATAATAAGGTAAGTGATGATAAGAATTATGACAATACAAATAAAAATATGGTGTTAGAAAATAAGTGTGTGAATATTGATAGTGATAACGAAATTTTAGAGAGAGTAGAAGTTGAAAATGAGGGGATGTTTGTGTGTGATGAATCAGAGATAGGGAGAGAAAGTATATTTGTAGAGGAGATGCAGGGGGTAAATTTTTCCCGTGATATTGTAGTTGGGGTGAAGTAAAGGCTTCACGTGTGTTTAGCAAGGACGTGAGTTCCTTAGGTATATATTTGGGAGACGATATGTTTACAAATAGTGTTCCCTGGGTTTTTTGTGCACTTCATCGGTGGTGCAGTAATTATGAGTTAGTGTCCCCTGCATATGTTGAGGGTGAGAGATTTATTGAGAGAGAAAGAGAGTAATAGAGATATATAAAGTAAATAGAAACTATGGAGAGTTTGTAGAGAGGTTAGGTAGAGAGAGAAGTAATAATAATAGTGAATACATACCTGGTATTAAAGCTGAGATGGCAGCAATAGTAGATGATGATAACAAGCACTTACCTTGTGAAATAACGGGTGTATTAGTAGATAATTATGATGATGATAGTAATGACTGTATAACTTACCTAATCAGGATAGATAACACTAACGGTGACAGGACCATACCCTATGATGACATGGTATATGATAAATTGATATAGAATAAGCCTATTAATTCAAACGACATTGTGGAAGGATATAAAAATTTAAATAAGTATTATATTGATAATAATAATAATATCATATATTTAATAAAAAATAAGTTGTATAGACCTAAGATTCGACTGTTGTTCAATGATGGAGGATAGAGTGTTTATTGTGTAATGAACATTTAATTATGTGGACAGTGTTTTTTGAAATGGACTGTTTATGAACTGATTTTGGTCAATGACAAAATAATAAGTTTTGATTGTATATTTTTTGTGTGTATTAATGACAATGTATTTATGTATTCTTGATGTTGTGTATTACATGTAATTTTATGTACACCATGTATGTAACAGGAAGTTATAGTTTAATTGATTTAATAATAAAAATTAACATTTTTTTGTTTTGACTAAACAAGTGATGAAAGTAATGGTGAAATTTTAAATAACTGAATTAAATAATTGAAGATTAATTACTTAATTAATGTTGAATGAATGAAAGATTGATAATGAAGTTAAATGATTTTATGAGATCTAGCTTCTAATGAATAATAAATGAGTAAGCATTATTGTAATATAAAATATTATAATATAATATAATATATTGAATATTGAGATGTATTGTTATTAGTAGGTGAGGGATGAATTTTCTAATGCAATTGTCAATGATCACAGAAATGTAAAGTGTTAAAAGGGATAGAGCATGGGTGATAATGATTAAAATAAAGGCATTTGAGTTAGTTAATTAAAGTTAATGGGAGTTAGATAAATAAGAATTTTGAAATACCAATAATACACAAAAAGAGTGTTAGATATTTAGGGACACAGTGGTTAGCGATTATATGTAGAGAAGGTGAGTAAGGTAAATGATAAATATATTTGTTGATGATGATATT
This sequence comes from Magicicada septendecula, assembly GCA_034769895.1. Classification (NCBI taxonomy): domain Eukaryota; kingdom Metazoa; phylum Arthropoda; class Insecta; order Hemiptera; family Cicadidae; genus Magicicada; species Magicicada septendecula. The sequence goes on from CM068375.1 coordinate 352,102,244, forward strand.
TTGTAGTAAGGGTAGTGGTGTAAGGAGTGATCAGCATGCAACGTGGCAAGAGACCAGCGTGCGGCGTTGTGGCAGGTGATAGAGTAGTTTAAGGGAGTTTTTGCCGATATTTTGGAGGGCAAATTGTTAGGTATGTATATGGCCAGGTTGGGAACACACATCCTAGTACAAAGACGAGCGGTGCCAGAGGAATTGGATAAAATGAGAAGGGAGTTATAATTGAGAGATTGGTATCAGAATATGTAAATCTGGTTGTTAATAGTGGTTGTTAGTAGGAAGAAAGGTGAGTAAGAATATAAATATTAGTGCCATTTCGATAAGTCAGAGCATAGTGAATACAGGCGTCACCCAGCATAATCAATGATTAAAATGTGAAAGGTTAAGTAGAAAATTCATAGTAGAAAGGTGAAAATATTACAAATGAAATATAATGTAACATGAATGTTAATAATAAATTTGAAATTTTTTAGAATTAAATGATACAATAAAGAGTAATTAAAAGTTGATATAAAAGAGTGAATAGAAAATTCAAGTAACAATGTTTATAAATTTCTATATAAATTATTTAAAAGTGAATGGTTTGTTGAATGTAAGAATCACAATGTTAATTATGAGTGTATTATTCTGTATTATGTTTATTATGTATTAGGAAATAGTGTGTGTGGAGGGGTAAAGGGGATAAGTATTATTAACAGCGCCGGATCACTTACTGTTAATAATAATAATAATAGTAATTTTTTTTATAAAAGAGAAAATGTTTCAGAAAGAGGGAGATTTTGATAATTCTATCTTAGTAAATTTTGGATTATGTGTTTAAATTGTAGTATAAAGATTATGTTTCTTCTTATAATTATATTAATTATGAAAAAATGTTATAATGTTAAGGGTAGTGAATTAAGAGAATGGAACATCTATATGATAATTCTTGTACTAGGTGTAATAATCCTAGGTGTTGTGAGTTACAGAAAACCCAGTGCTTCTTAACACAAACCAGCACATAGCTAAGGAGAAACAGATCAGTTAGGGTATGGTATTATACCAGGCCGCTATTTTAATATTTTTGATTTGTTGTTTCAGTGTCTGGTGATGCTGTGACGGCGGTCCTGAGCTGGCCAACGCGTCAGAGCAGGAGCGTTACGTGCCTGATTGGACTTATGGTGTTGGGATCTCTCTGGAGAAGTCCAGGAAGGTCATGCAGGTACTGTCACCATCATTGGACCAAGGGTAAGTTATTGTATATTTTTTTTTAAACAGTAAGGGGGTTGTGGCGACATATCCTAGCTGATCCCTTTAGGAAGTATGAGTGTGTCAATGAGAGTTTTTATGCTTCGTCATAAATCCTCTCATTGAGGGGGTTTTGTAACAGTATAATTCTGGCCCTACTGTATTTTGGGGAATAATCTACTACTACAACCAAACAACATATTAAATGAACAATTACATTATAGATCACGCATACTTTTCGATACACTGATAGAAGAAGACGTATACCACGTTGAAACGTTTGGGAAATAAAACCATACAGTAAGTTCATAGTGAAAGTTTATATATATATATATATATATTACAACGCTACTTTGCATCTAACACTCTTATCTAATATTTTGAATGATAGATAAAATGTTACTTACCCATGATATTACTTTACCTGGGCACCAGAACAAATCCCAGATACTTATAACACGGTTCCAGCTTAGCTCAGAGCATTGAGACGCAAATTCTCAGGATTCGTTCAGTGATTGTGGATTCAAGGGGAATCGTTACAAATAACACTTTAAAATTTGCTTGAGTATGTTTACTTAACGTTTTAATTATTTTTAAAATTCTTGAAAATGGTAATTGTAGGACTTATTGCTACCCTAACTCTTATAATTAACGAGTGTGTGTGAAAGGTAAAAATTAAGACGTTCAAACGACCTATAGCTCTTATCTGGTTTAATTAAGAGATTCATATCTCCCAAACCAGTGCTAAAGAACAGGTCTGCAATAATTTGCATGTCCAATACTATACCTCACTTTCCATTCTACACTCCTATACTATGTTATGACTAATATTACACATTAAATACAAAGTGTGAATTTCTTAGTGTCTTTTAAAAATTGTTTATTGCCTTTTATTATTTGTTTAGTACTTATTTCATTGATCAATGAATCTATTTCTTACTGTTTGATGCGTCGACCGAAGATAGGAATCCGTAGAGGTCCTCATTTTGATGGTTTAGCACAGAAGAAATGATGTTGATCAATCCGGTAGAAGGATGCTCTTGCAGTTACAGATGCTGTAGCTCTCTGTTGCTCAGGTCACTTCACGGCTGATTATAAATAAATTATTTAATTAATTAAATTAATTAACGTGTTGTTTTTACACAGCGAGTGTTGTTGAACGGTACTAGTTCCTCTACTGCGGACTACTTCTCAAATTTCGTACTTAAATACAACTTTGCGTGATTGGAAATTTCTGCACGTAATTTATAAATGACTAGCGCATTGAAGATTCGAACGAAGAGTAACGCTACCCCTCGGTTTGAGTTGGCGTCTGTTTTAAATACGGGATTCTGATTGGTTGTCCAAATAAATCATACGTTTTTCCAGTCTCGACAATCTTGAACAGGTCGAGCAAACACCCCTTGACAGGTCTGAAACGGCAGAGAATTTCTAGTCAAAATCGTACTTCCTGTGCTTGCAAATTGATTGATTACAGGTATTTGCAAATGTGTTTTCTAAGAACTGACCACAGAATATTGTTGCTTAGGTCTTTATCTGTGTGTGTATGAAAACACCTAATTCCTATGTAGCATAATTCTCTTGTTATTCCTTTTGGCGATCGTCTTCTTTATAACTTCTTCAATTGTTAATTATATTAACTGAGATTGCGGCTACTTATTAAGCTTTGCTTGCTGAACACAATGCTGTTTTCAGAATTGCCGTATATTTATTAGTTTTAAAGTTATCGCAGGTTGAACTGATAATTTGAATTGAGTAAAGTTTCATGTTCGTACCAGTAGCGGACGTCGCTGTGACGAGGTTAGAGTGAGATGGCTGCGATTATACGCTCTCTCTCTTGCTTACGCTGCTATACTCGTACAGTCTAACACTTTCATATAACGCTCAGATAGGACGCTAATATGAATCGTTATAATATATATATTGTAGCAAGCATGACAGATAATCCACTAATTAATAATTCAAAAATGATCATAATTACATTTAAATTAATTAAATCAAAAGAAAGCTCGAAGCAAAATAAATAAATATCGAATGAAAATAATTAAAAAATCAAATGAAAAGAATTAAATATCAAATGAACATAATGAAATATCAAAGTGAACAACACCACCATAAAATAAAGGTATAATTAAATAATAAAATGCAATGATAAAGTATCAAGGAAATTAAATCCTAAGGAACTCATATATAAAATCAGGAGATTACCCAGGAAGTTTAGGAGCAGGTGATAAAGAAGATACCCCGAACCAACCGAAGGACATAATGAAATACTTACCTTGGAAAACCCAAGACAGAAGAAATGAAGAAAAGAAAATGTAGGATGGGAGAACTACGAAGAATACCCATGAAAAACCTATTGATAAAAATAATAAACCCCGAACCAAATATTAATATAACCCCAAGAAAGTATAACACCCCAAAACCTCATGTAAAATAATTATAAACAAAAGTGTTTAGTAGTAAATAGAATTGCACCAAAGAAAGTTATTATGTAATCAAATAGACAAATCTTCACAGTTCCCTATAACTAAAAGTTTGGTCTTAGAAAATTGTAGAACTTAAATATAAATAAGAACCAACAGTGTAAGTGTAACAGTGCAAGTGAATCCCATATAATGAACTTTAAATAAAGGTGTACGGATATTGTAGCTATATACAATAAATAACTTTAAGTTTATAATAAATACAGAAATGACATAGCATGAAGTATTGTTATGATTATATGTCATATGTTTCATAAAGGAGGACACATCTTTTTATCAAAAAACATTTATAGAGATGCAAATGATAAAGAGAGCAGAGGGGGAATAATTACTGAAAATGGGATTAAATTATAATACAATGTAAACAGAAAGGACTGTGATTAACTTAAGTTTAACATAAAAATTTTAAATGGCTAATTATGTTTATGTTTAAAGCCAACACATTTCAAAGTGAGAATAGAATTATATTTAGTGTAAGAATGTTTATTAATATAACAGTATACATACAGCCAAAAATGTTTATGTATGTATACTGTACCAGTTTATAAAATGTTTATTATGTATTTTGAAAATAGTTCAACTTAACAAGTCTAAATTAAAAGACTAATAATTAATCTTCAATATTGTTTTTATAGTATGAGCAGGAATACCATGCTACATGTTCCAATAGTGGTATAAGGAATTTTTATTTGATATCATATTAACTTTAGACAGTCAGAGAGGGTATATAGGATTAGTAATATTAAAAACCCAGTATATGTAAAACAATGGAATCTAGGCAAAATGGTAAATTCCAATAACATTTATATTTGAGTAAAGAAGTCTAATAAACCATGTAAACAAGTAAGATTTATATAAGGTAAATCAAGCACCAAATACTATAACAGAAACTATACTTTAAAAGAATAATATAAAAGGTTGGATAAAATTATTAAATAATTTCAAAATATAATATCTAACCATTTCAAAGGAGTAATAGTAAATTAATGGATTTTAACTAAAAGGAGGATCAAATTGTTAAATTTATAAGAAATTAAGGAAAGGTAAGGATTTATATCAATCAGAAATTTATTATAATCATATTTATAACACCTAACATGGCTAATATTTTGGACAAGAACAGGAAGTTGATTTTGGGCCTATATTTCCAAAAGGACAGAAATATAGCAATTTTAACAAAAAACTTAATAAATATAGACTATTGTATGTCAAATTAAACTGAAGGAAGTAAAGAAACCAATTATGTAATTAATAATTCACAAAAACAATCAATAAACAAAAAATATTACGATTATAATGTATTTTAGAATCACATGAATAGGAAATGAAAAATATTTAAACAATACTTTTCCATTATTAACTTGGCAAGATATTTCATGAGACGAAGGAAGTAGGATAGTTCTTTATTAACATTCAACGAGAACGGTTAATGTGAGATCGCTCTAAGAACCTCTATAGCGAATTTCAATGGCGTATATAAGGTTAACATAAAATCAGTGGCAAAATCGAGAGTTACCGAATTTGTTATTTTAAACTAATAATCAGTGAAACACAACAACACCAACAGTGAAAACAATCGATACGCAACATAATACAAGTGAATTAAAACAGTAAAACCATCTAACACTAATATTTCACTTTACAACAAACTTTATGATTCTTAGCTACAAACCGACAACAGTGAACACCCGCATCACAACACAATTAAAGCCAGTGGACACTGAACAATTAACCAGAACACTTCTAACAACATAATAGACAGTATACACTAATACGGAGGTGATAAAACAATTGTGAAGGCGATTTTATTTGTCAGAATTTACAGCCGACATTCCTGGGTTAACCTCATCAACTCAACTAGCCGCCATGATGGTTCTGTGATGCAACGCGACTTCTCCAGATTGAATTCAGCACACGGCATTGGTTTGAAAACTCAACTATTATAAACATTATATATTACTAGCAAAATACCCGTGCTTTGCTACGGAGTTTTACGTTGTACGTAATTGTACAATTATTGCTCACTTAATAGTATAGGATTAGATAGATTGTACAAATTCTCAACTCTTAGTTTGTCTATTTACATTCATAGCAACAGCTATTTATTATTTATTTCGAGAAAATCGTTAGAGCCGTTTCCGAGAAAAAAAGGACATACATTTATTAATTAATTGAACTTCGAAATTTTCTCGACTATAAGAACCTGCAAACAACGAAGTTTTTTCAATTTAAAACAATGATTAAAAACTCAGGACTAAATGTATTCGGGGTTTCCAGTAAACTGAGATGTCAACCACTTCATTTAATAAGTATGCAATTCCTGCTATAAATTTCAGTATTTGGTTTTTTGCCCCTTAGGAGTGAAAGTTTTTAAAACCGTTTCTTAGTGAGCACCTAAGACCTATGATGAAGCTATGTTCAAAGTTTCATTGATATCCATTCAGTGGTTTCAGAGATATCGTGATCAGTGAGTCAGTCAGTGGTATTTGGCTTATATAGATATCTATATCTAGCCGATTTACCCAGCGTTGCTTGGGTTCATAATTTATTCATAGGCTCATAGGCATCTATTCTTGTTCTAACGTTATATTAGTTGTATACTGTATAATCTTCCTTATATTGTTACGTTCGCATTCTCACTGGAGGAATACTCTGTAGCGCACCTGTTTAAGAACATGTCATAAACTGTATTCTTATATCTGGAGAAGAATTCTGTTGCGCGTGATGCTCCTGCTCGATTTCTAACTCTGGGAGAGGGCGAACAGCTAAATTAGTTTTCAATAAAATGTCTACAGTACTTGCACGCACTGCGTATTTAACTGTCGTTTTATAATTCATTGTGTTAATGTTGAAATAAGGCATTTGTTAAATTAGTGTCTCCTAAACTTATTCTAACAATACAATACCTCTATAGATTTCAGCTTATCAATTTTTAAATTCAAACTGAAGCAAGTGCATTTATATTGTCTGAGCTCTATGATCTGAATACATTCGCTATCAAAACTTTGTTTTTTGTACTCGCTTATAACTTACTTCGATCTCAACTTATCCACTTTTAAATTCAAACTGAAACAACTCTGAATTCACACACTATTAAGACGTTTCTTAAGATGCATACACCGCCTTTGATATCATAACCTATATCTTTATTTATAAGAACCGTGGACTCTGGCCCCGCCGTCTTTCCCGGGATCCGACCTAAGACTCCCCGGGTTCCGTGGATGAACTCCGGGGAAGGCCCGTCGGACGACTCCCGCGCTATTTCCTACGCGGGAGACTTCCACCGATACTATGGTAACAAGAATCTATTCTATTGGGTTGCCATAGTAACCAGATCTAATAGTTGTTTAAGATCCAAAGGACCCCCCAGAGGATCGTATCGAAAAAAACACCTGTCCTATGTTGGTTCTCCCGTTGCGTAAAATATTTGTGCCAAGTTTGGTTGAAATCGGTCCAGTGGTTTAGGAGGAGATGTGGAAGACCCCAAAAGGACCCCCCCCCAAAGGATCGTATCGAAAAAACACTTGTCCTATGTTGGTTCTCCCGTTGCGTAAAATATTTGTGCCAAGTTTGGTTGAAATAGGTCCAGTGGTTTAGGAGGAGATGTGAAAGACCCCAAAGAACCCCCCAAAGGACCCCATCGAAAAGAACACCTATCCTATGTTGGTTCTCCCGTCGCGTAAAATATTTGTGCCAAGTTTGGTTGAAATCGGTCCAGTGGTTTAGGAGGAGATGTGGAACATACATACATAGATACAATGGGGGGGGGGTTTGCCCCTTAGGAGTGAAAGTTTTTAAAACCGTTTCTTACTGAGCACCTAAGACCTATGATGAAGCTATGTTCAAAGTTTCATTGATATCCATTCAGTAGTTTTGCTCTACGTTGATTCTATGTCAGTCAGTCAGGCAAACTCCCCCCCCCTTTTCCCCCTTTAAAGGTCGAATTTCCAAAAATCTCTTCTTAGCGGGTACCTACATCACATAAGGAACCTACATGCCAAATTTCAAGTTTCTAGGTGTTATAGTTTCGGAGATTTCGTGATGAGTCAGTGAGTGAGTCAGTGGTATTTCTCTTTTATATATATAGATTAACATTTGTCATTTATTAATTATTAAGATTATTTTTGTACATGTTATACTTTCTATGCTTCCCCTTCTCTGACATAGATAACTATAACCGCTAAAAGAACTATTATAAACATTCATATAATATAACCTGTTTTGTAAAAATCGATTATCCCTGTAGAAGAGTCAACATTGTATCAATATCGATTTTGGATCGATATTTTACGTATAACTATTAATAAATTAAACTAATTCAATTATCTGGGTTGAAAATTATTTCACACATTATTATAAAAGTTTACATTAACAACAGGACTTACTGGAAGACGATCATTAATAAAGGAGAGTGATATATTGGAGCAGAGCAGAAAATCGCAAATCGATTAGTGTAGTAAGACAATCGGATTAACTCCAAATTCATTTACGGTCAACCAGAAGTGTACTGTATATATTAACATTAGAAACTCCGAAAATTTTAAAATTTCAACAGAAATTCATAACGAGAATTATTATAAAAATATTCAACAACAAACAAACATAAAAAAATTTTTTTTAGTAAATTTTTTTTTTATACAGAAGATATATTTATTTGTAACCAGTGTAAACAGGTCTTGTTACATATATATATATATATATATATATATATATAATCTTTATAAAAGTGAACGAAGAGGATGTACCAACAAGATAATAAATTAATATTTTTTGTAATCAGTAATGTTTTATTTTGATTGTTATTTGTAACTTATTAGTATTTTTTCATAACTTGAATATTATTTATTGGATAATCAATTAGACATTAATATTATTTACATAATATGTATTGTCAAAGCATGTTAACCAGTGGAACCTTCTGATAGAAACACTTATGGGACTCTTAGTGTCTCTCACAATAGTAGATTAAAAAAACATTGTCTTACCTTCTGTGTTTAGGCAATGATTCAACCCAATTACTAACAAAAAACACTATGTTTTTAGGTTATTATTTAACACATATTTATGCAGTCTTTAGGTAATTATCGGTCTTACACATTTTTTTATGTTTTGATTGGGAAAGCGATAGTCATGTTCATTTTGTCCAGGAATGTAATATATCAAAGTCCAGTGTAATTATCAAAATATATTAAATATTTTATGATAAAACATATTGTTTATACACAAAATCAAGTTTTATTGCAAAAAAATAAAATTTTTTATAACTTTTTTATCAAAATTATTTATGTTGTAGATTAAGTCTCTATTAACTGATATTATTGCTAGAGGATTTAAAAGATGTCTTGATTATTCATCTCTTCTTTCACAGCACTAACACTTATCTAAAAATGAAACTTTTTCTTGTGAACTTACTGTTTCTCTTCTCATCGAATGCGTTTTGGCGTACGTATCCGCCTTCTTCAGCTGGCAGTCTGTCCCTAAGCTGAAGAAGGCGGATACTTACGCCGAAATGCGTTCGATGAGAAGAGAATAAACAGTAAGTTCACAAGAAAAAGTTTCATTTTTAGATAAGTATTTAAAAGATATTCGTTCACCATCTTGAACAATACTGAATAAGAGTCTGATTTTATGGTTGGCATAGCAGTTGTCACAATAATTTGCTATAATTTTGTGGTTTTCCTAATCATATCATTTAAACCATTCCTTTCAAATTTTCCCTTAAATAGATTACTACCAATTTGGTTTGTAATTTTGTCTTCTTCTAAAATTGGATAAAGTACTGAAACTAATGTAAATAGTAGTCATATTGAATATTGTCTGCATTAACTAAAGCTCCAGCTTCCAAGTGGTGTCTGCATGAAAATGTTTCTTTGAACTGGCAAATTGTTGTACCAAATACTTCCTTGGTGACCACAGAATTTTATTTCCAAGATTTACTTTTCTCCGTTTGTTTTTGTTGCCATCCATTGTTACCTCTAGTTCATCCATTCACCCATGGAATTCCCAATATACAAAACAGTATGTTTTTTTGAATTCCGCCAGATCTTTTAAAAGTTTAACACTGCCTGTGTAATATATCAAAGCATGGGATGATTTTGTAGAAAACATGAAGCCAAAATACAAAATAAGTAGTTCTGTATAAACTGTAAGCTTTTTAACATGTAGGCCTAATAGTTTTATAACAACATTCTTCCAGTTCTTCAAAACACTCAAGTAATTTTCTAGGTTTTCAAAAACATTTTGTGCATGGATGTTAGAATTCCAATATAGAGCAACAAATCTTTGTAACTTTACATTTTACAATTTTTCTAATACAGCGTATGCATGAGTAGAACTTGAAAAACAATTAGTGGTTGCAAATAAATTTTAGAAAAAATGTTTACTTTTGCACTTCGACTTGTTGCTTTTTACATAATTAAATTTAATTAATGCGCATAGCACTCAACAAAATGAGTATATGTATATTCTTTCATTTATGTTTGAATACTATTGGTAACACCACTCTTTACATTTGCATTGTCATAAGTTTGAGTATTAAAAATTCTGTCATTGATTTGAAATATCTGTAGTCTCGTTAGACTATAACACTAAATACTCAGTTTCATTTATTTGGTCTTTAATTCCTTGTTTAAATTCCTCAAGCATACAGTCTAGAATTTGATTTTTCACAGCCTTAGAATTATTTTAAACAGTTAGTTAAAAACTGTTGCAGTGTTTAAATATTTTCAAAATTGTATCCATTTCTGGTTAAAAAATATCAGTTAATTAACACATATGTGTGACATCAGTACTACACAGTTGTGAGAATGCTATTTATGTATTCTACCCCCTTAATGCCAATTTCAGATTTCCACAAAACGTCATTTTCTTTTCTTTTCTTTAAAAAACGTCACCTATTTTTATGTTTGTTATGCTTCCTAATATTTTTCCTGTAAATTACATCTAATTGAACTACTATAGTTGTTTAGCTCTTACTTAAATGATGTACAGAAACTTTGTGCTTCGTTGTCATTTGATTTAAATGTTTTATGTCTGTAAGGCCAAATGCTAACAAAGTTGTTTATTCCAGCACAGTTAAATAGAACACATGGAAAACAAAACACAGTTGGTGTTAACTTTATCACACCCAGAAATCTACTTGAAGTTATTGTAAATTTCTTTAGACAAATGCCAAGTAAAAGCACACATTCCTATCTTATCTTGCTGAGTTAAATTTAACATAGGTGTAAGCCTTCCTAGTTTCTTAATTTTTGATAATTTCTTCTAAAGGAAGTGTGTTAAAATTAATTTTAGAAATATAGTTTGTACTATTCATTTTTTTGACACACTATTATTTATACTTTGTCATTTTTGGCATAAAACACTATCAAATATTTCAAAAATATAGAAACTTAAATAACACAAATTAAAATATATGCTAATTATAAATATATCATTAATCACTACTGACACAGATCACTAATTTTTTATTGGTAAAAATGTGAAACTTTTACTTTAATTATCGCTTATTACAAGCGTCATTAGAGGCTGCTGCTAGGAGTGCTGTCTGTCTTGTTCTTGTTGGTGATGGAGCCGTCATTCGAAAGATCAATGTTGTGTGTGTGTGTGTGTGTGTGGGGGGGGGGTGATATGTTCAGATAGTATGTGTGATTTAAATTGTTCTGTTCATTTAGGATATTGTTTTTATGTGTCTGTATATTTCTAGTTGTTCAAGAGTGTCTAGTTTTTGGTCTTTTGTGTGCACATGTAGAAATTCCATGTTGCTGTTCATGTTTGTGTGTATGTGATTTGCTTCAATGAGGTGGTTTGCAAAGGTGGATTCAGTGATGAAGTGTAGTGCCTTTGTGTGTTCCATGTATCTCTGTTTGAAGCTACGTCCTGTCTGGGCTATATAGAACTTGTTACATCCTGAGCCATTTAGTTTGTATACACTAGGTAAACCAAATTTGTTTTTTTTTTGTGTGTGTGTTTTTTGACAGTGTGTGTTCTGTTTTGTTTGTAGCCATGTATGCGATTCTATGTACAAACTGATGATTTTGTTTGCTAGCAGAAACGCCTTGCTAGGAAGTGGTTTTTATAAACTTTTTTTATTTGTTTTTAATAGTGGACAAAAATATGTCTTGTCTAACAACTTGGAAAAACAAATCATGTCTTTGTTGTATAAATATAAATAGCTTTCAAGCTTCTAAGCTACCTTTGCCAGCTACTTTACCAATTAGATTTAGTGAATATAGCAAGGATGAATATCTACAATAGAAGACCCCTAAAACCGAGGGATAGGGTACTAAAAAACTAAGGGTCACCATCCATACTTGACAGCTGATATACAGAAACCAATTCACTGTCCAAATTATATACAATTTCACATAATTTACTCCATTAAAATAAATCACCCCCTCCCAGGACTGTTTAGTCGAACCCATTGAACACAGAATAGAATGTGGTGGGGTGAATAATATTAAAATTAACTGGGGTGTTAACCTGTGGACCATCGTGTCCATTGTAATACCTGCCAGACATTTTGACCTTGTCCGCGATGGTCATCTTCACCAGCATGGATGTGATACGCCCACATAGGACTAAGTTGAGCCAGTCTGAAGAACTAGAGTCACTTATGTTTTTAAATTTTTACTGTTTGGAACATCTACTATGAAAGTTGGTCATCATATGATCTAATAATATCATACTGTGTCTGACTGATTGAATTTTATCATTTCCAAAGATAGACAACCAGTATATATCAGCATGAAAGTCTCCTCATGCTTTGTGCAGAGTTTGGAGTGTACAGAGTGCCTTGCTCCTGTGGTAAAGTGCTTATCAGCAGTACGAAGTTGAGTGTGAACACCGGAGACACTGCCTCTGCTGTCTTAGTCAACCTCAGACATTGCCCGTAGCACAGGCTGTTTAGTGAAGGCCATACAATTCTCTGATATTAAAATCACAAGAAACCAGCGGTGGCTCATCAGGGGAGGCAAGGAAGGCTAAGCCTCCCCAGTGAAATTTAGAAAAATATTAAAAACAAACAACCAGTAATAGGCTCTCCTTTTGATTGTAACTGAACCCGTAATCAATCTGTAATTACAATTTGGCTTTAAATTATCTGATTACTTACAAAAAACAGTGGAAAAAACAGTGGCGAAGTTACATGGAGGCAATTGAGGCAATGCCTACCCTAAAAAATTCTGTAGAATAAAAATTATAAATACGTATGAACTACATAACGTAAAGATTATACATTTTTACCGCGACTGTCGAATTTATTAGGCCGAAACGTGCTTTACTGAGCAACCGCTAGATGGTGACAGGTGAGACTCGGCATAGCTCGTTTAAAGCGAATGAGGCAACCTGAACTTGCCTCAGCATTTTTTGTATACATCGTATGTAAGCAATGTGCCGGAGTGATAGGGAAGTGAAGGGAGGGGGGATTGTCCCGTGCTGTACACATAGAGCGTTGAGGCATGCATCACTTCTGTGGTCCAAACATTCAAGTTAAAGCACGCTGTGTTGTTTATAAGTGTGTTTATTTTATGCGGTTATTAAAAGTGTCCCTGTTATTCCGCTGAACTAACAGATGATCAAGATTGTTATTTGAATTATTTGTAACATTAAACATATATATAGAAACTAATCAAGTTTAAAAATTTGAAGTTCAATCAGTTGTATTATTGTGTATGACTAATACAAGGATTGTTCAATAGAAACACGTATAGAGCTGTAAACCATTTTTTATTCAACGATTTTAAAAGAAGTCTCCATTAACATTAAGACATGAGTTCCACTGTTGCACCAACCTGTAGAGTCCCTGCTAGTAAAATTCTTACGGCTGTTTGTGGAACCATTCGCTTACAGCAAACTCTACCTCAGCGTCCGATTTGAACCACCACCCTTTTAGTGATTCCTTAAAAAAAAAATTTAAGATAAGATTTTTGCCTACCCATTCATTAACTGCTAGCTTCACCACTGAAAAACGTTTTAATTGCGCGTTATCAATAGCGCAGAATAGCAGCAAAGGCAGGGAGAACTATGCCTGATGCCTGATGGGTGGTGGGGGGACGCTAGTGCATCTGAATAGGCCTGCCAGTGATTGATTCCTGAACAGTCATCGGCGCAGACCCAATGTATGAATTACCCCCACTCAAAAAGTACTCGAGAGAGGAGAGTATGCGATAACAGCGTCTCTCTAACACGTACAGTCCCTTCAAAACAAAGTATTACATTTTAACTTTATCTATTTTGTTACTTAACATCACTGATGTTACTTAGTATGTGTAACATAGTACTACATGTACTCATTACTTTGAAAACAGTCATTTACAGTTTTTGATATATTTGTTATTTGCATTGTTTTTAATCTACATCACCTAAATTTATCTTAAAATTATAAATTCGAGAATATTTTGAGTTATTCATATTTAATTACTTTTTTAATATTATTAAAAATAAATAGAACTTTTCTTAAAAGAATATATTTTTTTGTATTTTTCTAATAAGGCACTGTTTCGATAGTATAAACTATCATTATGATAGTTTGATGATGATAATTTATACTATCAAAATAGTGTTATATATTCAAAAAATACAAAAAATATATTCTTGTAAGAAAAGTTTTATTTATTATTAATAATAATAAAAAATATAAGCAAGAATAATTGAGCAAATATGAATATATTTAATTAAATATAAAAATGTGTACATAGTTACCGTTGGTCTCCAGATCACTGTATATGATTAAATAAATAATTACCTTATTTTATCCACTAAGTGATCTTCTTTCTCTTTTTAATTACTACATGCTTCAGGGCTTATATCCCCATCTTCAGGTAAAAGCAAATCTACCCTATTATTAGGGTTTCGTTAAAAATTCACAACGACACAAACACATAACACACTTAAATAAATTAACATTGAACATTAAATCTGTATCGGAACACGCTACAAACGAACCAGTGCACTGGCCGAAGTCCGACTTTCAACTGCTAATGAAAAATATGAGAAATACCCATCGCTTTTGCAACACACTCTTATACTTTATGGAAATCTAAGAGAGGTTTCTCACTTTCAGCCTCACTCTTCATGAAATTATACACATTCCACACTACCTCACGAGTCTGGCTATGCAGAGTGTTTGAACTCAGTTGAAAGTCGGACTTCGGCCAGTGCACTGGTTCGTTTGTAGCGTGTTCCGATACAGATTTAATGTTCAATGTTAATTTATTTAAGTGTGTTATGTGTTTGTGTCGTTGTGAATTTTTAACGAAACCCTAATAATAGGGTAGATTTGCTTTTACCTGAAGATGGGGATATAAGTAGTAATTAAAAAGAAAAAGAAGATCACTTAGTGGATAAAATAAGGTAATTATTTATTTAATAAAAATGTGTACTAGGCCTACATTTAAAAAATAATATTGGAGTTATTTAACTACAAAAACTATTCTACAGTACTTACATTTGAAGGAAGTTTTCAGTCGCTGTCAGGCAATACCTCTATTCCAGAGATATTACCATCTTCCTCTTCAGCAAAATCGTCGGAACTGTCTGAACTACTCTCTCCTCCATGATTAATAAAATTACGAACAGGTCTACTGTTTCATCAACAATAGCTTCCTTTTCCAGATATTCTTTTTCAATGCTTTCTACATGTTTGCATCTTTTTCCCTAATCGTCAGCAGTCACAGATGAAATTATTTCTTCACATAAGTTTTTCACATCATTTAAATTAATCGTTACATTTTTTCAGCAACACCCCGCTTAATTTCTGACCACATCATCTCTATAGGATTTAGTTCAGGGTGGTAAAGGGGAACCCTTAAAACTAAATGTCCTCTGCTTTGCAGAATTTGATCTATTAAGTATGTTTTAAAGTTTGATTTATAAATTTTAACAACTTCATAAAGTTCTGCTTTAACCATATCAGGACGGAACGGTATTGCGCGTCGTGTTAGCCAGTCTTGCATATCACGTTTCGTAGAATTAGACGTAGATGTTTTTTCTAGCTGTACATTATGATAGCTGGCACTGTCAATTACCAACACACTGTTGGCTGGCAAATTGGGGACCAATTTTTCTTCAATCCAATGTCTGTAGTTGTCAGCGTTGATGTTATCGTGGTAATCTCCTGTCTTTTGGTTAGATTTAAAAATCAGCAGTGCGTTTGGAACAAACCCGTATTGACTGCTGGCATGACCAATAATTAATCTTTGTCCTTTTGCACCTGGAACAGCGTAGCCACCAGGCTGAATCTGATCATTCCAGGTGTACGGAAGTGTGCGGCTGCTATGAATATATGTTTCATCCTGATATACTATGGTTCTGCCTTCTTCTATAAATTTTTTTATGTTTTGTAAATAATGTACTCTCATAGCTCTTATTTCATGAATTTCTGTTAACACAGGTCGATTATTTTTAGTTTTTACCCACCTAAAGCCTATTTCCTTCAATAGGCTGCTACTGCTGCCTTTAAAGTTGATAGATTCTTTTAATTTTTCTAACAGCTTTTTTACCATTGGGAGACACTTTTCTTCAATGTAAACATTCTGAACTGTTCTCCTAATTACACCTTTATCAAAATCGTCAAGCCCGGTTATAGGTTTACGATTGCGGTGTTTCTTTCCTGGTGTACTAAATGACGTCCCCGCTTCTGCATCTGGACTGTGTAGATGTTGACCTTCCTTTATTAATCTCCTCACGGAGCTATGAGAAATACCCATCGCTTTTGCAACACACTCTTATACTTTATGGAAATCTAAGAGAGGTTTCTCACTTTCAGCCTCACTCTTCATGAAATTATACACATTCCACACTACCTCACGAGTCTGGCTATGCAGAGTGTTTGAACTCAATTTGGAAATTTTGGGGGACATATTAATGTACGTTTCACACTAATATTTAAAACATATACGCCCAATTATGAAATAGTTTATTAACACTTTTCTAAAATATAATAATACGTGCTCTAATAAAATGTAAATAGGTAGCCTACAACTAATTTCACTGATTAACACAAATAGTTTTGTCATCACAGTATAATTTGTAAATTACTATACACCACGTTTTCAAAGCCCGATGTGCACATTCCGGAACACTGCACAAAACTCTTCTGCACATGTACGAACTGAATGAAAATTTTGTTAGCCTCCCAACGAGACGCTTGTCTACTGCGCATCGAGACCTCAGTATTCAATTTTCATTGTTCTGGCTCTAACTGTACTTGGGAGGGAACGATAAATTAGCCTCTTGGCATGGTTTAATGTAGTTTGTGTTAGTTATACAAAATCTTTATGTTCTCGTGCCCCTTGTGCGTATATGTTTATTATTTATCTCTTCTTGGCGTGTGTTTGTGATCTCTACTATGAGAATAAAATGGATTTAGCAGAAGAAAATAAAAGTGATATTGCAGTATCGAACAAATGCATTATTACAATACTACTGCATAAACCATTTTCCCGGTTGAGTGACTTTGAGAGAAATGAAATACTAAAAACTGGTCGACCTACCCCAAAATTTTTATTTCTTAAAAGGGATAAAAACAAATCTAGAATTTTCCAGTCATCATTGTAAAACCAACATAAATGGCTATGTGGTATTCAAAGTTATTCTGCTGGCTCTGTTTACTGTTAAGGCAAGATTATATGGCCTGCTGAAGGCTTACAAGTTATCACAAGTTTCAAATGCTGTAAAAATCTGATAGCTCTACCATACTTAAAAGTGAAATAATATTTGCTAGGGAGGAGGTGCTATGACTGAGCGCGGCTCAGGTGACTGTCTCGTAGCCTCTCCTTCCTCAGGGCACACTGGCTGCCAATGCAAGAGACCCTGGTCTTGTCCTTTACTTACAAGTACTTCACTTGTTTCCAGAGAGAGATAATCAAAATCAACAGAGACAATGTCCTCAGCATGAATAAGTGTGAGGGGGAATTTGACACTGAATAAATACTGTGGTGGTTAGAAGTGATAAAATTCAGACTGTCAGGATACAGACCAATGTGGTTGGCCCATATGATAACAAAATTGCATAGTGTATGTTTCCAGCATTGAAAAATTTTACAAATATAAGTGCCTCTAGTTGTTTTGAGACTGTCTCAACCCAGTCATACATGGGAACATAACATCTCTGTTCCATGCCACTGAAGATGGTTGTTATGGGCACAGTCAAATCGTTTGGCAGCTATTATGGTATTACATTCAACATGGAACATGGTCTAACAGCGTGGTTAATTTTAATATTACTGACAGCTTCAGGTGAGAGCTTATGTTCTTTTATGGGAAGAGCAACTTTTAAAATAACTGACTTATACTTATTGCAACACAATTTTATTGTTTATAATGAATTACTGCAAATTAAATTAGATTATTGGAGAAAATTGTCTTTGTTCTTATCCTAATCCCTTTTTACTGATTAACAATACTTAAATCATTTCTTAGTAAAGAATCAGAACATAAAAATATGCAGATTCATTCCAAAAGTTACTAATGAACATTTTCTTGTATGATTACTGCCAATTCAGTCTAGAATACTCAAGGTATTACAAATGTAATTTTAACAATTTCAGTGTTCTAAAAAACTTTAACCTTAATAGTCTAATGCAAAACAACATTTACCATACTATGCTCATTAGTACTTAACCTCAACTAAACAAAAACTTTTTTGAGACAATTTTCCTGTGTGTCATATCCTGATAATTGAATAATCAAAATACCTTGTCATGGAAAATAATACTATTTCCATTGTAGGGTTTTTAGTTTTTATCTCCATTCAGTTAATATTACAAATACAATACTGCAAATAATATGTTAAATTCAGACACATAAAAACATCAAAATCAAAGAAACTGATGGTTTTATTACGTACTTATTTTTTATTTTGCACCTTAATTTAGCTAGTGAAATCCTCTTACCTTAACACATTCACATCATGAACTATTTAAAACTTTATCAGTTCCAAAGATTTAAAGTCCAGCACATTCAATTAATTATTTCTTAACTATTTCTCTTTAGTATAATTTATTCTTTTTTAACTTGTGTATGGATGTGCTTAACTTTGTTGTTTCTCCACCAGCTTCACAATGAACCTCCAAGTTGCCATGGGCACAGGCTTGCATGATGATGCACTAATTCTCCAATTCTAGCTGGACAGTGACTGGCTCACTTGTCTGCGTCTCACTGAACTCTGTTAGAACCGGATTAAACTGTTTTTTGGAGGCAGTTTACTGACCACGTGGGTACCGTGGTGCATGTGTAATTAAGGTTGCTAGGATAACCCCATGCAAACACTCTGGCACACTCTACGCATATGACTTTATTCTAAATTATGTACTTCCACTGTGTTTAATTTCACAACATGTGCTAACTAAAATTCTCACTGCATTAAAAGTTCTGTTAAAAACAGATTAATTTTGCGCAAGTGGGTTTCTGCATTTATCGCTTGTGACAGTACATAAAGACCTATTACAATAATTATGGGATTAAGGGATCTCATATTGTATTTTTTATTATAATTATGAATGTCAACCAGGGCTAGATCAGTTTTACCCATGTCCCAAGAAGCAACGCATATTCAACAAGAGAGGAGTGAATTCAAGGTCACCGGGAGATGAGCAAAGTCTAACATGTATAATGGCGGTGTATGTGAACACGAACTATAAATATGAACTTTCATTGGTCCACAAGGCTATGTCGTCATTATTAAACACTGATGACATAACACCAAATACGTACAAACCAAGGCGTTGGCCGTAAAAAAAAAGACGGTGACGTCATGTACACTACCACTTACACAGAAGTTGCGTCTAACCCGTTCTCAGTCTGCATTAACAACTCAGAGCATACACACACTCAATAGTGTATTGGGCAGTTTTTGCCAACAAAGATGAAAAAAATTGTGTAAAAATGTAATCACAAAAGTAACTAGTGTCAGTGGACAGTTAAATGTAGTAATAAATTCAGTGCACTCAGGAAAAGACAGATATAAAGTTCGGCCGAACATCCGCCAACCATCATGGGAGGAGTCTGAGGAGCGTCTTTACCACTTCAATTCAGGAAAGCCCTTTTAAATTATTCTAAATTATAAAAAGTAGAAAAATGAGCTCAAAATATATTTAATACAGAAATGTAATCATCATCAAGGTATGAAAGGTTTGTGTGCGAAAGTGAGAGTGAAAGGTTGCCGGCTTTTAATAACCAATATCTGGGGCGTTGGTTTGTGTTAAACATATATGTTAGTTATTGATTTGAAAGAAACAAGTGATTTTGAAAACCATACTGCAGTAAATACGTTTGTTTAAAGAATTAATTTACAGAAGGATAAGTGCTATGTAGAGATGAAAGCATGGCGAAAGGCGGAAGTCATGAAGCCGCCATTTTGGTAATTGTTAATTGTGGAATGACTCCCATTGTCTATAATACGTGAAGATTGAAAATTAAATAAAGCCTAAATTGTTTACTATGTGTTGTATGAATGGTTATTTCAAAAAACCTGACTACCTCTGCCTTTTCGCTTAACGAAACCCTGGACCCGAAAAACCAAATTTATGTTGATAAGAAAAACACCTGTTTACACCGGATGTAGGGTGGGTATTTCTTTAATTACAATAAAATACATGAAAATAACTACCATATCTATTAAAAAAGATCAGTTAGTTAACAGATGGCGCCCGAACAGGGACTTTATATAAAAAATTTACATTATATAAATAAGCCAAAAGCAGAGGCAGACGGGTAGCGAAATATACGTAACACAATATAGGTTACCTGTATAGGTTATGTATGGTATGAATAGAATACAATACAACAACTAAAACAGATTTATTATTATTAGTATAATAAAAATGGCAAACAGTAATGAGACGAGTAGAACAGAATCAGAAATGATGGATGATAGTATTCACTCAACACCAGCCCCAACAAAAAGAGTTGAGGAAAATGACATAATAAGAATGATGAAACTGCTTTTTAATGAGCAGAGCATCAAATTCGATACGAAATTAAACAATTTTAATGACAAATTAAACCAATTTGATGAAAAATTTGATGATATTAAAAAAGAAATTAACAAATAAAGCTGTAATTATGATAAAAGATTAAGTGAAATAGAGACATGGTTAGACGAGATAGAATTAGAAAATAAGAGGGGAGTAGACAAATTAGAATTGAACAAAGATTACAAGGTAAGTAGGGGAGAGAATTGTAACAATATAAATAAAAGTATGATATTAGAAAATGAGTATGTAAACAGGAGTAGTGATAATGAAATGTTATGGGGAATAGAATATGATAATAATGGAATGATAGTGTGTTTTGAAGGGTTATAGAGAGTGTGTAAAGAGAGTATAATTGTAAGGGAATTGCAGGGGTAGATTTTTCCCTTAATGATGAAGTAGGGGGTGATGTACATGTGTTGAGGAAGGACGAGAGTGCCTTCGATGTATATTTGGGAGACATATGGTCTACAAATAAAGTTGTCCTTGGTTTTTTTAGTGCACTTCACAGGTGGTGCAATAGTTGTGAATTAGTGTCCCCTGCAAATGTGGAAAGAGAGAATGTAGCTTGGTGTGATAGAGAGAGATATATTAAAAGAGAGAGATGTTTTGAAAGTGAGAGATATATTGAGAGAAACAGAGAAGTAGAAATTTTTAAGATAAGTAGAGACTATGAAGAGTTTATGGAAAGGTTAGGAGGAGAGATGATATATAATAGAAATAAGAACTTACTTTGTAATGAAACGGAAGGAGTAGGAGATAATGAAAATAATGACTTTACAAATTACCTAATTATGACTAGTTATACCAAAGGTGACAGAACCATACCCGATCATGAGTTATATGAGTCTGAGGAAAAGGATAAAAATTTGAATAGTTGGTACATGTATAATGATAAGATAAGATATTCAATATTAAACAATGTATATAGTTTTAAGATTCGATTATTGTTCGATGATGGAGGGTAAATATTTTATTGTGTTTATGAACATTTAATTATGTGGACAGTGTTTTGAAACGGACTGCTTATAAACTGATTTTTGGTAAATGATAAGATGATAATGTGATTGTATATTTTTGTGTATATTAATGTCAATGTATTTGTGTATTTTATGTATTTTTGTGTAACCATGTACTGTAGAAAAGTTTTATGACGATTTTAAATGATATTATGAGATTTAGATTATAATAGATAGTAAATGATTACGCAGGTAATATATTTGGATATTGAGAGGTATTGTTAATAGGTAAGTGATGAATTTTCTAGTGGTATATTAAGGTGAAATGTTGTAAAGAGGTTTGCGGATAGTGATAAATAAGGGCATTGGAGTTAGTTAAATAGAGTTAATGGGAGTTTGTGAAAATAAGAATGTTGAGATACAGATAATATATAAAGAGGTGTTAGATATTTTAGGGACACAGTAGTTAGTGATTATATGTAGAGGTGAGTAATGTGAATGGTAATTATATATAGTTGTTATTGATGATATTTTGTAGTAAGGATCCGGTGTAGGGAGTGATCAGCGTGCAGCGTTGTGGCAGGCGGAGCAATTTGGGGTTAGAGTGTTTGCCGATATTTTGTGGAGGGCAAATGGTTAGGGATGGATATGGCCAGGTAGGGAACACACATCCTTGTACAAAGACGAGCAGTGCCAGAGGATTTAAATGGGATTAGTGAAGGGGGTTATTATAGAGATATTGGTGTCATAATATGTTAATGGTTAGAAGCGGTTGTTAGTTAAAAAGAGGTGAGTAAGGTTAGATTGACAAATGCCAAAATAAGATGTAGAGAATAATGAATAACAGAGAGTCACCCAAACTAATAAGGATTGAGGAAAGGTTAGAAAAGAAAATTCATAGCAGGAAGGTAATGTAACTGGAAGGGTAATGATAAATTTGAAATTTTTTTGTATAGAATCTGATATAACAAATGTTAAATAATAAAAGTTAATCAAAAGTTGATAATAAAAATGTTATAAAGTTCTGCTACAAGTTATGAAAATATGAATTAAGTAATGTGAATTATTCAATGTTAGTGTTCAATTTTTTATGATGTACAATGTTTTATTGTGTTTTATTATGTTGATGGTCAATAGGTCAGTAGGTTACTACAAGGGTAGTAACGATAACAGAATATTAAATTTTAAAGAATTAGTAGTGAGATTGGTGTTGGTTATCAAGTATATAATGATGATTCTGTTGCAAAGAAAAATAAGTGTACAGAAAGTTGAGTAAAGAAAAATAAATAGTTTTGAAGTGTTTGCCATGATAGGTATATATGTTGATTTTATCTGAAGCAAAATAATAGAGGTAGTGGTTGTTGTTTGAGAGAATAGAATTTGTTTTACACTTAGGATAATAAAATGTTTTCTTGTGGTGAGAGAAGTAAGTTGATGTTGTGACTGGAGTCAGAGAATTTGATAAAAAATATACAGGAGTGTTGAAAAAAATGGAAGGATTTATCTGTCTTAAATCTTGTTTTTTTATTGGTGTCTGAAAATTGTAGAGTTAAGAAAACCAACGCCTCAAAACACAAACCAATGCATCTAAGGGGAGACATACCAGTTGCGGATATGGAGATAGATAAGGCCACTATTTTAAAATTTTGTATTACATGTTTCAGAGTTTTGTGGTGTTGTGACCGCGGTCCTGAGCTGGCCGGCGCGTCAGAACAGGAGCGTTCAGTGCCTCATGGCCTTATGGTGTTGGGATCTCGCCTGAGAAGTCCAGTAAGGTCAGACAGGTACGATCAGCACTATTGGACCAAGGGTAAGTGATTATACTTCTTTTATATTAACACTACAGGGGGTTGTGGCAACATATCTGAACTGATCCTTTTAGAAACGTGTGAATGAGTCAATGAAAGTTTTTGTGTTTCGACACCAAACCTTTCATTGAGCGGGTTTTGTGACAGTACATAAAGACCTATTACAATAATTATGGGATTAAGGGATCTCGTATTGTATTTTTTATTATAATTATGAATGTCAACCAGGGCTAGATCAGTTTTACCCATGTCCCAAGAAACAACGCATATTCAACAAGAGAGGAGTGAATTCAAGGTCACCAGGAGACGAGCAAAGTCTAACATGTATAATGGCGGTGTATGTGAACACGAACTATAAATATGAACTTTCATTGGTCCACAAGGCTATGTCGTCATTATTAAACACTGATGACATAACACCAAATACGTACAAACCAAGGCGTTGGCCGTAAAAACAAAAGACGGTGACGTCATGTACACTACCACTTACACAGAAGTTGCGTCTAACCCGTTCTCAGTCTGCATTAACAACTCAGAGCATACACACGCTCAATTGTGTATTGGGCAGTTTTTGCCAACAAAGATGAAAAAAATTGTGTAAATATGTAATCACAAAAGTAACTAGTGTCAGTGGACAGTTAAATGTAGTAATAAATTCAGTGCACTCAGGAAAAGACAGATATAAAGTTCGGCCGAACATCCGCCAACCATCATGGGAGGAGTCTGAGGAGCGTCTTTACCACTTCAATTCAGGAAATCCCTTTTAAATTATTCTAAATTATAAAAAGTAGAAAAATGAGCTCAAAATATATTTAATACAGAAATGTAATCATCATCAAGGTATGAAAGGTTTGTGTGCGAAAGTGAGAGTGAAAGGTTGCCGGCTTTTAATAACCAATATCTGGGGCGTTGGTTTGTGTTAAACATATATGTTAGTTATTGATTTGAAAGAAACAAGTGATTTTGAAAACCATACTGCAGTAAATACGTTTGTTTAAAGAATTAATTTACAGAAGGATAAGTGCTATGTAGAGATGAAAGTATGGCGAAAGGCGGAAGTCATGAAGCCGCCATTTTGGTAATTGTTAATTGTGGAATGACTCCCATTGTCTATAATACGTGAAGATTGAAAATTAAATAAAGCCTAAATTGTTTACTATGTGTTGTATGAATGGTTATTTCAAAAAACCTGACTACCTCTGCCTTTTCGCTTAACGAAACCCTGGACCCGAAAAACCAAATTTATGTTGATAAGAAAAACACCTGTTTACACCGGATGTAGGGTGGGTATTTCTTTAGTTACAATAAAATACATGAAAATAACTACCATATCTATTAAAAAAGATCAGTTAGTTAACAGATTCTTGGGACATGGGTAAAACTAATCTAGCCCTGGTTGACATTCATAATTATAATAAAAAATACAATATGAGATCCCTTAATCCCATAATTATTGTAATAGGTCTTTACGTACTGTCACACGCTGTTTGTAAGTCATAGTGCTTGCTTGTACTTGTGTTTTATAGTGTTATGATGAGGTTGCCCTCTGCAATTGGAAAGACGAATTTTCTTCTCAACTTAGTTCACCAATCAACTCATTAAAAAGAGTCTCTACTATACGCTAATGGACTGGAATGAACTTTACAAACCTCTTAGTTTGTTCACTGTTGCCTACAAACCAAATGAATGAAGGTGAGTTGACCTATTTGTCACATTAGGTGTCCAGTCCTTAGATATCCAATAAAATACCTCATTAACCTCTTTAAAAATTTAATTAATGAACTTTCCTCCAACATGTCTACAAACCCATTACAAGTAAAATATATAAAATATTATGCCAGCATTTATATCTGTACAGGATCCTTGAAAAAATTATCATATTTGTTTATTAGCCGAAGTAATAAACACAAACATTTCCCATTATTTGAGCAGACAAACTTCTCCAGTTCTCCTTTCAGAGGTAATTCTCTTCCAGATGGACTTGATGGTTAAACAGATGTCTTCAAAACCTGTTCTCGGTATTCTTGGTTCTTGTTCATTTCAATCCGAAGTTCAGCATCAATATACCTTCTTTGGGATGAATCATTTATACCAATAGGCATTGTCTGTGCTTCTTACTGTTTGTCACGATAAGATAGGAACTGTAGGGAATGTTTATAATAATTAAATCCATGTGTACTAAATGTGTTTGATGATATGAGCACAGAACCAAAAATTTTATAAACGAAGCAAAAACCTCTAATAGTTGATACAGAATAGCAGATGTTTACTGAAGTCCCTTAAAGAATATGGACGAATGTTGTTTACTTGTCTGTGTTATTTTTCCTTTTTCTGTAAGTGTAAGAATTACATTTGACCACAGAGTTGCTGAAGTGACTGACTAAATTTCTGGAAGGTAATTTTTGGAACCTCCAAACAACTTCCAAAATAATAGATCTTCACTTGGTTCAAATTTACTTTCTGTGAGTTGGCATTTTTTAAATAATAGGTGAGATTTGATATACATCAGATGTAAACAGTGTGTTGACAATATTATCTATATACTTTTAAAAATCAGTGTCAGATACTTCACACACTAAAAAGACAAAGTGTCAAGGTTAAGCTTAGCCCAGATTTTGTAGCAGTGTAGGATGCTAAAGTACCAGTTACGGTGCTGACGTACAGTGCTGCTAACATTCTCCAGTGATTATATCCCTTCCTTCCCTTCTATAATATACTTTAAACATGAAACAAATATAGATGTTTCAAGAAGCTTTCCCATAGACATTAATTAATGAAATATGTAGTTGTGTCTATGATTTTCCTCTGAATAGTAGAAAGTTAAAAACATGGTTATTTTTAGAACCAGAAGGTGAGACCCCCTTCCCCGGGCAAGGACCACGGTGGCCACTATGTCTGCCTGTAGCATTGTGTTTTAGTATTATTATTGTGTAATTATAAATATATCACTAGTGACTGGGAACGCTAAATTTTTTTATTGGTAAAAATGTTTAACTTTTACCTTGCAGCCTGAACTAGTTTTCGCTTATTACAAGCATAATTAGTGTACTGTATAATTAGTTGATCATGTTTGTGTGTATAAAATAGGTATTTTATGATATTCCAGGGAGACAGAATTTGAATGTGTGTCTGGTGAGTGCATTGACAAATTGTTTGTCTGTGACGGAAGTGAGGACTGTGAAGATGGATCTGATGAAACTGCATCACAGTGCTTCAGAATCCGGTAAGTTAATTGCAACTATGCAAAATATTTTTTTATTCATCTTCTAAACCTCTTGACAATAATGATAATATCAGTACTTATTACCTTATTGTTTACAACAAAATTTTATATATGTGAGAAATAATTAAGTTAATAAAATCAAATTGATAATAGTAGTTTTGATTAAAATATTTTTAATTTACTAATTTAGATTTAGATAATTGTTGTTCCTTCTGCTGGAATTCAGACAATGTGTATGTGTATAGTTATCTAACACTTTACATTTTCAGTTAAGTTAACAATATATTTTATGTATTTACAGATATATATAATTATACAGGATGACTATAAACAAGTTATTATAGTGAAAAATTGATTTTAAAAAGTGTTATGAACAAGTAGAAGAGTTGTGTACAGTGTGTGTAGACTTTCAAAGTGGATTATGTGAAGCAAAAATAATTATCTCAAAATTTTTGTAGGATTAATTCAAGTGATGCTTGAAGTTTAAAAATCAGAAAGATAATATAAAAAGGATTGATAGAAGTCGTAGACTGAGGCCATTAACCCACGACTGCCCAAGTTTTTTTTACTAAATTTTGGATTTTGGTTCCCTGAAATTGTTTTATATTGATGAAAAGCCAACATAAAAATTATTTTTAGTTATATAAACTTATCAGTTTATTAGTGATAAGCCGTATCCATAAATAGGACACGCTGGGAAGTTATGTATGCAAAATATATTCAATTATATATACAAGTCAAAAATAGTCTATTTAAATAGAATCTCTGCTTATACAATTATATATAAAAGTTAATTAAAACATGAAAGTGTTTATCGTAAATTATACATTTCTGTTACTCTGTGAAAGTTCTCAAAACACAACGCACAGCATCACATTACACTTTCCTCACTGAGTTCACACTGCAGGTGTTTTCTTTTTGCAACCATCTCCAGCACATCTTCTTTTTTCAATTTTTTGTATCAAATGGTTACATGTATCGAAACGTATGGAATCTGACACTCTTGAAGAAGTTTGTGAAGAAAAAGATATTGCTGGCCTTCCTCCTACTTTAGGTGGATGGCCGTATCTAGTGAGATACACTTGAACTAATTCACACCAAAACTCCCGTTGTCACTTTTCAATTAACCAGGCATTATGGCTGGATACATCAAATAACCACGATAGCAGAACCCAGTACCTCTTCTTATTTCTTATGTGGATCCGATATCTAGGAACATTTTTGTCTAATCTGTCCACTCCTACCATGGAACAATTATACTCTTCAATGATATGTGGGTGTTGTACCTGGATAAACTTTTTTTCTTTCCTTTTTTTCCAAATCTTTGTTTTGTGCCAGGGTGTAGTGTTACTCTTGAAATAAATGATTAAAATATTGAAAATTGTGTCACCTACCTTTATTTGGACGTCAATTGAACCAAACTTAAATCGTGACGTTCTTGTGCAAATTAACCAGAGTGTCGTCTAGTGTACTCGGCAGAGAAAAATAGGTAAATGCAAATAACAAATACATATTTATACGTTCACATAACACATTATTTTATTTCGTTTTACTCTGTCATTCTTACTAACTACCACATCAACAATTCCGTCTTTCTCTACATTTTGTATTCTGAAAACAGATTCTGAAATATAGTTAAAAACAATTCCTATAACCTTATATTTACATATTTAATTAGATTATATCTACATAGGAAGGCGACCCAGCTTTGTTCACACTCTCAGTCATTCATTATACCTTATATATTGTAAAGCACTTTTTATTTCATTTTCATAATTAATGTTGGTGTTGAATTTAGTTAAAATTGAAATGTTTTTGTCTGTTCAACTGCTTATATTAGGTACTCATCCTTTCATCACCGTCTCCATGTGGTTACGCCATCACTGTTAACTCTCGATTTTCCTAACACACTCCGAAAATAAGTTTAGACTGTTATTACTTGCAGATTACTTCTGATTGATCACTATGACATGGTTTCTTGTTGTATTACGTTAAATCACATAATTTACTGGTCGGCCGACCCTAATTTGCTCGAGCTAAGTTTTTATACGACCGCACGGTCCGCTCACTGTAGTAAGATAGACACACATCACCAGCGTCCCAAAAATGGCCAAGCGTTCCTTGTTCCCTTCAACTTGCTATTTCATTGGCTCAGGAAGGAACCACGTGACACAATAATGAGTTAATTTTCTGAGAGCGAGTTTACCGTGGTTGGCCGAGTAACAGTCGACCTGAGGCTCGCCAAAAAGTTCGTGCTTATTCAAACGCGCGAGCAAGCAGGCACACGCTTGAAACATTCCAGAGTACCTGCAAATGGTACTTGTTGACAGATTTTCTGAACCAACATGCGGATGGGCGTCACCTACAGAAATCTCTATTGTTAAACATTGAGGCCTCGTGTGGGTAACTACTGCGTTGTATTCACAATTAAAATTAAATCTATCGCACAATTCTTTCCCATTACAATACCCCCCCAATGAGAGGTTTTCTGCCGAAACAGAAAAACTCTCATTGCTTAACCCTAAGAGGATCAGTGAGGATATGGTGCCAACAATCCCCCTTTAATTTCTTAACACATCATGGGTAATCCACCCCCCTAGCTCGGCGACTATGGCTGCACCTGCACGACCTTACTGGACTTCTCTGTTCGAGATCCCAACACCATAAAATCGGACAGACACTCACCACAGTAACACCTTATCTTGTAACATTCCAAATAAAATTCCATAACTGGCCTTGTATAAACCCCCTTACATACATGCTGGGTTGCCTTTAGCAAAATACTGGGTGCGTACACTTTTTTATTACTACATTAACCACACTATCTCCACATTAATTATTAATTAATTATTAACATAAAATTCAAATTTTGTTAAATCAGTGAAATATATCTGAGTCCACTATCAACAATTTACATCATCTCTTTCCATTAATTAATTTCATCACAAATTTTAAATCTTTCCAAAAATTTCCAAAATCATTTAAATGTATTTACTTTATCATTCTTATTAACTAAATGCTAACAATTATAATAAACAAATAAAAACAAACAACTTACTTCTATCAGAAATTCAAAAATAACTACACTTGATTACAAAAGATAACATAAGATAAACATCATGAATCAGCTAACACCTTCTCTACCTATAGTGAACTTTACTGAGAAGGTGTTAGCTGATTCATGATGTTTATCTTATGTTATCTTTTGTAATCAAGTGTAGTTATTTTTGAATTTCTGATAGAAGTAAGTTGTTTGTTTTTATTTGTTTATTATAATTGTTAGCATTTAGTTAATAAGAATGATAAAGTAAACCTCGACTTTTGGGTAGAGGGCCATATAAATCGACGGCAACTATTGCTAAAGGACTGTCTGGTATTACATGTTGCATTAAACCCTCCTGTTTGCGATTATTTACTTTGGCTTTCTGACAAATTTCACATGTTTTTAATATTTTACGCATTGTTCTTTCCATATTATTAAATTTACATGACTCTTTCAATATGTCACTGCATTTCTTGGGGCCTATATGACCATACCTCAAATGACAATCTTGCACTACTTCAGGTATTATAACTTTAGGGATGCATATTTTCCAATCATCACCTTGTTCATTTGTACGGTGAAATAAATGTTTATTATACAAACTAAAATGCTTTTCCCATTTGTTAGGTATGTTAGGTATCTGATTTAAGGCTACCATTATTCTACCAAGTTCGGTATCTCTTTCTTGTTCTGTTGCTAGGTTATTTATTAATTTTTTCATATCTACTTCCCCCGCTTCTTTTATTATAAATATCTTATAAGTATTTGCCATATCTACCTCAGTATTATTGTCAAAATCGGTTCTAGATAGGACATCAGCTACTATGTTTTCTTTACCCCTACAATACTCGATGGTTAAGTCATACTCTTGTAATATCAACATCCAACGCACTAACCTACCATGCGTTAGTTTACAGTTTTTCAAAAATGTTAAAGCTTGATGGTCTGATCTTATTATTACTTTATTTCCTAACAAGTATGTTCTGAAATTTCTACAGGCGAAAACTAATGATAGCGCCTCCTTTCCCATTGTTGTATAGTTCTTCTCACTAGTTACTAAGGATCTACTAGCAAAAGCTACCACTTTATGGTTACCACTCCCATCTAACTGAAACAACTCTACCCCCAAAGCGATGTCTGATGCGTCTGTGTGTATATAAAATGGTTCTATAAAATTAGGATGAGCTAATATAACTGTGTTTAAAAATTTATTTTTTATTAGTTCAAATACAGTTTGCTCTTTTAAATTCCACGGCCATCGATTATCTTTATTTAACAAATGCCCCAATTGTACCGTTAAGTAAGAATATTTGTCTACAAATTGCCTATAATAATTACACAAGCCTAAAAAACTTTGCAACTGTTTCACATTTTTTGGTACTGGAAAACTCTGTATTATTTCTACTTTCTTAGGGTCTGTACTGGTATCCTTGGCTGAAATTATGTGTCCTAAAAAATTAACCTGTTCTTTTAAAAATTCTGACTTCTTAAACTTAACCGTTATGCCATACTCATGCAATCTACTTAATACTCTATATAACCTTTCGCAATGTGTTTTAATGTCTGGTGACGTGATTACTATATCGTCCACATAAACAGTTGCAAATTCTAAAATCTCTCTCCCAAGTACGTAGTCTAAACATTTAATAAAACTTGAAACACTTACGTTTAGTCCAAAAGGTAACCTACGAATTGATAGTTCCTGCCGTTTTATAGGAATGCCACATACTGACGAGATTCTTCCTCCAGTTCTATTTGCCAATATCTGGCCGTCAAATCTAGTGTTGTAATATATTTGGTCCCATTGAAGCGTTGAAGGATTTCACTCACCGATTCTGGCGATTCTCTGTCTGGAACAATTATTCTGTTTACCTGTCTCGCGTCTAAGCATAGTCTTATTGATATATCTTTCTTGGTAACCACTACTAAAGGGTTGGAATATGGTGAGGTGGATTTCTCTATTATACCTTCTCTCAACATCTTGTTTATTTCCTCTTGTACTAACCCTCTCTTAGATTTAATTACCTTGTATCCGTCAGTGACTTCGTTCTAGCGTTTTTTATATAGACGCGTTTCGTGACATGTGTCACATCATCAGTAATCCTCGTCAAATGTTAAAATTCACATAAAACACATTTGCACATATTTACTAAATCACAATAACGACACACACATAACACGATGTAACTTCGGCTTCGTTGGACCGGTCTGACCGCGCGTGTAGTTGCCGAGCCACTAATTGAACTAAGTCAATCCTTATCACCAGTCATTACCCCTCTTAGAGTATGGTACCGGATAGGCTTTAGGGGCAAAAGGTGTTTTTTTCTTTAATGATTAGTTTACCCTTAAATCTTTTACTAAACCTGGTTCATCTGAAAAAACTAATTTATTTTTATTTATTACTCATACTATTTTCTCCCTATCTTGATAACTAAATTCCCCATCTTGGTATAGGATTTTATTCATTTTCTCACCCTCACTATCTTCAGTTTCAAATAATTCATGACTATTTACCCTTAAATTACAATCATCAAGGGTCTACATTCATTTATGTCATTATCAGAATTAACATTGCCTTACTAATTATTTTTAATGCTTTTATTTCTACAATTCTCTTTCGTATAAATGGTATTTCAATTATACGATTTTCATTATTTAATTTCATTGTCTGTGTATAACAGTTTAACTCAACCTTAAAATTATTCAAAAAATCATTACCCATTATTGCTCCCATATTCAAACCTGGAATGACTAAGAAAGGTACATTTATTGTGTGTTTATTTATTTTTAGCTGTAACATTATCTGCTTAGTTACTTTTTTACTGTGAACGCCTGTTACCCCTACAACAGTAATTCCCAATACTGGTAGTTGTGGAATTGTCTCTGTGGTTTGATTTTTTATTTTTTCAAAAACTTTATCATCTATAGCGGTCAGCTCACTCCCTGAATCTACTAGAAAAGTTGTAACGGTACGAAATTGTAGGGCCAAGATAACATTTTAAAAATTATATTCTCCATGCAGTCATTGTTCACCCTTGTAGAACCCTGAGTTATTCAACCAAATAGGCTGTGTTTATTACAGAACAAAACGTCTATGTTTTGTCTCCGCACTCAAGCAGCGTAAACCGATTGTGAAATAACACCCAACTTTGCAGCAGCCGTGAATCACGGACGAAAGTAATATAACTCCATATTGCATAAGGCGGCAAAGTATTGCTAAACCTTACGGCTACATTATAGCGCTCTTTTAACAGCACCAATGGGAGCGCAGTCTCACGATCATGTGACCAGAAAAATAGAAAGTCTGTGGGCTCAGCTGTAGCCGAATTAACGCCAGTTCAGTTCCATTGCAACTCACGGCTGAGCGGCCAGACAATCAGCAGACAGTTACCAGAACAAAAACGGTAGCCTCGGACGAGTTCTTGGTAGGCCGATAATTACAAAAGTAGGCCTACCAAGTAATATAAAATGTACAAACAGTAAAGTGATGAGTAAATGACGTAAGGTAATAATAAACTGTGTTCAGAGTGGAGAGTGATTAGTGAAAAAGTTTCGGACAATATCGTGTACAACGTTTGGATATTACACAAATAGGTAACAAGTGTAAAGACAGTTTCATTTGGCCAAAACATTATAATTAATAAAGAGCTCATTAATTAAATAGGAAGTTTTAAAAAGAAATGTAAATTGAGTGAGTATGTTTATGGGTTATAACAAGTACTGGCTCAACTAGAAAGATGTAGTAGCCTAGTAGTCTATACAAAATTATTGGACTAAAATTAGTAAAACATTTTAAATATAAAGAAAACATAATAATCAATGATAGAGTAACTGGTAAAAATTAAAAGGTTCATTCTTCTATAAACATGTGTTAGTGTAGTTATTTCGCCGCAAACCATTTCCTAGTTTTCTGTGCTGACAACTGGTTTAACGTCATCGGGGGTTTTCTGAAATTTTATTACAGTCAGATAGCGGGATTTTTATAAGGCCAAGAGTGTTCAAAGTTTACATGTATAACTAAAAAACATGTTGGCGACCTGGGCTTTCAAAAGGTAAGTTCTACGGGGACCATGACGGTAAGTAAAATTCTGGCAGCGGTGAGTATTTGACGAAGAGTGTATTATTAAAAGGGTAAAAGGCGAGTACCTTTACAATGGCGACCCTGCCAGGATGAGTACTATATTTTCAATTCAGAATTTTTAATCACATTAACATTTATATTTACAAACATTTTTCCTAAATCATGAGATCTCAAAGAGGGGCTTAAAAAGAATGCCAATGTAAAAGAACGAATATGTGTGAGTGTGGGGTTAACTTGCGTATTGGTTCATTACAAATAGAAATAGTTTGTCATAGGCGAGTTATTCATTTTGTCAATTTGTTTGCTTTTTACTAATTGCTACTAATTTAACAAGTACTTTAATAAAATAGAAAAGAAATAAGAAATTTAATTGTCATAAAAGGGAGACGAAGTATTTGCATAATAAACCAGAAGTAATTTGTTGTAACATAAACTGTGTATTGTTCTTTATACCGTGTATTTCAAATAATCCTTTCTGTAGCTGGTTTCGTCTGAACGACTCTGGACCCGAACCCGAAGTAAGAGTAAGATTATAGTATTTGAACTAATTTATATAGTTTCAAAGTGTATTTGGAATTAAACACTTCGGTTTCAAATTCTGCCATGCCAAAATTATTGCTACTCTCCCCCACTTCTTCATCGGATAAATCATTATGTATATTGGTAATAAGTGACCCTATTGTCATGTGATTTCTAGACGGCTGGGGGCTTTCCTTTTCAACCGCCCTGATTAGTTTAACTGTACTGGAGGTGGTGGTTCGCTGTAAACCTCCCTATGATCCCCTCTACTGTTTTGATTATTACAAGGTGCTTCAACACCCCTAGTTTCGTTTGGGTTACCAACATATCCCCCTCTACCTCTGTGGTTAAAATTTCCTGGCATTCCCCGATTACTGGTGAAACCTCTCCCCCTATTACTCCCTCTAAACTCACTGTGATCAAAACCTCTATTATAATGCTCTACTCTCCCTTGAGCACTACCCCTAGGACCCCGACACCTATAACATTGATTTCGCGAACTATTATAGTTACTAGCTCTACAACTAGGGTTTGGACATAACAATGCCCCCTCCTCCGATCTACACATATTATTAACAAAACAGTCTGGTTGTCTTACTTCGGTATTCATTTGCCTTGATTCATTATCTCTAAACTGATACTTATTATCTTCTTCCTCTTTCATACTCTGGTACGCTTCTAGTATTTTTTCTAACTCGGCTATATTAACCAAATCCCGGGTTCTGATTGTGGACCGTATGTCCTTAGGTAAATGCTTACTAATGTATCTTATAAAAGATGAAAGAGGCATTGGTGGTTCTAAATATTTAACCTGGCTATATAGTCGTGTCACATACGACGTAATACTCATATGTTTAATATTGAAATTACCCCATCCCATTATTGTACTGCGCAAGCCCTCTTGTTTTTCCTCTGAGAGGTATTTATTTTTAAATGCTTGTTCAAACTCATTAAAATCTGCCCAATTATCATTATGAGCGTCCGCCCATATTTTAGCATCCCCTTTAAAATATTTTAAAATGCGTACTAACTTAATTTCCCAGCTTTCTTTATTATACTTATTAAAACTCTCTATAGAATTTAAAAATTGTATGGGGTTCACTCCCTTACCCTCATTACTGAAATAACCTAATTCAACATCAACATTCACTCGTTCACACATATGGGTTAGTTTTTGATTAATTGCTAAGCTTAAATCTTCTCTAACTTTAATCATCTCTTGTTCATGTTCTGTGTACTTACTTTTCAAATTAGTTACATTAGTTATAATTGTATCAAGCTGTTCCATGTTATTTTTGAATTCATTATTAATATTTTCTTCTATCTTATTTGCTTCTTTAATTCGCTCACACTCCTCAATCAGCCCTTGAACGTTATTATCAATTTTGTCGTTTTGTTTTTTTAACTTATCGTTAAATTTATTTGTTAACGCATCAAATTTTTTATTTGTCTCCAGCATTTTCTCATTTTGTTTTTCGTTAATTACTTTTATATCATTTTTCATCTCGGTTTGTATTTTGTTTACATTTATAGTCATCTCACTCTTCACTCCCGCAATAATCTCATTCATACTTTCCAATCGTCTATTCATATTCACATCACTCATTTTTAGTTCGCTTCTTATGTTCGCAAACTCGTTATTTATGTCTATAACCTTTCGTCTTGTTTGTTAAATTTACTATTTAACTCATTCAAACTCACGTTTACCTTATTATTTTCTGTTTTCATTTCAGTTTTAATTTCATTTAAACTCGTGTTTTGTTGGTCAAACTTATTATTCATTTCTACACTATTTGTATTTATTTCTGATTTAATTCATGACATCATTTCCATCATCATTGTTAATCGTTTAAATATATCTACATTATGGCATTCAACTTCAACCGTTTCATTTACATTTGGTATTTCTGATTGTACGCTCTCATCAATATTTTCGATCGTCGATATTAAATCGTCTTGCGTAACGTTTAAAATTGACCACCCTTCTACACTCTTACATAAATTTGCACTCTTATTTTTCTCTGCCATTTCGACTAGGTTGTAAATTATTAAATTTAATTTACAACGTCACTGTTACGGGCGCGAAATGTAGTGTTACTCTTGAAATAAATGATTAAAATATTGAAAATTGTGTCACCTACCTTTATTTGGACGTCAATTGAACCAAACCTAAATCGTGACGTTCTTGTGCAAATTAACCAGAGTGTCATCTAGTGTACTCGGCAGAGAAAAATAGGTAAATGCAAATAACAAATACATATTTATACGTTCACATAACACATTATTTTATTTTGTTTTACTCTGTCATTCTTACTAACTACCACATCAACAATTCCGTCTTTCTCTACATTTTGTATTCTGAAAACAGATTCTGAAATATAGTTAAAAACAATTCCTATAACCTTATATTTACGTATTTAACTAGATTATATCTACTTAGGAAGGCGACCCAGCTTTGCTCACACTCTCAGTCATTCATTATACCTTATATATTGTAAAGCGCTTTTTATTTAATTTTCATAATTAATATTGGTGTTGAATTTAGTTAAAATTGAAATGTTTTTATCTGTTCAACTGCTTATATTAGGTACTCATCCTTTCATCGCCGTCTCCACGTGGTTATGCCATCACTGTTAACTCTTGATTTTGCTAACACACTCCGAAAATAAGTTTAGACTGTTATTACTTGCAGATTACTTCTGATTGATCACTATGACATGATTTCTCGTTGTATTACGTTAAATCACATAATTTACTGGTCGGCCGACCCTAATTTGCTCGAGCTAAGTTTTTATACGACCGCACGGTCCGCTCGCTGTAGTAAGATAGACGCACATCACCAGCGTCCCAAAAATGGCCAAGCGTTCCTTGTTCCCTTCAACTTGCTATTTCATTGGCTCAGGAAGGAACCACATGACACAATAATGAGTTAATTTTCTGAGAGCGAGTTTACCGTGGTTGGCCGAGTAACAGTCGAACTGAGGCTCGCCAAAAAGTTCGTGCTTATTCAAACGCGCGAGCAAGCAGGCGCGCGCTTGAAACATTCCAGAGTACCTGCAAATGGTACTTGTTGACAGATTTTCTGAACCAACATACGGATGGGCGTCACCTACAGGAATGTCTATTGTTATACATTGAGGCCTCGTGTGGGTAACTACTGCGTTGTATTCGTATTAAAATTAAATCTATTGCAGAATTCTGCCCCATTACAAGAGGCAAGACTGAGTAAGTCGGTTCTGTCAGGTTGACCTTGTTCTGCCATACCCCTGTTCTGGAAGGAATGCCAATTTTATTATTATTGTAGTTGTAGTTATTATTATACTAAAACCAACCTATTGGCCTTCTGATACAAATAAAATACCTGACTTCATGGATTTCTTTTTAAGACGAGGCTTGTCTCATAAATACTACAAAGTTGAATATTGCCTTGATTTGTCTTCTGACCACACTCCAATTATTGCCACTATTAGCAATACTATAATTGATTCTGAAAGTCTACCAACACTCACAAACCGTAATACTGACTGGGACTACATTAGAGAGCTTATAAATGATAATATCTCGCTAGAACTTCCACTCCACACGCCTGTTGAATTGGACGCGACTGTAAATTATCTCACCAGTACTTTTCAAACTTCAGCCTGGGAAGCTACACCGTGCAGTACAGCGAAGAGTAAGCACTTAAACCTTCCTCTGGTTGTCCGAAAGAAATTAGCTGAGGAGCATAGATTGCGACGAATTTGGCAGCATACTCATCATCCGGATGATAAAAGAAAGTGGAATTTCGCAGCCAGAAAACTAAAACGATTGTTAGAAAGTTTAAAGAATTAACGCTTTCAGGATTATCTAGAAAATCTGTCACCTAATGAAAGTGCAGATTATTCTTTGTGGAAGGCTACAAAACGATTAAAAAGGCCACTATTACAAATACCACCAATAAATAAGCCAGATGGTAGCTGGGCGCAAAGCAATACAGAGAAGTCCCAGACTTTTGCCGAACATTTGGTCAACGTTTTTCAACCTGAAGCCAGCAAAAACGTCTCTTTCAATGAAGAAGTACAAAGATATTTACACTCCCCGCTCCAATTGACTCTACCTATTAAGCCTTTTAAGGTTAACGAAATCAAGGAAATAATCCTGTATAATTTGAAAATTAAAAAGGCTCCCAACATTGATTTGTTATTGGGGAAAATTCTAAAGGAGCTGCCTCATAAAGGCGTTGTACTAATAACATACATTTTAAATGTCATACTCAGACTTGAATACTTTCCTCTTCTCTGGAAATCGGCTCAAGTAATCATGGTCTTAAAACCTGGTAAACACCCTCAAGAACCCTCTTCTTATCAACCCATAAGCCTTCTACCGATACTTGGTAAGATCTTTGAGAAGCTGTTTATAAAACGACTTATGCCAACAATTGTAGAAAACAACCTAATTCCGGATCACCAATTTGGCTTTCGAGAAAAGCACTCTATGGGAGATCATATACACAGACTAACAAATGTTATCAATAAATTGTTGGAATTGAAGATGTCTGCTTAGGTGTGTATCTCGATGTTTCCCAGGCATTTTACATTTTACAAAGTCCGGCATCTTGGACTCTTATACAAAATAAAGAAAAATCTGCCACATAATTGTTACCATATTCTACGTTCCTACTTAGTGGGCAGAGTGTTTC
The DNA here is from genome assembly GCA_034769895.1 of Magicicada septendecula. Classification (NCBI taxonomy): domain Eukaryota; kingdom Metazoa; phylum Arthropoda; class Insecta; order Hemiptera; family Cicadidae; genus Magicicada; species Magicicada septendecula. The sequence goes on from CM068375.1 coordinate 352,141,238, forward strand.
AAGTCAAACACTCGGGTGTTTCAAGTCTGTGTACTCAGATGCTACTTCTCCTCTGTTACCAGTAGGGTCAGGTGTTCCACAGGGTAGTGAGCTGGGTCCTCTGCTCTACCTCCTGTTCACCTCGGACTTACCGTTAGCAAGTGAAACCACTGTTGGTATCTATGCCGATGACACATCAATCCTAGGGACACACTCTGACCCCTCAATAGCATCTCTTATACTTCAAGAATCATTAAACAGCGTTCAGTTATGGCTTGATAAATGGCGCATAAAAAACAATTCGTCCAAGTCAGTCCATGTTACCTTCACCATACATAAGGAAACCTGCCCTCCAGTAACAATTAACCATTACCGCAAGCTGAAAGTGCTAAGTACCTTGGGATGCATCTGGACAGGAGAGTAACGTGGAAAAAACATATGACATCTAAGAAAATAGAACTTAATCACATGGTCAGAAATATCTACTGGCTGATAGGCAGAAATTCACGCGTAAGTCTCGTCAACAAACTGTTGATCTATAAAGCAGTTCTTAAACCAGTATGGACTTATGGTATTCAACTTTAGGGTACTGCAGGTAGTACAAGTAATATTGAGATTATCCAGCGCTTTCAGTCCAAAACTTTAAGATCAATAGTTGACACTCCTTGGTTTGTCTCCAACAACTCTACACACCGCGACTTCAAAGTTCCAACCGTGAGAGAAGAAATCATGGGCCTCTGCAGGACTCACATCTCCAAATTAGAAAAGCATCCAAACCACCTGGCAATTAATTTGTTAGACAACAGTGACAATATTTATAGACTAAAAATGCACAAACTGTTAGACTTACCATTCAGGTTTAACTAATAATATATTTTCTGTATTATCTGTATTGTAGTGTCTGTGATATCTGTTCTGTTCTGTTCTGTATGTTTTGTATTCGTCTCATTATTAAGTGTTAATGTCAACCTGTATATGTGCCTTATGGGCCCAGTGTTTAAGATTTAACTTACTGGATCATGCCAGCAAAAAGTGGAAATGATTTTTGTTCATTTGTTTACATGTTTTTGTCATTTAGTTTTGTAATTAGTGTACCTCTTTAATCTACTAACAAAAACAAGAAAAGCTGTCAATGGTCAGCTCTTCATAATCCTGTATGTGTGTTGTCAGCCAATTTGTTTAATGTTCGCTTTGTTGAACAGATTACAGATCTCCAATAAATTGAAAAAAAAATTATTATTAATATTAATATTATTATTAAAACTTAAACTGCTGTTAAAACAATAAAAGTATACAGAGGTGTACAGTTTAAATCTTTATTTTTCTTGAAATACCACATTATTTATCATATGATCATATTTATTCAGAGTAATAGAATATACAGAAAAGTATATCATAACTGCCTAGCGTGTCCATATGGACACACTAACGTTAACATATCTATAAAAGTAATAAATGTTTTTAGATAAACCTCTAATCTCTGTGTGTGCTAGACTAGACTGTTTTTAATAGTTATGAAGACCTATGGGAGTTTATATAAGTTTTATGATAAAAATAATTTACTTGCACTTGGTCTATGTCCGTAGTGTTCCTAGAATTCTAACTTCTTAAAACAAATTTGTCTCTGGAAACAGAAAAACACAAACAGCAGCATGCTTATTACCTTTTGAAAACAAAAAACCTATTGTCGTAAGTGTATTCTCAGGCATACCACCCTAAAATTAAAAAGTTTCCACCATCTCAAAATGTACTCTTCTGTAATGCTACTGTGTTGCCCACCACTACTTGTGTATGCACACCAGTTTTGCTGCCAAGACACCTGAGGAGTGGAGGGTCTACTGAATGATAATTTGCACTTGTGTTGGTGGGGTATTACTGGCTCTGAAAACATTGTTCATACGTATTTAGTTGTAACTTTTTGTGCGTATTAGATTGAATGTTCATACATTATATGTAAGTGTAATTTATCGAATATTTTGTTAAAGTGTTTTTTTATTTGCTACAAGAAATACCTTGTGAGAGACAATCAAGTCACACCGAAACTGTGTTAAATGTATTTTAAATGTGTAGTATTACAGTGATGCGTGCAGTGGAATGGAATATGTCACCATATTCCTTGTTAGGTAGCAAAGGTTAACTCCTGATAGTATATGATCAGTTTTACACGGTGCAGTACATTGTAAATGAACAGTTGGCAATATTGCAGCAAAATGTCAGAAACACTTTCTGAGCACCTCAAGTATAGTGTTGACGTGAAGTGAGCAGGATAGTGACAGAGGGACTTTTTAATGTTGTAGTGGATGGCACAATAAGAAACTGCGTATTAGAGAATTTAACAGCTACAGCCTGGTTCATTTTATGGTGTATGCAAATGGTATTGCCATAATATTGGAGAACAAGGAAAAGGTGAAAGAAGCAATAACGAGTATAAATAGAGAAGCTAAGGTAAGCAGTTGTCTTATTGGGAGAAAACCAAATATGAAAGAGTGGGGACGATAGAATGCAAATGTGAGTAGAATTGTGGAATAAATTGGTTATTCATTTAAAAATGTGTAAATTTTTAAATATTTTGGGGCAATGGTTAAAGCAAACATATGAAGCTTTAAAATTATGCACAGAATGCAGGCTGGTATACAAATTAATCATATTTCATCACCTCTCTTTACTTTCACAACATGATGAATCCTACCATGGAACTAAATTCCAGAGTTTTATCAACACTGATAATGTTTATAAGCATTATTGTAGGAAGTCATAAGGGATTATTAGCACCAGGAGTGATTATGGGAAAGCCTTTGTAGGACTCCTGGTGCTGAGGGTCAGTGAAATGTTCAAAAAACATTTGAGAGTCATCATGCTGCTACACCTCATGATTCCAAAATAATATTACCAACATAATAACTTCAAGGTACTCAACACCATAAAAAGTTGTCTCAAAGAGAGAAGTTTCAATCCCCAGTATTTCAAAAAGCACTATGACCGGGGGAAGGATTGTATCTCTACTGTCATTTGGTGGCAACATCAAGTACAAGCGAGCAAAGCATTCTTTGCAAACAATTTAGATATTGAGAGGATCTTGCTATTCATATCAGTGCTAATGGACAATGGTAGAGAAGGGAAAGTACTGTTGGCTATGCTGTGAAAAATAAAAAGGAGTTTTTGGTTATGGACAGTGTAGTGTGCAAACTTCTCCCTAAATTTGTCAAAAATATCAACCTTCCATACTGTCAAACTGCCTTACCTGTGAACATAATGTCAGCTGAAATGCCAGTAGGTGGCAGCTCTAGCAGATCAAAATTTTTGTTTAGCTGGCGCGCCAGCTCCCCCTCCACCACACTACTGCACTGGCGCTGTAGAACGACACATCTGCCACCCGCCAGTCGCTGGAAAACTCAACCCGAGTGAGCACATGTGTGGCATATAGCTAGGCCAGATTGTGTATAAAAATGGCAAATCGTTGGAGTGGGGAAAAAACTTTTGAAATTTGTCCACATTCTCACATTTTTTTTTGGTTGGACAATTTTTTCTCACCTGTTTACTGAATCATTCTTTCTTGCCAGTCAACCGACCACTCTCTAGAGAAATACTCCTTGTATCTCTCTCTCACTTGTTGGGCAATTTTCTTAGGCCTGTTGTAATAACGTGTACGCAAAATACTTGGCAGCTGAGATATTTCAGATCTCTACTGCCCCTGTACCACTGTAGCGTTCACAATATCCTCATAGTCACAACTTCCGGGTGGTGTGTAATAGACAGGTAATGTTGTGCATAAACTGTTGTGAATAGAACATGCAGCTTTTACCATTTTTGTAGTTGTTTCAACTTTTACTACCACAGGGTGACCGAAAACACGAAAGCGACTGGCCAATATACCAAATCCATTTTCAACGATTCTCCATGCTCTACTGGTTCTGTAATTGTAAATTTTGTCCTCCTTAGTGAAGTTTTTGAATATGGTTTCATGAGATACGTTTTTAAGGGGAAGGCATCATCCCCCACCAGTACTCCTCCTTTAGGGAGTAACGAATCATTTTCCAGTAAAGGATACAATGTTATGATTATTTTTTATGAGTTAATAAAACTTACCAATTCTATACAACTTTACTTTTTATTACCTTCGGATTTCATCCAGGGTCCTATAGACGAAAACAGTTGCAGAAGGATTATTTGGGTTTGATTGCAAAATAGTAACACAGTTTATGCTGACTAAAACAAATTCTTTCACTTTTATTGAATTAAATTGTGTTCAAAATACACCCATATAATAACGTCTCAAACTCTCTTCATTTCTTATGTATTAAACGAATACATCGATTTAAAGTTTTTTTTTTTTTTTTTTAGTTAAACAGCAATAAATCATCAGGTTATTGATACAAGATTGACAGCATAAACAATTCTTACCAATACTATTTTTTTTTTTTTTTTTTACAAAATTATTACTATTAATTTGAATGATTACTGAACCAGTACTTTGCTGATTTGCTTAATATTGCATTCGCTCCCCCTTTTACAAAGATATACTGCAACCCCTTAAAATTGAGATCTCGTTAATGATTTATTTGAGTTCTGTGCACAGGTATTCATACTATTGATAGTTTAAGTTAGAAAGTGTGTTGTTGTTACTCATCCTTAACGTAGGCTTCATTCCATGGTCCAGGTCCCATGGCCATTATTACACTCCGATAAACGACAAATGTCCGAATGTTTTTACGATCACCACTTACGGTCTTGTTGATCTGTTTTCTTACTGTGTTGTCACATTTAACTCACTACTGCTGTCGGCCGACAGGATTTGATTCTTGCACTAGTTTAAGCTTTTATGACCACGCGGTCAGAAAATTACGAGTTGACTGACTTATTGTTCTAACACTGATTATTAGAACCGCGTGCTCCCGAACTGCCCTGCACGGCTCTGCTGTCTACTTGGCTGGTTTAACAAAGGCGGACTGCTTACTGTGACTCTCTGATGAAAACTGGGGTGGCAATTACACATTCTTTCTGTACTTCACACAGAGACTGCTTGCCAGCGGTTACATAATACGTCTAGCCAGGCAGGCTCCAGACATCAACATAAACGTGTGTTTTAACAACATTGCATTTGTGGCTGGTTACAATGAGGTACCCCACAGGTGAATAGGCCTACTGACTGCTTTGAAATTAAAAGTAATTTAAATTATTATCTTTTTAGCACACAATTCTGTACCGTTACAACAAGTCACAAGATTGAAAGACGCCGCCGTCTGCATTTCGTCCGTAGGCTCCAACATCAATATAACTAAAGCAATAATCATGGTTGACTACACCAAGAAGGACAATACTGTTTGTACCTTTGTAATTGTAATATTCACTCCCTGTTACTCGGAGGTGCTTTAATTACTATGTGTTTGCCATCAATAGCTCCATAACATCCGGGAAAGTTCCATCTGTCATTAAACCCAACATGGATTTCCTCCCATTCTTTTACATTTGGCACCTGAAAAAGAACAGTAAATTCAATTTCCCATAAATAAACTACTAAAGGTAGAATGTACAACTCTGGTGAATTTCTCCAAATTTCACAACTGTTCATTTACAATACAGTCCATATTATCTGATACAGATTTTTTCTATTGCGTCTGTTGTTTTCAGGACATTGGAACCCAAGGGACACCTGAAACACAAGCTGATCCAAACACTTCGATAAATCCAAATACCGAAGGAGTTTTTGATGACGATTTGAATGAAATGAGTGAACCGATCTCGTGTGCAGAACATGCAGTGAGTACTCCTAGAGGTGACACGACAACTTTGCAGCAGCCTGCACGTGCAAGGAATAAAGGTCAAGAAAGAAGGTTCGAGGCCATAACTGATGCTGTCCGAGAGCTAAAGGATTTAAATGAAAAACTGGGTACATCAACAACATCAACCACAGTAGGCAAGGAGGACGAGTGTGACATAATGGGTAAACATATTGCTATTCAGCTGCGTGAGCTACCAGTACATGACCGGGTGCGAGCAAATTTTGAAACTCAAAAAATACTTATGGATTTCTGGTTGAGAAATATTATACGACCACCGTCAACCATTTCACCTGGCATGACTAATAGCTCTAGTTCTTCTTTCCTGGATATATCGCCAAAACCTTGTACACCACAAACATGCACAAGTGAACAAAGTACAGACAACGATGTTTTCAACACAGACATCATACAAGCAACTATGTCCAGCTCTGATGTACAATACTTTTAATACAGATCATATACAGGACAATAACTACAATAAGAAGAAACACTTTGATGATTATTAAAAAATTTCCAATCAGTAGTATTTTCTTATTTTCATGGCAATATAAGTTTGTCTATTATGATTTTTTAAAAATGATATTAATTCAATAATTGCATTTTTTGTAATTAATTTCACTGCCATTTATCCTCATCATACTAATCTATTTTAATAATTTAATTTAAGTACACTATTATAATTAAATTATTTAATTAAATAATCAAATTTAATTTAATCTAATTTAAAAGTTATTACTACAAATCAAAGTTTTTTGTAATACGGTGTTTGCTAGTACCACACTGTTTTCAACTTTCTATATCAATCTCAATTGTTTATGTACAATGCTCCTAAAAATTAAAAAAGACATTTAGTGTAATAGGTTTTCAATTACTGTGTTTGATGTTAGTTAATACTTACTTTTATGTGATCCTTCAAAACGAAATAGATAGCATCACATACATCAGGAATTATATTTGAAATAGAAGATTTAAAAATGCGGAACATAATTGACAACGTTCTTGAATTTGTTCCTGAAGCTGGAAACGCTAGGGTTATCTCTAGCTTCAGCCTGGGCGGCAGAGCTTTGCGCATCAATGTGTCATTACAGGTAATGATTGGGTTTATCATAAACAACAGTTCTTCAAACTGATCTGTATCCAGCCTCATCACATCTTTATACTCTTGTGGGTCATTGTCATGAAGCTCTCTGATTATTGTCTCTGATGCTCCCAAATTCTTTTTATTCATCCAATCTCATATCCATGTTTCTCGTTCTTTCTTCTGTAGCTGTGGGGTACATATTTCCAAGAGCTATTCACACAAAACTAAAGACATAGAACGCACTGCTTTTTGAATGGCAAATCTGCACGGTGTTTCAGCCATTTGTTAACAATAAAATACAACCAACCACGTTGCACTACGCCTGCACAATACCCGGATTGTTCCAGTAGCTGGCAATGTGTAGACGGTAAAGCACCAGTAAGCTGGAATTCCAGTCTCCGCGTACCAGTGACCTTCCAGTCACTTCTCAGCTAGCATGCCAGCCACTGGCCACGTGTAAATCCGGTCTAAGGCAAATAATTTACTTTCCTTCTCAAAGGTTAACATATTTTTCTTGAATTTCTTTTTCAGAAATGTGCTCACTTCTGGTGTCATTAAGTGTAGCTGTAAGATGTTATAAAGGCGAAGATGATGTCGACTGTAGCAAGCCAATGCATCCTGGAACACGAGCAAAAGTTGAATGTAAACCATCTTACACTCAAATTTGGCCTCCTCCTTACACATAAATAATCTGCAGATGGAATGGCCAGTATAGTTATGAATTGTTTTATTGTCAACCAGGTAAAAACCTGTTTTTGAATTTCTGCAATGTGTCACTGACCAAACCAAATGAAATTGCATGTATTTAACTTGCAAATGAAATAACTTAGACATTTATGCTTACATATCTGAAGATGAACTAACAGCCAATTTAAACATTCTGGTATACTATTGTTATGAAAGCCTCATGGGTCTTCATTTTGTACAGTGGAAACGGAATAACTGACACCAATGAAGTCACTAATTACAAACTTTAATTACCCAGAAACAACAGTTTGAAATCAACAAAGACACTCTTATACAATAATTCAAGTCAAGTTTATCTAACACACAACAATAAATGCCACCTACAGACCATTTAGCACTGATTAACACAATCACTAAACTGCAACCATCACTTCGATCTGCAATAGTAGTAACTGGTCTGTACTCAGAAACATTTTTTTTCTTTTTTTATGTCAATTGGCAAATGATTATAGAATTTAGGATACAATACACAAATAAACTTATGTATTTCCAGTTTAGCTAAGGATATTGAAAGATTTTTATTTTCATGCCTTAATTGTAGAATGTTCATTTCCTATAATCTCTACTATGTTGAAATATATCTGAAGTACTTTACATATTTAAAAATGTCTTAGTGGTAAATATTTAATTTTCTGAAACAAAGGAAATCAGTTATGCCATACGATTTTTCCTAGCAGAATTCTAACATAATGTTTTTCTAAGGTTAATAGCTGATTCAAATATGATATGTATGTCTGCCCCAACAATTAATACCGTATGTTATTTCTGAATGTTAATTCTGGATAAATGTTTTTAACAATCCTTTGTGGAACATAATTTTTTAAGAAAAACGACATTTTGACTTATATAAGAACTATGAGTTTTCCATGCAATTTGACAATCCACCAAAATAGACACTCCCTCGTCTGCATATGGAGTCCATCCTGATTTAGAAACATGCCGCGATTTCAATGAATTGGTGGGGTGAGTCTCTCTTATTAAGTCCTCTTTGGACCTGAGCAATGGCAAATCAATAACAATTTGCCTTTTTCTGATTGATTGGTGATGTCAGACAACATCTTTGTCCTGACTCCAAAAGTTTATAAATATGGGTGACCTACTTGCGGCCACTAGCCTTAACCACAGTTCTATGGTCACTGACTGCAAAACCTTGGTTAGTGTACTGCAGCCTTCCACACTGAAGATGGTCGTCGAAGATATGATCGAAATGTTTGCAGCCAACAACTTACAAATATTTTTTTTTTTTTTAATTTAGAAACGTTTTATTTTCCCATGACCAGTATTTTAGATGTTTTACATCTTGTTCCACACCTGTACGCATAGCGCTAAGGTTTTTTGAAACATTCAAGAAAGCTCTAATCTTCAAAAGCAGTGAGTTGCCCATTGAAAATACCAAAGCAGAGGTTGTCCATGAACTGAATCTTTTGGGTTACATTTTTTCACCACTGTGAACACATTAGATCATAACTATCATCATAAACACATCTGTTTTAAGATAGTGTTTAGTATTTAACATAATTTATAACAAGTATTTGTTCTTTAATACTAACCTATCGTTACTTTGGGATGAAAGACCTCTAGATATTTTGAGGTTGCTATTCCACACATTTCTCAACTGGCCTACTACAGTAGTCAGCTCCGTATGTCAAGGCTATGCTGATAGCAAATTATATCAAATATAAAAAATCAGTATGGAGAACCATACATGACTTCCATGTCCTAAAATTTATAATTAAAATCATTTAAATATTAATTAAATAAGTGGATGCTTGAATTCTGAAGAAATTACGTATCAGCTAAAATAAAATGAATGGGTACCACCATTCAGGTTTAACTAATAATGTATTATTTGTATTGTAATGTCTGTGATATCTGTTCTGTGTGTTTTGTATTCGTTTCATTATTAAGTGTTAATGTCAACCTGTATATGTGCCTTATGGGGCCCAGTGATTAAGATTTGAACTTACTGGATCATGCCAGCAGCAAGTGGAAGTGATTTTTGTTCATTTGTTTAGATGTTTTTGTCATTTAGTTTTGTAATTGGTGTACCTCTTTAATCTATTAACAAAAACAAGAAGAGCTGTCAATGGTCAGCTCTTCATAATCCTGTATGTGTGTTGTCAGTCAATTTGTTTAATGTTCGCTTTGTTGAACAGATTACAGATCTCCAATAAATTGAAAAATAAAATTATTATTATTATTATAATATGATATGCAGAAAAATATATCATAAATGCCTAGCGTGTCCATATGGACACACTAACATTGACATATCTATAAAAGTAATAAACGTTTTTAGATAAACCTCTAATCTCTTTGTGTGCTAGACTAGACTGTTTTTAATAGTTATGAAGACCTATGGGAGTTTATATAAGTTTTATCATAAAAATAATTTACTTGCGCCTTGTTTATGTCCGTATTTTTCATAGAATTCTAACTTCTTAAAACAAACTTCACTCTGGAAACAGAATAATACAAACAGCAGCACGCTTATTACCTTTTGAAACCAAAAAACCTATTGTCATAGGAGTATTCTCAGGCATGCCACCCTAAAAATAATTCCCACAAAAAGTTTCCACCATTTCAAAATGTACTCTGCATGCTTGTCCATATGGACATGCAGGGCAGTAAACCCATTCACTGACTATTTTTTTAAGGAATTAATTTTCAAAAATGTCTATTTTTTTATTGCGGATTTATTACCTACAAATATGTTAAACAATGGTACATAGCAGTAAATAAAAACACATGTAGAAAGCATTTAAATGTGCCCAACATCTGTTGGAGATTCATAAAACTACTACAAAGCAGTTCTTACATTGAAACAAATGGGCGAGTGATTGCCTTCAAAGTCAGTGAACTAAACAAGTGGCTAGAGCTACACACATCAAAGGTCTCCACGGTACTGATAAAATGGTGTGACGTACACTCATCAAAGTCAGCGAATGGGTTAAGGATTAAGTAAGTGACTCTGATATTTGATATATGTGGTGGGAATAAAACCATTTCTAATTGTCTTTGCCGGTAACATTACAGGAATTCATTCACATCGCCAAAGTAACAGTCTGTAATGCTACTGTGTTGCCATGTCCTTACCCAGATAAATACTGTATGCACACCAGTTTTGCTGCCAAGACGCCTGAGGAGTGGGGGGTCTACTGAATGATTGTGTGCGCTTGTGTTGGTGGGGTATTACTGGCTCTGAAAACATTGTTCATACGTATTTAGTTGTCATTTTTTGTGCGTATTAGATTGAACGTTCATACATTATATGTAAGTGTAATTTACCGAATATTTTGTTAAAGTGTTTTTTTATTTGCTACAAGAAATAATTTGTGAGAGACAATCAAGTCACAGTAAAACTGTGTTAAACGTATTTTAAATGTGTAGTATTACAGTGATGCGTGCAGTGGAATGGAATATGTCACCACATTCCTTGTTAGGTAGCAAAGGTTAACTGCTGATAGTATATGATCAGTTTTCCAGTGTGCAGTACATTGTAAATGAACAGTTGGCAATGTTGCAGCGAAATGTCAGAGACACTTTCTGAGTACCTCAAGTATAGTGTTAATGTGAAGTTTGCGGAATGGTGACAGAGGGACTGTTTAATGTTGTAGTGGATGGCACAATAAGAAACTGCGTATTAGAGAATTTAACAGCCACAGCCTGGTTCATTTTATGGTGTACGCAAATGGTATTGCCATAATATTCGAGAACAAGGAAAAGGTGAAGGAAGCAATAAGGAGAATAAATAGAGAAGCTAAGGTAAGCAGTTGTCTTATTGGGAGAAATCCAAATATGAAAGAGTGGGGACGATAGAATGCAAATGTGAGGAGAATTGTGGAATAAATTGGTTATTCATTTCAAAATGTGTAAATTTTTAAATATTTTGGGGCAATGATTAAAGCAAACATATGAAGCTTTAAAATTATGCACAGAATGCAGGCTGGTATACAAATCATATTTCATCACCTCTCTTTACTTTCACAACATGATAAATCCTACCATGGAACTAAATTCCAGAGTCTTATCAACACTGATAATGTTGATAATGATTATCAGCATTATTGTAGGAAGTCATAAGGGCTTATTAGTGGCAGGAATGATTATGGGAAAGCCTTCGTAGGACCCCTGGTGCTGAGGCTCAGTGAAATGTTCAAAAAACACTTGAGAGTCATCATGCTGCTACACCTCATGATTCCAAAATAATATTACCAACATAATAACTTCAAGGTACTCAACACCATAAAAAGTTGTCTCAAAGAGAAGTTTCAATCCCCAGTATTTCAAAAAGCACTATGATCGGAGGAAGGATTGTATCTCTACTGTCATTTGGTGGCAACATCAAGTACAAGCGAGGAAAGCATTCTTTGCAAACAATTTAGATATTGAGAGGATCTTGCTATTCATATCAGTGCTAATGGACAATGGTAGAGAAGGGAAAATACTGTTGGCTATGCTGTGAAAAATAAAAAGGAGTTTTTGGTTATGGACAGTGTAGTGTGCAAACTTCTCCCTAAATTTGTCAAAAATATCAACCTTCCATACTGTCAAACTGCCTTACCTGTGAACATAATGTCAGCTGAAAGGTAATTTAATGGTTTTAGTTACTTTAAGACTTTGTTTACATCTACATCGGGCCAGAATAGAGTGAACAATGATCATCAAACTTTTCTGGATAGTTCAGACCAGTTACCTCTCATGAATGACTTCCTCAAGAGCAGCCCTACATGTACAACCTTTGCCATGTACCGGTACTGAGTACCTACTTTTAAGACATGTTCCTCTTTAATCTTTAATGTCTCAATCCAAAGTTTTTCCTTACACAAATTGATATAAAGATATGTATAAGAACATTATTAAATACCACCATATATTTTTACAACATTCTTTAACTATGTAATTTGCAAATTATAATTTGTATAATGTATCTCGATCCTCTCTTTATTTGTAGAGAGTATTCCTAAAAACATACTAAAAATAAAATTTATTGTAAAGAGTATGTTTCTACCTAAACAGTATGGCAACAATGAGTCAACTCCTTTACAGTGAACATGCTTGTCTGATGTGACTTAGTGATACTGCCTACTGTGAAGGCACAATGGATTGTACAGGTTAAACTTGGTACCCTTATTGTTAATCTTGGTACCCTTATTCTATTTTAATTTTGCATTCATAGGTCTACAATATTTTATAAAATGGTGAATGTTACCATGCATTATCATATAAACCAAACAAAATATAAAACAAAAGAATTTAGCAATATTTTGATAAAGTTTCTGACATTTAAGACAAATGAATGGATTCCAAATACATTTCCTGAAGCTTCAATTATCAAAATTTCCTTAGGTTGCAAACATGGACCCTTGAGGAAGATTGTATTTCCTAGGGACTCTTAATATTTTTAACAATTTGGTGCCAAATGTACCACCATTAGAGACTCCAGTAATGACACAAGAGCTTAAACTTTATTCTGTACAATATTAGACATGATTTACAACAGACATTACTCTCAAGTGTCTGTTGTGTTCCTGTCTGGATAACAGTGTATTTACAGGATATCACAGAATACTGCCTGCAATATGTATTTACATAGCCAAAAGATATATGATACTGTTGTACTATATAACATGTTTATATATAGCACTTTCCCACCACAAGCTATTAACTCTGTAGACATTTCCTGTTGGTGAAATCCAGAGAAGGGAAAAGATAGTCCAAAAGGCATACTTAGATGTTTGTGCATGAGAAAGTAAATTTAAATTTGTAGCTCATAACACATCAAAGCATTCCTTAGTGCTGGTGAGAGCAATTAAAAATTCTAATTTGCCTGGAAAATTTATTATTCTTATCATTGTACCTATACTGATATACTAACTGATTTTGAAATGAAATCTTTAGAGTGTATTAACTTTATATTATGTGCTGTGACACATTGTAATCTGTTAACTTGATATACTTCTACTATCTTATAACTAACTTGTTAAACTTTTACTTGGCTAAATACATAATGTTATGTAAAAAAAATTTTATGCTATATGTTTTTGTCTTTTAATTTGTTAATTCACTCAGATATCAATAAGATTATGTTAGAAAGTAGATTAGTATTATGTTAGTAGATTACGTTAGTAAGTTAATTTGTATGTTTGGTGATGTGTGTGTGTGTTTTGTGCACTTGTATGTGTATGCATGTGTGCATGTGCCTTTGTATATTTGGTCAGTGTCTGTGTATATATAAATTTTAGTGATTAGGTAGAAATATTCCTGCAAATGTCAAGGAGAAATAAATATCCAGTAATTCGGTAAGTAATCAAAATAATAATTTATTGTAGGTATTATATTCTTACATTTCTTTTCACTTTTTAGATTTTATGTAATGTCAAAAAAAGGAAAGTTCTAGAAAGCCACCTCCTACAAATACCATGATTTAAATATCTGATTAAAATAAAATAATCTGTAAAGTAGCACTGAAGATGAGAAAAAAATTAAAACCATAACAAAAGTGAGAGTAATGCATGATTTAATTCACTGACTGATGTAATGAACATCACTAGGCGAAGTGACATACATTGCCACAGTTAGCACATTAAATCAGGCATTATTCTCACATTTTTTTTTTGTTGGAAAATTTTTTCTCACCTGTTTACTGAATCATTCTTTCTTGCCACTCAACCGACCACTCTCTAGAGAAATACTCCTTGTATCTCTCTCTCACTTGTTGGGCAATTTTCTTAGGCCTGTTGTAATAACGTGTACGCAAAATACTTGGCAGCTGAGATATTTCAGATCTCTACTGCCCCTGTACCACTGTAGCGTTCACAATATCCTCATAGTCACAACTTCCGGGTGGTGTGTAAGAGACAGGTGATGTTGAGCATAACCAGTTGTGAATAGCACATGCAGCTTTTACCATTTTTGTAGTTGTTTCAACTTTTACTGCCACAGGTTGACCGAAAACACGAAAGCGACTGGCCAATATACCAAATCAATTTTCAACGATTCTCCGTGCTCTACTGGTTCTGTAATTGTAAATTTTTTCCTCCTTAGTCAAGTTAGGTTTTGAATATGGTTTTATGAGATACGTTTTTAAGGGGAAGGCATCATCCCCCACCAGTACTCCTCCTTTAGGGAGTAACGAATCATTTTCCAGTAAAGGATACAAGTCACAAGATTGAAAGACGCCGCCATCTGCATTTTGTCCGTAGGCTCCAACATCAATATATCTAAAGCAATAATCATGGTCGACTACACCAAGAAGGACATTACTGTTTGTACCCTTGTAATTGTAATATTCACTCCCTGCACTCGGAGGTGCTTTAATTACTATGTGTTTGCCATCAATAGCTCCACAGCATCTGGGAACGTTCCATGTGTCATTAAACCCAACATGGATTGCCTACCAATCTTTTACATTTGGCACCTGAAACTGAAAAAGAACAGGAAATTCAATTTCCCATAAATAAACTACTAAAGGTAGAATGTACAACTTTGGGGAATTTCTCCAAATTTCACAACTGTTCATTTACAATACAGTCCATATTATCTGGTACAGATTTTTTCTAATGCGTCTGTTGTTTTCAGGAGATTGGAACCCAAGGGACACCTAAAACACAAGCTGATCCAAACACTTCGAACAAGTCCAAATACCGAAGGAGTTTTTGATGACAATTTGAATGAAATGAGTGAACCGAACTCGTGTGCAGAACATGCAGTGAGTACTCCTAGAGTTGACACGACAACTTTGCAGCAGCCTGCAGTGCAAGGAATAAAGGTCAAAAAAGAAGGTTCGAGGCCATAACTGATGCTGTCCGAGAGCTAAAGGATTTAAATGAAAAACTGGGTACATCAACAACATCAACCACAGTAGGCAAGGAGGACGAGTGTGACATAATGGGTAAACATGTTGCTATTCAGCTGCATGAGCTACCAGTACATGACCGGGTGCAAGCCAACTTTGAAATTCAAAAAATTCTTATGGATTTCTGGTTGAGAAATATTATACGACCACCGTCAACCATTTCACCTGGCATGACTAATAGCTCTAGTTCTTCTTTCCTGGATATATCGCCAAAACCTTGTACACCACAAACATGCACAAGTGAACAAAGTACAGACAACGATGTTTTCAACACAGACATCATACAAGCAACTATGTCCAGCTCTGATGTACAATACTTTTAATACAGATCATATACAGGACAATAACTACAATAAGAAGAAACACTTTGATGATTATTAAAAAATTTCCAATCAGTAGTATTTTCTTATTTTCATGGCAATATAAGTTTGTCTATTATGATTTTTTAAAAATGAAATTAATTCAATAATCGCATTTTTTGTAATTAATTTCACTGCCATTTATCCTCATCATAATAATCTATTTTAATAATTTAATTTAAGTACACTATTATAATTAAATTATTTAATTAAATAATCCAATTTATTTTAATCTAATTTAAAAGTTATTACTACAAATCAAAGTTTTTGGAAATACGGTGTTTGCTAGTACCACACTGTTTTCAACTTTCTATATCAATCTGAATTGTTTATGTACAATGTTCCTAAAAATGAAAAAAGACATTTAGTGTAATAGGTTTTCAATTACTGAGTTTGATGTTAGTTAACACTTACTCATATGTGATCCTTCAAAACGAAATAGATAGCATCACATACATCAGGAATTATATTTGAAATAGAAGATTTAGAAACGCGGAACATAATTGACAACATTCTTGAATTTGTTCCTGAAGCTGGAAAGCTAGGGTTATCTCTAGCTTTAGCCTGGCCGGCAGAGCTTTGCGCATCAATGTGTCAGCGTAACGTGACAAACCAAGAGGTTTATTTTAATTTCCTAATAATTGTAAAAATTTGTAACCAACCATGCTAGGCAACAGTCTTGGTCACGAAAGCTTGACATTTTTGAACACTCTGTAGTCCACCTCGTACCAAACCGTAGGAGGCACAAAATTTGTTAGTGTCTGGGAATGTGTACGAGCGCGAGAGTGTGCCGCCTTTTCACAACGTGAAAGTCACATATCAAAAATTCCATAGCCGAACATGCGATGGAAACAACGCATCACAGAGTACGAGTTGACGGCAACGCCTAACTTCTGGCGGGTAGGCAACCAAGCGCACACACAAAGTCGACAGTCAACACAGAGCAGTTCGTCACAATGAATCACACAGTACATACGTAATATAACGCAGCCTCGGAATTTCGGTAGACCGAAGTGAACTGAGTAGCCAAGGTCTACCGAAATATGTAATTGTGTCAGAGAAAAACAACAAGCAGAAATAGTGTCCGCGGAATGAATAATAAATGTAAAAGTGAAGTATAAAAAGTGTTTGTGAGAGTGAAATAGAAAGATGGCGGAATAGCATGTGCAGGTATTCTAAAATCAATTAGCCTGATTATCAGTTTTGTATATTTCAAATAATAAATAGCTCTTTAATGAAATGGGGGGTATTAAGGAATTGTAAAGAGTAAGAGTGTGTGTGAGTGGGAAAAATATCCAAGTACTGGTTAGCGAAAGAAAATTAGTATAAGAAAATTTTACATAATAGAAATAAGATGAAATAATGTGTTATAAGGAAAAGATAAGTTCATTTTTGAATAACAATAAATCAGATGATTAATACTAACCAAAATATGTGTTAGCGTAGTTATTTTGCCGTTACTATCTCCTAGTGTTCTTTGCTGAAAAACTCGTCTAAACGTTTCCGGGGAATTTTCTGAATTCGGGGAAGTCAGATTGCAAAATTGTCCAGTGTTTTAATTAAGGTAAAGTATAAAGGTCTCCATATCTGTCCTTCAAAGATATTGGTGGCAGCCCCGAACTTCTGTTGGTGTTTATAAAAGGTAAGTCAGCGAGAGGAAGATCACAAGGTAAGATTCTGCCAGTACTATTTTTATTTTAAATTAAAAATGTTAGTTTCTTCACATCATTACAGGTAATGATTGGGTTTATCATAAACAACAGTTCTTCAAACTGATCTGTATTCAGTCTCATCACATCTTTATACTCTTGTGGGTCATTGGCATGAAGCTCTCTGATTATTGTCTCTGATGCTCCCAAATTCTTTTTATTCATCCAATTTCGTATCCATGTTTCTCGTTCTATATTATGAAGCTCCTGGGTACATATTTCCAAGAGCTCTTCACACAAAACTAAAGACATAGAACACACTGCTTTTTGAATGGCAAATCTGCACGGTGTTTTAGCCATTTGTTAACAATAAAATACAACCAACCACGTTGCGCTACGCCTGCACAATACCCGGATTGTTCCAGTAGCTGGCAATGTGTAGACGGTAAAGCACCAGTAAGCTGGAATTCCAGTCTCCGCGTACCAGTGACCTTCCAGTCAACTTCTCAGCTAGCATGCCAGCCACTGGCCATGTGTAAATCCGGTCTAAGGCAAATAATTTACTTTCCTTCTCAAAGGTTAACATATTTTTCTTGAATTTCTTTTTCAGAAATGTGCTCACTTCTGGTGTCTTTAAGTGTAGCTGTAAGATGTTATAAATGCGAAGGTGATGTCGACTGTAGCAAGTCAATGCATCCTGGTACACGAGCAAAAGTTGAATGTAAACCATCTTACACTCAAATTTGGCCTCCTCCTTACACATAAATAATCTGCAGATGGAATGGCCAGTATAGTTATGAATTGTTTTATTGTCAACCAGGTAAAAACCTGTTTTTGAATTTCTGCAATGTGTCACTGACCAAACCAAATGAAATTGCATGTATTAATAACTTAGACATTTATGCTTACATATCTGAAGATGAACTAACAGCCAATTTAAACATTCTGGTATACTATTGTTATGAAAGCCTCATGGGTCTTCATTTTGTACAGTGGAAACGGAATAACTGACACCAATGAAGTCGCTAATTACAAACTTTAATTACCCAGAAACAACAGTTTG
Organism: Magicicada septendecula; assembly: GCA_034769895.1. Classification (NCBI taxonomy): domain Eukaryota; kingdom Metazoa; phylum Arthropoda; class Insecta; order Hemiptera; family Cicadidae; genus Magicicada; species Magicicada septendecula. The sequence continues at coordinate 352,159,754 of CM068375.1, forward strand.
AAATCAACAAAGACACTCTTATACAATAATTCAAGTCAAGTTTATCTAACACATAACAATAAATGCCACCTACAGACCATTTAGCACTGTTTAACACAATCACTAAACTGCAACCATCACTTCGATCTGCAATAGTAGTAACTGGTCTGTACTCAGAAACATTTTTTCTTTTTTTATGTCAATTGGCAAATGATTATAGAATTTAGGATACAATACACAAATAAACTTAGGTATTTCCTGTTTAGCTAAGGATATTGAAAGATTTTTATTTTCATGCCTTAATTGTAGAATGTTCATTTCCTATAATCTCTACTTATATTGAAACATATCTGAAGTACTTTACATACTTAAAAATGTCTTAGTGGTAAATATTTAATTTTCTGAAACAAAGGAAATCAGTTATGCCATACGATTTTTCCTAGCAGAATTCTAACATAATGTTTTTCTAAGGTTAACAGCTGATTCAAATATGATATGTATGTCTGCCCCAACAATTAATACCGTATGTTATTTCTGAATGTTAATTCTGGATAATTGTTTTTAACAATCCTTTGTTGCACACAATTTTTTAAGAAAAACGACATTTTGACTTATATAAGAACTATGAGTTTTCCATGCAATTTGACAATCCACCAAAATAGACACTCCCTCGTCTGCATATGGAGTCCATCCTGATTTAGAAACATGCCGCGATTTCAATGAATTGGTGGGGTGAGTCTCTCTTATTAAGTCCTCTTTGGACCTGAGCAATGGCAAATCAATAACGATTTGCCTTTTTCTGATTGATTGGTGATGTCAGACAACATCTTTGTGCTGACTCCAAAGGTTTATAAATATGGGTGACCTACTTGCGGCCACTAGCCTTAACCACAGTTCAATGGTCACTGACTGCGAAAACTTGGTTAGTGTACTGCAGCCTTCCACACTGAAGATGGTCGTCGAAGATATGATCGAAATGTTTGCAGCCAACAACTTATAAATTTTTTTTTTTTTTTTTTTTTTTTTTTTTAGAAATGTTTTATTTTCCCATGACCAGTATTTTAGATGTTTTACATCTTGTTCCACACCTGTACGCATAGCACTAAGGTTTTTTGAAACATTCAAGAAAGCTCTAATCTTCAAAAGCAGTGAGTTGCCCATTGAAAATACCAAAGCAGAGGTTGTCCATGAACTGAATCTTTTGGGTTACATTTTTTCACCACTGTGAACACATTAGATCATAACTATCATCATAAACACATCTGTTTTAAGATAGTGTTTAGTATTTAACATAATTTATAACAAGTATTTGTTCTTTAATACTAACCTATCGTTACTTTGGGATGAAAGACCTCTAGATATTTTGAGGTTGCTATTCCACACATTTCTCAACTGGCCTACTACAGTAGTCAGCTCCGTATGTCAAGGCTATGCTGATAGCAAATTATATCAAATATAAAAAATCAGTATGGAGAACCATACATGACTTCCATGTCCTAAAATTTATAATTAAAATCATTTAAATATTAATTAAATAAGTGGATGCTTGAATTCTGAAGAAATTACGTATCAGCTAAAATGGTACCACCATTCAGGTTTAACTAATAATGTATTATTTGTATTGTAATGTCTGTGATATCTGTTCTGTGTGTTTTGTATTCGTTTCATTATTAAGTGTTAATGTCAACCTGTATATGTGCCTTATGGGGCCCAGTGATTAAGATTTGAACTTACTGGATCATGCCAGCAGCAAGTGGAAGTGATTTTTGTTCATTTGTTTAGATGTTTTTGTCATTTAGTTTTGTAATTGGTGTACCTCTTTAATCTATTAACAAAAACAAGAAGAGCTGTCAATGGTCAGCTCTTCATAATCCTGTATGTGTGTTGTCAGTCAATTTGTTTAATGTTCGCTTTGTTGAACAGATTACAGATCTCCAATAAATTGAAAAATAAAATTATTATTATTATTATAATATGATATGCAGAAAAATATATCATAAATGCCTAGCGTGTCCATATGGACACACTAACATTGACATATCTATAAAAGTAATAAACGTTTTTAGATAAACCTCTAATCTCTTTGTGTGCTAGACTAGACTGTTTTTAATAGTTATGAAGACCTATGGGAATTTATATAAGTTTTATGATAAAAATAATTTACTTGCGCCTTGTTTATGTCCGTATTTTTCATAGAATTCTAACTTCTTAAAACAAACTTCACTCTGGAAACAGAAAAATACAAACAGCAGCACGCTTATTACCTTTTGAAACCAAAAAACCTATTGTCGTAGGAGTGTTCTCAGGCATGCCACCCTAAAAATAATTCCCACAAAAAGTTCCACCATTCAAAATGTACTCTGCATGCTTGTCCATATGGACATGCAGGGCAGTAAACCCATTCACTGACTATTTATTTAAGGAATTAATTTTCAAAAATGTCTATTTTTTTATTGCGGATTTATTACCTACAACTATGTTAAACAATGGTACATAGCAGTAAATAAAAACACATGTAGAAAGCATTTAAATGTGCCCGACATCTGTTGGAGATTCATAAAACTACTACAAAGCAGTTCTTACATTGAAACAAATGGGCGAGTGATTGCCTTCAAAGTCAGTGAACTGAACAAGTGGCTCGAGCTACACACATCAAAGTCTCCACGGTACTGATAAAATGGTGCGACGTACACTCGTCAAAGTCAGCGAATGGGTTAAGGGTTAAGTAAGTGACTCTGATATTTGATACATGTGGTGGGAGTAAAAGCATTTTTAATTGTTTTTGCCGGTAACATTACAGGAATTCATTCACATCGCCAAAGTAACAGTCTGTAATGCTACTGTGTTGCCATGTCCTTACCCAGATAAATACTGTATGCACACCAGTTTTGCTGCCAAGACGCCTGAGGAGTGGGGGGGTCTACTGAATGATAGTGTGCACTTGTGTTGGTGGGGTATTACTGGCTCTGAAAACATTGTTCATACGTATTTAGTTGTAAATTTTTGTGCGTATTAGATTGAACGTTCATACATTATATGTAAGTGTAATTTACCGAATATTTTGTTAAAGTGTGTTTTTTTATTTGCTACAAGAAATAATTTGTGAGAGACAATCAAGTCACAGCAAAACTGTGTTAAACGTATTTGAAATGTGTACAGTATTGTGCGAATTAATGTGAACACATCATAATTATCACAATTTTACTTTTTTTTTCACAGTTGGCAACACTTTTACGTCAAAGTAGCGGCCATTTTGTATTACTGTTCTGACAGTCGGTGAGTAATGAGACATAGCAAGCTACAGACGCGTTGCATTTTTTTTTTTTTTTTAGAATTATTGTGTTTTTGCTGAAGTAAGCTGAACTAAGGCTTTATTTGCTTTTTATTTTTGAAGATGGATATTACTCCCAAAAAGCGCACTAAAATTGTTACTTTGAGTGAACACACATCAATGACTTAAAGAGATATTGCCAAGGAGTGTGGTATGAGTTTAGGAGCTGTCAACAAGATTTTGAAGCAAAAAAGGGACACTGGGACGATTGAAGTGAACAGAAAAGGGAAATGTGGAAGGAAAAGAAAGACGACAGCAAGGGATGAAGCATTTTTAATAAGGGAAATAAATTAAACCCTAGGAAAACCAGCCAAGAACTTCAGCAAGACTTAGCACACGCTGGAGTTATTGTTCATGACTCCACCGTACGAAAACGACTTATAGAAGGAGGAAGAAAAACAGTCAGACCTAAAAAAAAACAGTTATTGACTGCTGCCATGATGTAAAAACGATATGATTGGGCAAAAAAATATGTGAGCTGGACTGTTGAAGATTGGAGAAAAGTGTTGTTCTCCGATGAGAGCCATTTTTTGGTACAAGGACAGCGATCTCGTTTCGTTAGAAAAAGTGACAACGAAAAACTTACGACACCTCATATTGATCAAACAGTTAAACATCCGTTAAAGAAGATGTTCTGGGGCTGCTTTTCTTATAAAGGTACCGGATGCCTTGTGCCGATCGAAGGCATGATGAACTCGCAAAAACACAGAGACTTGCTAGAACACAGATTGGAAGCTGAACTAAGAAAAGTTGATGCCAACTGTCAAGCAGTTTTTCAACAAGATTCGGCTCCATGTCACGTGTCCAAGATCATGATGAAATATTTCAAGGACAAAAATATATCATGCCTTGAATGGCCAGGAAACTCACCGGACCTTAATCCGATTGAAAATCTGTGGGCTATTGTAAAAGCTAGACTTCGTAAAATAGATTGCACAACAAAAACAAAACTGATTGAGGCTGTAATCCACACATGGTTTCGAGACCAGCAAATATCAGAAAACTGTAAAAAACTTGTTGATTCTATGCCAAAACGTGTTGAAGAAGTTATAAAAGCCAAGGGAGGACATATTTCCTATTAAAACAATTTAAATTGTATTCTTTTCTCTTTTTTCTTCGTCTATAACTAATAAATGTTTTTTTCAAATTATCACTTGTGTTAACATTAATTCGCACAGTACTGTAGTATTACAGTGATGCGTGCAGTGGAATGGAATATGTCACCACATTCCTTGTTAGGTAGCAAAGGTTAACTGCTGATAGTATATGATCAGTTTTCCAGTGTGCAGTACATTGTAAATGAACAGTTGGCAATGTTGCAGCGAAATGTCAGAGACACTTTCTGAGTACCTCAAGTATAGTGTTAATATGAAGTTTGCGGAATGGTGACTCAGATGTCAATAAGATTATGTTAGAAAGTAGATTAGTATTATGTTAGTAGATTACGTTAGTAAGTTAATTTGTATGTTTGGTGATGTGTGTGTGTGTTTTGTGCACTCGTATGTGTATGCATGTGTGCATGTGCCTTTGTATATTTGGTCAGTGTCTGTGTATATATAAATTTTAGTGATTAGGTAGAAATATTCCAGCAAATGTCAAGGAGAAAGAAACATCCAGTAATTCGGTAAGTAATCAAAATAATAATTTATTGTAGGTATTATATTCTTACATTTCTTATCACTTTTTAGATTTTATGTAATGTCAAAAAAAGGAAAGTTCTAGAAAGCCACCTCCTACAAATACCATGATTTAAATATCTGATTAAAATAAAATAATCTGTAAAGTAGCACTGAAGATGAGAAAAAAATTAAAACCATAACAAAAGTGAGAGTAATGCATGATTTAATTCACTGACTGATGTAAATGAACATCACTAGGCGAAGTGACGTACATTGCAACAGTTAGCACATTAAATCAGGCATTATTCTCACATTTTTTTTGGTTGGAAAATTTTTTCTCACCTGTTTACTGAATCACTCTTTCTTGCCACTCAACCGACCACTCTCCAGAGAAATACTCCTTGTATCTCTCTCTCACTTGTTGAGCAATTTGCTTAGGCCTGTTGTAGTAACGTGTACACAAAATACTTGGCAGCTGAGATATTTCAGATCTCCACTGCCCCTCTACCACTGTAGCGTTCACAATATCCTCATAGTCACAACTTCCGGGTGGTGTGTAAGAGACAGGTGATGTTGAGCATAACCAGTTGTGAATAGCACATGCAGCTTTTACCATTTTTGTAGTTGTTTCAACTTTTACTGCCACAGGTTGACCGAAAACACGAAAGCGACTGGCCAATATACTAAATCCATTTTCAACGATTCTCCGTGCTCTACTGGTTCTGTAATTGTAAATTTTTTCCTCCTTAGTCAAGTTAGGTTTTGAATATGGTTTTATGAGATAAGTTTTTAAGGGGAAGGCATCATCCCCCACCAGTACTCCTCCTTTAGGGAGTAACGTATCATTTTCCAGTAAAGTATACAAGTCACAAGATTGAAAGACGCCACTATCTGCATTTTGTCTGTAGCCTCCAACATCAATATATCTAAAGCAATAATCATGGTCGACTACACCAAGAAGGACATTACTGTTTGTACCTTTGTAATTGTAATATTCACTCCCTGCACTCGGAGGTGCTTTAATTACTATGTGTTTGCCATCAATAGCTCCACAGCAGGCCAATAACTGCAATAAGAAGAAACACTTTGATGATTATTACAAAATTTCCAATCAGTAGTATTTTCTTATTTTCATGGCAATATAAGTTTGTCTATTATGATTTTTGAAAATGAAATTAATTCAATAATTGCATTTTTTGTAATTAATTTCACTGCCATTTATCCTCATCATACTAATCTATTTTAATAATTTAATTTAAGTACCCTATTATAATTAAATTATTTAATTAAATAATCAAATTTAATTTAATCTAATTTAAAAGTTATTACTACCAATCAAAGTTTTTGGTAATACGGTGTTTGCTAGTACCATACTTTTTTCAACTTTCTATATCAATCTCAATTGTTTATGTACAATGTTCTTAAAAATTGAAAAAGACATTTAGTGTAATAGGTTTTCAATTACTGAGTTTGATGTTAGTTAACACTTAGACATATGTGATCCTTCAAAACGAAATAGATAGCATCACATACATCAGGAATTGAAATACAACATACTACAATGTTGAAATACACATATTTGAAATAGAAGATTTAGAAACGCGGAACATAATTGACAGCATTCTTGAATTTGTTCCTGAAGCTGGAAACGCTAGGGTTATCTCTAGCTTTAGCCTGGCCGTCAGAGCTTTGCGCATCAATGTGTCAGCATAACGTGACAAACCAAGAGGTTTATTTTAATTTCCTAATAATTGTAAAAATTTGTAACCAAACATGCTAGGCAACAGTCTTCGTCAAGAAAGCTTGACATTTTTGAACACTCTGTAGTCCACCTTGTACCAAACCGTAGGAGGCACGAAAGCTGTTAGCATCTGGGAATGTGAGTGTGCCGCCTTTTCACAACGTGATTTCACATATCGAAAATTCCATAGCCGAACATGCGATGGAAACAACGCATCACAGAGTACGAGTTGACGGCAACGCCTAACTTCTGGCGGGTAGGCAACCAAGCGCACACACAGTCGACAGTCGACACAGAGCAGTTCGTCACAATGAATCACACAGTACAGACGTAATATAACGCAGCCTCGGAATTTCGGTAGACCGAAGTGAACTGAGTAGCCAAGGTCTACCGAAATATGTAATTGTGTCAGAGAAGAACAACAAGCAGAAATAGTGTCCGTGGAATGAATAATAAATGTAAAAGTGAAGTATAAAAACAGTTAACTAAAAATGAACTTTTTTCATGTGAAAAACTTACTATTTTATTGTACGCGTTTCGGCTTAGTATCCGCCTTCTTCAGCTTTGGTAACAGACTGCCAGCATTTTGTAACGGTTGTGTGGAAGGTGAAGTGGGGGCGGTGTGTGGAGGAAGGGGATTGGCGCGGGGATTCAACTTGCTGTTTGTTTTCTGTATAATTGTGTCAAAAAGTGTATGTGATTTATATTGTAATTGATCGTTGAGTATGTTGTTTGGTTGTGTTGTGTGGTGTTTATATATTTCGTATTGTTCAGTTGTGTTGAGTTTTTGACCTTTGGGTATGTAATGTAAAATTTCAAGATTAGTGTCTATGTTGGTGTAACTGTGGTTTTCTGTGTGTATGTGTGTGGCAAATGCAGAGTGTATATTGTTGTTGGTTAAAGCTTTTAAGTGTTCAGTAATCCCCTTCCTCCACACACCGCCCCCACTTCACCTTCCACACAACCGTTACAAAATGCTGGCAGTCTGTTACCAAAGCTGAAGAAGGCGGATACTAAGCCGAAACGCGTACAATAAAATAGTAAGTTTTTCGCATGAAAAAAGTTCATTTTTAGTTAAGTGTTAGTGCTGTGAAAGAAGAGATGAATAATCAAGACAACTATAAAAACAGTGTTTGTGAGAGTGAAATAGAAAGATGGCGGAATAGCATGTGCAGGTATTCTAAAATCAATCAGTCTGATTATCAGTTTTGTATATTTCAAATAATAAATAGCTCTTTAATGAAATGGGGGGTATTAAGGAATTGTACAGAGTAAGAGTGTGTGTGAGTGGGAAAAATATCCAAGTACTGGTTAGCGAAAGAAAATTAGTATAAGAAAATTTTACATAATAGAAATAAGATGAAATAATGTGTTATAAGGAAAAGATAAGTTCATTTTTGAATAACAATAAATCAGATGATTAATACTAACCAAAATAGGTGTGAGCGTAGTTATTTTGCCGTTACCATCTCCTAGTGTTCTGTGCTGAAAAACTCGTCTAAAGGTTTCCGGGGAATTTTCTGAATTCGGGGAAGTCAGATTGCAAAATTGTCCAGTGTTTTAATTAAGGTAAAGTATAAAGGTCTCCATATCTGTCCTTCAAAGATATTGGTGGCGGCCCTGAACTTCTGTTGGTGTTTATAAAAGGTAAGTCAGCAAGAGGAAGATCACAAGGTAAGGTTCTGGCAGTATTATTTTTATTTTAAATTTATAAATGTTAGTTTCTTCACATCATTACAGGTAATGATTGGGTTTATCATAAACAACAGTTCTTCAAACTGATCTGTATTCAGCCTCATCACATCTTTATACTCTTGTGGGTCATTGTCATGAAGCTCTCCGATTATTGTCTCTGACGCTCCCAAATTCTTTTTATTCATCCAATCTCGTATCCATGTTTCTCGTTCTATCTTCTGTAGCTCGTGGGTACATATTTCCAAGAGCTCTTCACACAAAACTAAAGACATAGAACACACTGCTTTTTGAATGGCAATTCTGCACGGTGTTTCAGCCATTTGTTAACAATAAAATACAACCAACCACGTTGCGCTACGCCTGCACAATACCCGGATTGTTCCAGTAGCTGGCAATGTGTAGACGGTAAAGCACCAGTAAGCTGGAATTCCAGTCTCCACATACCAGTGACCTTCCAGTCAACTTCTCAGCTAGCATGCCAGCCACTGGCCACGTGTAAATCCGGCCTAAGGCAAATAATTTACTTTCCTTCTCAAAGGTTAACATATTTTTCTTGAATTTCTTTTTCAGAAATATACTCACTTCTGGTGTCTTTAAGTGTAGCTGTAAGATGTTATAAAGGCGAAGATGATGTCAACTGTAGCAAGCCAATGGATCCTCGTACACGAGCAAAAGTTGAATGTAAACCATCTTACACTCAAATTTGGCCTCCTCCTTACACATAAATAATCTGCAGAGAGAATGGCCAGTATAGTTATGAATTGTTTTATTGTAAACCAGGTAAAAACCATTTGTTTTTGAATTTCTGCAATGTGTCACTGATCAAACCAAATGAAATTGCATGCATTAATAACTTAGTCATTTATGCTTACATATCTGAAGATGAACTAACAGCCAATTTAAACATTCTGGTATACTATTGTTATGAAAGCCTCATGGGTCATCATTTTGTACAGTGGAAACGGAATAACTGACACCAATGAAGTCGCTAATTACAAACTTTAATTACCCAGAAACAACAGTTCGAAATCAACAAAGACAGTCTTATACAATAATTCAAGTCAAGTTTATCTAACGCACAACAATAAATGCCACCTACAGACCATTTAGCACTGATTAACACAATCACTAAACTGCAACCATCACTTCGATCTGCAATAGATGTAACTGGTCTGAACTCAGAAACATTTTTTTTCTTTTTTTATGTCAATTGGCAAATGATTATAGAATTTAGGATACAATACACAAATAAACTTATGTATTTCCAGTTTAGCTAAGGATATTGAAAGATTTTTCTTTTCATGCCTTAATTGTAGTATGTTCATTTCCTATAATCTCTACTTATATTGAAAGATATCTGAAGTACTTCACATACTTAAAAATGTCTTATTGGTAAATATTTAATTTTCTGAAACACAGGAAATCAGTTATGCCATATGATTTTTCCTAGCAGAATTTTATCATAATGTTTTTCTAAGGTTAATAGCTGATTCAAATATGATATGTATGTCTGCCCCAACAATTAATACCGTATGTTAATTCTGAATGTTAATTCTGGATAAATGTTTTTAACAATCCTTTGTTGCACATAATTTTTTAAGAAAAACGACATTTTGACTTATATAAGAACTATGAGTTTTCCATGCAATTTGACAATCCACCAAAATAGACACTCCCTCGTGTGCATATGGAGTCCATCCAGATTTAGAAACATGCCACGATTTCAATGAATCTTTGGGGTGAGTCTTTCTTATTAAGTCCTCTTTGGACGCGAGCAATGGCAAAACAATAACAATTTGCCTTCTTCTGATTGACTGGTGGTGTCAGACAACATCTTTGTGCTGAGTCAAAAAGTTTATAAACATGGGTGACCTATTTGCGGCCACTAGCCTTAACCACACTTCAGTGGTCACTGACTGCGAAACCTTGGTTAGTGTACTGCACCCTTCCACACTGAAGATGGTTGTCGAAGATATGATCGAAATGTTTGCAGCCAACAACTTATAAACATTTTTTTTTTTTTAAATTTAGAAATGTTTTATTTATGACCAGTATTTTAGATGTTTTACATCTTGTTCCACACCTGTACGCATAGCACTAAGGTTTTATGAAACATTCAAGAAAGCTCTAATCTTCAAAAGCAGTGAGTTGCCCATTGAAAATACCAAAGCAGAGGTTGTCCATGAACTGAATCTTTTGGGGCACATTTCTTCACCACTGTGAACACATTAGATCATAACTATCATCATAAACACATCTGTTTTAAGATAGTGTTTAGTATTTAACATAATTTATAACAAGTATTTGTTCTTTAATACTAACCTATCGTTACTTTGGGATGAAAGACCTCTAGATAATTTGAGGTTGCTATTCCACACATTTCTCAACTGGCCTACTACAGTGGTCAGCACCGTATGTCAAGGCTATACTGATAGCAAATTATATCAAATATAAAAAATCAGTATGGAGAACCATACATGACTTCCATGTCCTAAAATTTATATTTAAAATCATTTAAATATTAATTAAATAAGTGGATGTTTGAGTTCTGAAGAAATTACGTATCAGCTAAAATGGTACCACCATTCAGGTTTAACTAATAATGTATTATCTGTATTGTAATGTCTGTGATATCTGTTCTGTTCTGTTCTGTGTGTTTTGTATTCGTTTCATTATTAAGTGTTAATGTCAACCTGTATATGTGCCTTATGGGCCCAGTTTTTAAGATTTGAACTTACTGGATCATGCCAGGAGCAAGTGGAAGTGATTTTTGTTCATTTGTTTACATGTTTTTGTCATTTAGTTTTGTAATTAGTGTACCTCTTTAATCTATTAACAAAAACAAGAAGAGCTGTCAATGGTTAGCTCTTCATAATCCTGTATGTGTGTTGTCAGCCAATTTGTTAAAAGTTCGCTTTGTTGAACAGATTACAGATCTCCAATAAATTGAAAAAAAAAAATATTATTATTAATATGGTTATTAAAACTGAAACTGCTGTTAAAATAATAAAAGTATACAGATGTGTACAGATTAATCCTTTATTTTCTTGAAATACTACATTATTTATCATATTGTTGTGCCCAGCACACTCCACATTATGACATTATGATTTTATTTTAATTGAGGATTCTACTCATACTCAAACTACTCAATGTGTTATTTTATTTTATCTTAAGAATTATTTTAAGGAACAAACTGAGCGATTGTGAGGAAGTGTGCTGCCCATTTTTTATCATGGCGTGTGTAGTGAGTTATGAACCAGGGAAGCTAAAAATATTTTTCTTGTCAGTATTCATGAACGAGTTCCACTTTGGTTCACAAAAATCAATGTCAAATTGTCCTCTCGTGTGACCTGATAAGTTTCGAGACTCGTGCAGAGTTCAGTTCTGATTGGCTGAATTTTGGGCGTTAATTCATAGAGACTTTTTGCGTCACGCAGGGTATAAAACTGACGAGAGCACTGGGAAGTACACACTCTCTTTTTTTCACTTGTTCACTTTTTGGCGTCCTTGCGCACTCTCTGTACATCCTCTGTCTACGATAGAGCCACATCAGAAGCGTAATTACAACTTTGTTTTGTTTTACTTTGTTCAAACTTAAAGCATTAATCGATTTTGGATAATGAATTATTTGTACACAGAAGTGCTCAGTAGTCTTCTAAATTTATTAAGGAATATGTATAATTGACATCTTAATCATTTATGCCTAATTTAAAGTGGTAACACGTACCAAATTCAGAAATATAGTTAGTAAAGCTTTAATAATGTTTTAATAAAGAATAGTCAGTATATAAAGAATGTTTTTTTTTATATAATGTTACGTCTTAATGAAAACACTCATTAGAATTATTGTAACGAGAGTATGTCATTTCAATTATTGTTATTTTGTTCATTTGTATTGTCATTATTGACATTTGTTCATCAAGATAAAACTTGTTAACGAACGTAGTTACTCTAATGAATTAAAGAAATATTATTAATCTAAGTAAATGCCTTATTTAATAACGAGCCATTCCCACAGCTATCCTGTCTGCACGACTGGAGCTTTCACTTTGTGAGGCTGCAGCCACGGGCGTTACAACAATATGATCATATTTATTCAGAGTAATAGAATATACAGAAAAGTATATCATAAATGCCTAGCGTGTCCATATGGACACACTAACATTGACATATCTATAAAAGTAATAGACGTTTTTAGATAAAGCTCTAATCTCTTTGTGTCCTAGACTAGACTGTTTTTAATAGTTATGAAGACCTATGGGAGTTTCTATAAATTTTATGATAAAATAATTAACTTGCACTTGGTCTGTGTCCATAATTTTCATAGAATTCTAACTTCTTAAAACAAATTTGTCTCTGGAAACAGAAAAATAGAAACAGCAGCACGCTTATTACCTTTTGAAAACAAAAAACCTATTGTCGTAGGAGTATTCTCTGGCATGCCACCCTAAAAATAATGCCCACAAAATGTTTCCACCGTCTCAAAATGTACTCTGCATGCTTGTCCATATGGACATGCGGGGCAGTTAAGGGTTAAGTAATTGACTCTGATATTTGATACATGTGGTGGGAGTAAAAGCATGTCTAAGTGTCTTTGCCTGTAACATTACAGGAATTCATTCACATCGCCAAAGTAACAGTCTGTAATGCTACTGTTTTGCCTTGTCCTTACCCAGATAAATACTGTATGCACACCAGTTTTGCTGCCAAGACGCCTGAGGAGTGGGGGGTCTACTGAATGATAGTGCGTGCTTGTGTTGGTGGGGTATTACTGGCTCTGAAAACATTGTTCATACATATTTAGTTGTAATTTTGTGTGTATTAGATTGAACGTTCGTACATTATATGTAAGTGTAATTTATCGAATATTTTGTTAAAGTGTGTTTTTTTATTTGCTACAAGAAATACCTTGTGAGAGACAATCAAGTCACAACGAAACTGTGTTAAACGTATTTTAAATGTGTAGTATTACAGTGATGCATGCAGTGGAATGGAATATGTCACCACATTCCTTGTTAGGTAGCAAAGGTTAACTGCTGATAGTATATGATCAGTTTTCCAGTGTGCAGTACATTGTAAATGAACAGTTGGCAATGTTGCAGCGAAATGTCAGAGACACTTTCTGAGTACCTCAAGTACACATAGGCGTGCGCAGCATCCTTTATTAGAGGGTCCACGAATCATTGTACCCTGGGGGGGGGGTCTGGAATTTTTTAAAGAATATGCTGTCTAAAACGTATTTTAAACATTTTTTTTGTTAAAAATTAAACCAAAAATCTAACACTCTTGGGCTACAAAAAAGTTATAGTTGAAGTTTTTGAACTTTAGTTCTAAGCAACATGTTTTTTTTAAGTTGAATCTTAAACTTTGCTTCTATCTACTGTTTTATAGAAAAAAAAAATTTCTGAGACATACACTAAAAATAATTTATTTAAAATAAAGACAAAATTTTGTAAGTTTACAGTAGCATACGCCTTTCTCCAGGAATCAGTACTTTAAATTCTTCAATAATGTCTTTATAATCCACGTTTACTGCTAACTCTAGCTCAATAAAAGGAAGCATCAACTATTCCAATCTATCTTGAGTCATGCTTGTTCTGAGTTTTGATTTTACAATACTCAGTTTGGAGAAGCTTCTCTCAGATGAAGTATTTGTTACTGGTATTGTAAGAAAAAGTTTTAATGTGGCGTAAAGCTCGGAGAACAAGTTAAAAATTGTTTTCAATGCGTAGCCAGTCCAACCACTTCTTCAAGGCTGTCCTTGTCGTACCTATCAAATAAAAATATGAATTACATAAACACAGTGCCATTAGGCCTACTGAATGTATTTGGAAACCTTCTGTATATTTAATTACACTTGGACAAGGTTTCCATTTCTGGACAGGACAGGTTTAAAGCTTTTTAAGTTATTATGCTCACCTTTTGGAGGAGCTCCATTATCACACTTGTTGTTTTGTAGTAGTTGTTGTTCTGCTTTGATGCCATAAAAGTCAACCTGAAGTTTTTTTGACACTAGTTTCAAATCATTCTCTTCTGCTTCCAACTTGAGAAGTTTTCCAATTGGAACTATTAAATCACACGTTTCTTGCTCAAATCGTTTGTCTATGCCCATTACCAGTGAGTCTATGAAAGGGTAAAATGTCAAATATCTGTCTTGATCTTCTTTACTATCAAAATAGTGAGAGTTTTGTACAGCTTCATCAATGCGTGAAGACACTTTTCTTTTTCTCAAAACAGGAACCTCCACGTCAATTTCTTCACAAACTTCTTTTGCACAATTAAAAATTTTGTTAAAAGATGTTTCATTCCTCTGTGACGAAACTGACTCCCGGAGCATTTTAACCCCGTTCATGGCAGTCAAAAGGTCAATGTCCTCACTCTGAAGTGTTTTGGTTACTTTTAAAATCAATAAAAGTATCGGGTGAGTGATTTCCAAAGCCAACACAAAATCGAATGACTTCAGTTCATGTAAGAGCCCTCGACCTTTTATTTTCACATCAGCTTTGTCAGTTGTTGATATAATTTCCTGTAAGGCCTCAACAAGAACAACAAAATTTGTCTTCACTGATTTAACAGCATCTGCCCTACAAGCCCATCTGGTTGTAGATAGGGACTTAAGAGTCGTTAACTTAGAGTTAGCTTCTTTTGCCATTGCAACAAACACTGCATGGCGTGATGTGCTTCCTTCTACAAAGCAAAATAAGGTTTGTACAATTCCAAAGAAGTTGAAAATTTTGCGATTTTCTTTGCTTGAGGTACATGCATCAACCAAAACTAGATTCAAGCAATGCCCATAGCAATGAACGGGCATGATCTCTTTACACATCTCCTTACACTTTGCTTGAACTCCGTTATAGCATCCAGACATTGTTGATGCACCATCAAAACAAACAGAAATTACAGAGGACCAATCCATTTTTAAAGTATTTACAAGGACATCATTTAGTTTCTGAAAAACGGACTCTGCATTTTGTTTTGTTAATCTTTGTAAACAGACAAATTGCTCAACAGCACAGTTTCTTTCATCATCAAAATGTCGTACTACCACAGACATTTGTTCGTTATGACCTAAATTAGAAGTTTCATCAGCTATCAATGACATTTTTTCCCCTGGCACAGAATTTACAATATTACGCTGAATAATGTTGTGCAATGCTTTGATTAAATCATTTTGAATGTGATTGCTTGTGTACATGGCATTTCGAGGCGATTCCTTTAAGTGTCTTTTCATAACACAGTCATACTTCCTTAACATATCAACTAAGCTTAAAAATAGCCCTTTGTTTACGTTACTTTCATTTTCCCTGTGTCCTCTGAAAGGGTATCCTGATTTTGCTAAACAAATAACTATATCTATAAGCCTTTCCATAATGCTTTGGTTGTTATTTTTTTCAACTTGTTTTTTTACCAGAACCTCTTCTTTTTGTTTATCTAACAAAACATCGATTGGTGTTTCTTCATTGGAAGTAAAGCTGGAAAATGATTTCAAACTTTGATTGTGGCATGTCGACCCCTGATGTGCTTTGAAACACTCATTCGCCTTGTTCCAACTTTTGAATCCTGTCGTAATAAATGCTTTGTCAGTATGACCCTTTTTGCCTGAACCATTAGAAGAAGAAAATCGACAATATAAACAAAAAACTGGATCAGCTGAGGGACTGTACTCTATCCAATCATATTTTGTGTACCACTGTGGTTGAAAACTTCTTAGATTGTTCCCTACTTTAGTGGAAGGATATTTATTGAGTTTTGGTTGATAGGGACCTCGAACTAATCTATCACTTCTCTCAAATCTATTTTTAGGAATTTCTTGAATAGGATCGTCAGGGTGAGGAGTCGTTGGCTCATGTTTGGAAGTTGATGTCGATAGCTCATTAATAACATCATGCAACGGAGTTCCATTGGTGTTACTACTTAAACTTTCACTTTTACTACTTTCACAAATTTGCACTTTTAAACTGACATTACTACTATCCTGTGTTAGTCCGTTCTGTTCTGTTCTTATAATAAACCTATCTAAACTATTTTTCTTCATTTTCACACACTAACTAATTACGCACTATTTCACTTTCACTGTTTGTCCCTATTTAGTACCTATACTGCACTAAATTACTAAATTATGACGATTCTGTACTAATGCGGTGCGGTGCAGACTACAGAAACTTTAGCGCACACGTGAAGTCAGTTAAGAACATCTATGGAATGTGGGAGTGGGTCGGTCGAGCCAAGGTCAGATGTCGAGGCAGTAGACAGGTTGAGTGGTGGCGGTGAGGGGCGAGAAAGGGAAGGGAACAACGCACCACACACGCCTTCCCTACAATACTCCGCTCCGACTCATGACTGAGTTCACTACCTTGATAGTTTCAGGTTTCATGTTTGTCTTGTTTAGTGAGATTCCCTGTATCTTCAAGGCTTCTAGGGCTAGAAGTGGGCACTTTTCTCATACAAGTTTGTTACTCAATGAAATAAAAATTATGAAAACATTGAGAATGTAAATACCAACAATATAAAACACTTGTATTTATTTATTTAAATATAACTTATTAGCAGGTGCCTGTGCACCTGTGGCACCCCCTGTGCGCACGTCTATGCAAGTATAGTGTTATTATGAAGTTGGCGGGATGGTGACAGAGGGACTGTTTAATGTTGTAGTGAATGCCACAATAAGAAACTGCGTATTAGATTATTTAACAGCCACAGCCTGGTTCATTTTATGGTGTACGCAAATGGTATTGCCATAAATTGGAGAACAAGGAAAAGGTGAAAGAGGCAATAAGGAGAATAAATAGAGAAGCTAAGGTAAGCAGTTGTCTTATTGGGAGAAAACCAAATATGAAAGAGTGGGGACGATAGAATGCAAATGTGAGAAGAATTGTGGAACAAATTGGTTATTCATTTCAAAATGTGTAAATTTTTAAATATTTTGGGGCAATGGTTAAAGCAAACATATGAAGCTTTAAAATTATGCACAGAATGCAGGGTGGTATACAAATCATATTTCATCACGTCTCTTTACTTTCACAACATGATGAATCCTACCATGGAACTAAATTCCAGAGTCTTATCAACACTGGTAATGTTGATAATGTTTATCAGCATTATTGTAGGAAGTCATAAGGGCTTATTAGTGGCAGGAATGATTATGGGAAAGCCTTTGTAGGACCCCTGGTGCTGAGGGTCAGTGAAATGTTCAAAAAACACTTGAGAGTCATCATGCTGCTACACCTCATAATTCCAAGCCACAAAATAATATTACCAACACAATAACTTCAAGGTACTCAACACCATAAAAAGTTGTCTCAAAGAGAAGTTTCAATTCCCAGTATTTCAAAAAGCACTATGAACGGAGGAAGGATTGTATCTCTACTGTCATTTGGTGGCAACATCAAGTACAAGCGAGCAAAACATTCTTTGCAAACAATTTAGATATTGAGAGGATCTTGCTATTCATATCAGTGCTTATGGAAAATGGTAGAGAAGGGAAAGAACTGTTGGCTATGCTGTGAAAAATAAAAAGGAGTTTTTGGTTATGGACAGTGTAGTGTGCAAACTTCTCCCTAAATTTGTCAAATATATCAACCTTCCATACTGCCAAACTGCCTTACCTGTAAACGTAATGTCAGCTGAAAGGTAATTTAATGGTTTTAGTTGCTTTAAGACTTTGTTTACATGTACACCGGGCCAGAAGAGAGTGAACAATGATCATCAAACTTTTCTGGATAGTTCAGACCAGTTACCTCTCATCAATGACTTCCTCAAGAGCAGCCCAACATGTACAACCTTTGCCATGTACCGGTACTGAGTACCTACTTTTAAGACATGTTCCTCTTTAATCTTTGATGTCTCAATCCAAAGTTTTTCCTTACACAAATTGATATAAAGATATGTATAAGAACATTATTAAATACCACCATATATTTTTACAACATTATTTAACTATATAATTTGCAAATTATAATTTGTATAATGTATCTCGATCCTCTCTTTATTTGTAGAGAGTATTCCTAAAAACATACTAAAAATAAAATTTATTGTAAAGAGTATGTTTCTACCTAAACAGTATGGCAACAATGAGTCAACTCCTTTACAGTGAACATGCTTGTCTGATGTGACTTAGTGATACTGCCTACTGTGAAGGCACAATGGATTATACAGGTTAAACTTGGTACCCTTATTGTTAAACTTGGTACCCTTATCCTATTTTAATTTTGCATTCATAGGTCTACAATATTTTATAAAATGGTGAATGTTACCATGCATTATCATATAAACCAATCAAAATATAAAACAAAAGAATTTAGCAATATTTTGATAAAGTTTCTGACATTTAAGACAAATGAATGGATTCCAAATACATTTCCTGAAGCTTCAATTATCAAAATTTCCTTAGGTTGCAAACATGGACCCTTGAGGAAGATTGTATTTCCTAGGGACTCTTAATATTTTTAACGAGTTGGTGCCAAATGTACCACCATTAGAGACTCCAGTAATGACACAAGAGCTTAAACTTTATTCTGTACAATATTAGACATGATTTACAACAGACATTACTCTCAAGTGTCTGTTGTGTTCCTGTCTGGATAACAGTGTATTTACAGGATATCACAGAATACTGCCTGCAATATGTATTTACATAGCCAAAAGATATATGATAATGTTGTACTATATAACACGTTTATATATAGCACTTTCCCACCACAAGCTATTAACTCTGTAGACATTTCCTGTTGGTGAAATCCAGAGAAGGAAAAAGGTAGTCCAAAAGGCATACTTAGATGTCTGTGCATGAGAAAGTAAATTTAAATTTGTAGCTCATAACACATCAAAGCATTCCTTAGTGCTGGTGTGAGCAATTAAAAATTCTAATTTGTCTGTCAAATTTAATATTCTTATCATTGTACTATACTGATATACTAACTGATTTTGAAATGAAATCTTTAGAGTGTATTAACTTTATATTATGTGCTGTGATACATTGTAATCTGTTAACTTGATATACTTCTACTATCTTATAACTAACTTGTTAAACTTTTACTTGGCTAAATACATAATGTTATGTAAAAAAAATTGTATGCTAAGTGTTTTTGTCTTTTAATTTGTTAATTCATTCAGATGTCAATAAGTTTATGTTAGAAAGTAGATTAATATTATGTTAGTAGATTACGTTAGTAAGTTAATTTGTATGTTTGGTGATGTGTGTGTGTTTTGTGCACTCGTATGTGTATGCATGTGTGCATGTGCCTTTGTATATTTGGTCAGTGTATGTGTATATATAAATTTTAGTGATTAGGTAGAAATATTAATATTAGTTTAAACACATAATTAGCTGCTCAACAATTACTTTTAAAATTTTGTTTATTCTCCCATCGCCACAGCCACCACAAACAGGAGGCTGTCGTCTTCCTCTAATGCCAGAATTTGGAACTTATACTGGAGCAGTCTATGCATTTGACAGTAGAACAGCAGGTTGCAGGCAGGAACCTGAGATACCTGTTCCTGAAAATTGGGCATTGTCATTCAAATGTAGTGAAGGATACTATATTATGGAAACTGAGGATGAAAATTCTTATGCTTTTTGTGTTAGTGGTCTCCAAAAATTCCATTCTGTAGAAGTAAGTTAATCTGCTTTATAATTTCTTACAAAATGCATTGGGTACATATGTAATAGTAAAAGAATAGTTTGCCTTTGAGATGTGTCTAAGGAATCTGTAGGAAACAAATGTTTGATAGTTACATCAGTGACATATATGTAACTCATTTATGATGTAGGGTAACTTATTTTTAGCTATATTAGAGTGATAAATTCAGAATTTGAAAGTCAGGATCACTAAACACTTGCATCTCTTCCTTGCCTTTTCTTTACGTTACAAACCAACTGTGAAAAAAAATAGTTTCTACATGAAGTTAAAATTATCAATAAACACTGTTTAATGAAGTAATTGGTAGTGAAAAGAAATCAATAAGAAAGAACATACTGAAAAGAAAGAAATTTGATTATTTATAATCAAATTAAACAGTATGAATTTTGTAAATTGCCCAACTGTTCTGTATATTTTTCTGATATTCAGAATGTCATTCAAAATATTTTAGTTCTAACGAGTAAGTCATAGACTTCTGTACATTAAATGTATTTAAAATTAGTCTTAACAATGACAATTGATTTTATTGTCTCTACATAATCATCATTTAATGATTTTGTTGTGGCTGTCACTGCTTCTTGCATTCTAGCTTCTATCGATGCCGATCCAAACAGTCCACCTGCATGAGGCCTCTTGTACTCACGGTGTCATTTTTTCTCCAGGAATGTCTAGGCCTTCCTTTTTCCTTCTACTGAGTGTACATTCCCATACTTTTTTGGCAGTCTCTCCCTCGACATTCGCTTTAGGTACGAACTGTACAAAATAATACTGACGCAGAACACAAATTACTACCAATAAAAATAATTACATTTTTACCTTACTGCTTTAACTGGCTTTTGCTCATTAGAGCTTCATCAGAGACTGCCACTAGGAACACTGTCCATTCTGCTTTTGGTGAGGGCACCAAAAGATCATTGTTGTGTGTGTGTGTAATATGTTCAAATAGTAAATTGTGTCTGTTCATTTAGGATGTTGTTTCTATGTTGTGTCAAGAATATCTAGTTTTCGGCCTTTTGTGTGTCAACTCTTCAACTATGATAATGATGATGATAATAATAATAATAATAATAATAATAATAATAATAATAATAATAGTAGTAGTAGTATAGTAGTAGTAGTAGTAGTAGTAGTAGTAGTAGTAGTAGTAGTAGTAGTAGTAGTAGTAGTAGTAGTAGTAGTGTAACGGTACATAGGACCGTGTAGGAAATTGTCGGTACAGGCAAAATTAATTTATTGTGATTTAATGTATTAAAAGACATAAGGTTAGAATTTCCCAAATGTATACAATACAACGCAGTTTGCCAGAGCAAATCAACTTCAAGGTCACTGGCCTACGTGACATACGACTCATATTCAGACAAAGCAAGAATCAAACCATACGAAAACGTCATAAATAATACGACAAACGTAACAACGGTGATGTAAAACCATGTAGTCATCAGCGCTGAACAAAAGGGTGATGACGATTAATCCCTTCCACCTGCCGAATTTACAACATAATATCTGCCCCAGTCTTCAACGTACATTCAATGCAGTAGCACGCTACAAAATTCGCTGGCAAAGTATTGCCAGCCAAAGTGTTTTAAACAGTACAAAAATGTAATTAAAAGGCAGCAAGTACCATTAGCTAACAAACAAAGAAAATGTAAAGTAAATTCAGTGGAGTGAAGGAACAGACTGAAACATTAAAGTTCGGCGAAACACCTGCTGGCAATGGAGAACGTCTGAGGAGAAAGTGCGACATAGAAAAGTCAAAATCTATAACCATATCAATTTTATTATCTGAGCTCAAATAATTTCTAAATCACAATGTACAAATAAATTAATGTATGGGGAGAGAGAATGTATGCGTACGAATGAGTGCCGGCCTCTCAAAGCAAAACCATGAGGCATTGGTTTATGTAATAATATAAACAGAAACGTAAAGTAAAATCAATGATAACTGCAGTTAGTAGAGATGCTCTTGTTTATAAATTAAATACAGGAGATAAAAGAAATTAATAATTGAAATTGACGTAGTTGTAATATAGCGGAAGTACATAGCCGCTATTTTGTTTTGTGATCACGATTCCATGTTGTTGTTTTGTAAATTTTAATGATTGAAATTCAGAAATATTAAACCACAAGTTTTATTTCACCTAAATGTTGTTAGACTTATTATTTCGAACGCCCAAACTGTTTCTGTGCTCACTTAATAACGTGTCTTGGCCCTTAGTGAGAAAAGTAATGGTAGCCACAAAGCCACGTGTATATACCGGATGTGTGTTTTGAATTACAAGGTAAGTGCAATAAAGATTATTAATAAAAACGTAAAAGTAAGAAATAAAAGTTACAATGCCGCCAAGAACAGGGACTTTATTGTTTATATATAGAAATAAAAGTTACAATGGTGAACCGAACTAGGGACTTTATATAAAGTTTTATTTATATAAAATTAAGCCAGCAAACAGAAGCAGAGTGGGTGTCGAATTAATATATAACATAACAAGTGAGTAAGGGGTTATAGTGATTGTTAGGTTATGTTGTTGGTAGGTTAGAGATCTATAAAGCAACAATTTGAAACAAAAGATATTTAAACAAAATTTTTTCCTTAAAAAGGCAGACAATAATGACAGTGTCAATTTGAATGACACAGAAACAGAGTCAATGATAATGAATAATGTAGAAGTACAGTCTACACTCTACTCCAACGACAACTAGAATAAAAGAGTTGTCGGTGGATGATGTGTTTAACTTAATAAAAACAATGTCTGAAAGTATAAATAATAATTTTAATGAGAAGTTCAATGAACAGAGCGTAAAGTTTAACGAAAAATTTGATGAAGTAAAGACCGAAATTTAGAGACAAACATGTTATTATAATAAACAATTTGACGAAATGAATAAAAGGTTAGATGAGAAATTAAGTCAAATAAGGAATAAGAAGGTAAGTAGCAGTAGTAGCATTTAAAATGTTGGTTCGGTCGGAGGTAGCATCATTTCCACGTCTTCCACTGGCGTTGCCTCCTTGTCTTCCATATCAATTTCCTTTTCGGCCTCCGCCGCCCTTTTCTTCGATGTTGCTCGACGTTGAATTTTTCTTATTTCTCTGACTGGATAACCGCTGCCAAGCTTGAATTAGGAATTGGGCAAGTTATAGTAGCCTATCAATCACTAATTGAAGCCCCTTAGTTGGACGCCAATTTTGTAACAAAATAAAAAATTTCGTTTACAAAATAATTATAATTATTTGTGGTTTACCAAAATAAAAAATGTTGGTGTTTTTGTAAAATATTGTTTTTGTTGTTTCAGTATTTAGTACATAAATTTCGTAATTGATTAGTGTAAAAATTTAACTCTTTTATTTATTTTCCAGTGTACTGTATCACTTTGAGTTTTAGAATTAATTTCTGAGTTAATTGTGTTATCGCCAGCACTAATCGATAGACGGTTCTTCTTCTTAACTAGGTATTCTCCTTCCACTTTGGTAAAAGCAGCCTTTCGGATAGTCCGTGATCTCAAATTTATTTTATTTTTAATTCTATTTATTAAATTTACAAATAAATAGAAACCAATTTGCAAAAATTTTAGATTTATTAACAATTTGTATAATATATCGAGTGTTAATCGATTATTCAACAGTAGTATCGACTCGTTTCTCAGGGCCGTCGATTAATTTTTACATCTGTATTTTATATTAATTATTAGGTTCTTTGAACGGTTGTTTTATATAGTCAGAGAAGGGTAAGGTCAGGAAAGTATAACACTTACATGTAAAAAGCTTAATAATTAAAAATTACAACGTTATTATTTAATATATAATGTTTATTAAAGATTAAATTTTGAACCATTGAAGTCTGGACGATCGTATAGGCAAAGCTCGCTTTGAATTGTGGGAGTCAAGACGGCGGCTTCCGTACTGCTCCTGTTTTAATGAAGTCGGCTCGACGAAAATTTCTTCCAATATATGTTGTCCCTTCAAAGTTTCCTCGTCTCCGCAGTTGTGATTATTCCTTCTGGTGTTAGTGGATTGGTCCTGGTTAAGTGTTTTGTGGTTTACTTCGATAAAATGTGTGTGCTAATGTTTAAATTCACTTCGGTCAATTAGGTCGAAACTCGCACTACTCGTCTCGTTATTAAGAATTATTTGTTTTATTGGTTTAATTTATTATTTCACTCCTTTACTGTTCCGTATTACTTTAGTTTAATTGTGGTATTAATTGTTCTCACTGAGTTTAAGGTTTAAGTTCAATTTTTAGAAAGTTATGATTTTTTCACTGTAGACTAGGCTTACAGACCGATCGCCATATTTGTCTGCTATATAGGTTAATATAAGCAAAAATCTTGTTCAAGTGTGCTCGACAAGGTCCAATAATTAACTGTTCTCATTTCCTTCGTCTCCTGAAAAACGTCTTAGCCAATTTAATATTAGCAATACATTGTTTTAAATCTGTTTGGCTTCCGCTTCATACAGAAAATTTACATTATATTACTGAATATATTTTTGCTATTATTTAATTTTATGAAATACTAAATATATAATCTCTTTCTTTAGTTCATTCTGCTTGATTTGATACCAAATAAGATAGTTTTACAAAGTTTTTGATCTAAAATGCTATATTTCTTTCATTTTGAAAAAGTAGGCTTTAAAATTTACTTCCTGTCCTTCCCCAAATGTTTGTCATTTTATATGTTATATTTATGATTGTACTAAATCTCAGATTGACATAAAATGTTTATCTTCCCTTAGTTTCTTGTAATTTTATTAAATGGTTATCTTTTTAATTATTATTCATTAATTTGTGACTCCCCACTCTGAATTTTCAGTTAGTACATTTGCATTTTTTCTTCTAATTCTTCCTATCATTTTACCATATCCTTCTAAATCCCCCCAAAAAATTTTAAAAATTTAAAACTAGGCATGTAGGAAAGTTTGTGTAGTATCTTTCACTGAAAACATTTTTTTTGCCATATTTGTATAAGTAGCTAATATTAATATTTCCAAAGGCTTAAAAACAATTTAAAAAATTTAATCGAAAAAATGATTGTGTTTTCATTTGATTCTTTTCAAAGTTCCCAAATTGTTTCAACAAAAGAAATGAAATCTAAATTAAATAGGCATGTGCAAGATCGTTTTCGAATACGTCTTTGCATTTTGGCTGCATGATGATAAAACTAGTACGAAAACACAATAGGACTTTAGTTGATTTTGAAAAACAATTTAATGGGTAAAACAGCAAAAATTCCGTTGTAAGCAACACATTATGCTACTCTATTTTCAACGCATGAATATTTTCAAATACAACCTACTTGCCAGGCCCGTGCTTCACAATTTCGCGTACTCTTCAAAAACATAATTTACTACTTCCATACGTTAGTAAATAAAAAATAAACAATTGCTTAATCAATTATTAGAACTAAATATCTTCTCCGCTACTTATAATATCCAGCTATTTATAAAAAATCTTGTTATCAAAAAATCTTGCGGCAGCATTACAAAAAATATTGTTCCATCGTATGCTTTATAAATATTTGGGCATAAATGTTCCGTCAAAAGGTTTGGTTAGCCGTACCCATCCTTGTTATGTGATTTATCGCTTGACATTCATTCAGGCAGGAAAATGTTCCTAACATTTATTTGCGCTATTGTCCATAAACAATTGTTTAATCTGCACCTATTTACTTATTTATCTTCAATCTAATTCGGTATATTTCTTGTGATATTATTGAAAATAAAATATTCAAAAAAAGAAATTTTGAAGCACGGGCCTGGCAAGTAGGTTGTATTTGAAAATATTCATGCGTTGAAAATAGAGTAGCATAATGTGTTGCTTACAACGGAATTTTTGCTGTTTTATCCATTAAATTGTTTTTCAAAATCAACTAAAAGTCCTATTGTGTTTTCGTACTAGTTTTATCATCATGCAGCCAAAATGCAAAGACGTATTCGAAAACGATCTTGCACATGCCTATTTAATTTAGATTTCATTTCTTTTATTGAAACAATTTGGGAACTTTGAAAAGAATCAAATGAAAACACATAATTTTTTCGATTAAATTTTTTAAATTGTTTTTAATCCTTTGGAAATATTAATATTAGCTCCTTATACAAATATGGCAAAAAAAAAATGTTTTCAGTGAAAGATACTACACAAACTTTCCTACATGCCTAGTTTTAACTTTTTAAAGTTTTTTTTGTTTTTTGATTTAATAATACGCTATAATGTTTAAATACAACACGGTTGACTAAAACACGAATTCTAGCTTCCAGTTTGCTTAGTCAAAATGTCTTGACTATTTTCCGAACAAAATACAACTTTTGTATATTAGAAAGTTTATTTGATTTGTAAGATTATTGTACTTAGTTTTTTGTTCTTAAAGTCGATCATTACTATAAAACAAATCGTAATTGTATTTTAATAAATGTTCTGAAATATCTGTGTTAATCTTAAATAGTGACAGAATTGTTACTTTGTATACCTTTGCACCTACAAACGTACAATACTGCCACTCTTGTAGAATTAAATTATCGTACGTTAGTTTATCCCATGCAACTGAAAAGTATTTATGCAAAAGGTTTACTTCTAACAGAAGCTGAGTACTTATAATTTGTAATCGTTCATTACAGCATTTTTAAATTTTTCCTTAAGTAAAATATACATACGAATTAATTTATTTTGTATACTACCCCGTAACTTGTAACACCCTGCACAGTATTAGAAAACCCAGTAAAAGGGCGTCCATGGAGGTAACATTATTTGTGTTTAGGTAATTTTTACGACTATTTCAATCAATTCCACACGTCTATAATAAGGTTATAATTTAGGAACGGAAAATACATTAAACATTTATTTAATTGATAATAATACACTTTATGAAACAATTACAGTAAGTGGATAGTAAAATGGTACGTTAATTTTATAGTAGACCTAAGTCAGCTATCATCACCATCAGCCGTGGCTCTGCAACCATTGGTGGGTCTTAGCCTGCTCCAAAATCGATTCCATTCTTCCCTATGACGTGCCTTGGCTTTTCAGTTTCTTATGTTCGGTTTTCTGAGATCCTCCTCTATCTTGTCTTTGAATCTACTTCGGGGTCTTCCCAGTGTTCTACTAGCGATTAGTTTCTGGTAGAAAATATGTTTCGTAGGCTGTCCTTCCTCCATTCTCACTATGTGTCCAACCAACCGTAGCCTCTATATTTTCATTATCCTGACAATGTCCAGCTCTTTGTAAAGATGGTATAGTTCATAATTATAGCGCCTGCGCCACATTCCATTGTTTTATACTCTTCTAAATATGGTTCTTAGAATCCGCCTTTCACAGCAAACTAGAAATCTCTCGCTATTTATTCTCTTTATCCAGGTTTCTGAAGCACTCGCTGATAAGTGTTTCGTAAATTTTGTGCTTTTTTAATCCATAATATGTTTTCTTTGAAAGATATATTCTTCTTCTCATTTCAGTGTGGTGATGTTAGTGCTATTTATCTGGGAGCCAAGATACATGAAATCTTTTACAGCTTCTATACGTTTTGTGCCTATTTCAAGGTTTTGAAGGGCTGGGTTTAGTGGCAGTTTGTTGGTAGTATACATAGCCTATAGTTTGTTTTATCTAAGTTTATCTGCATTCCAATTTTATTTACAGCTCTAATGCTGTAAAGGCACTAATGAAATCTCGTTTTGCCCTGGCAATTAGAGCAATATCATCTGCGTATGCTAAAAGGTGTAGGCCTATACTTTTGTTTAGAATCGAACCTCTTGTGTTTATTTGGGACTCTCATATCGCTTTTTCTAGTGCTAGATTAAATAACAAGCATGACAGACTATCTCCTTGTTGGAGTCGAGTTCGAGTTGTGAATTAACGTGACACGGTTTTCTGCGCTTTAACTTTACGTTGTACTTTCGAGAGAGATTCTTGGATTAATTTAATTAAGTGTGTAAATAAGATACCAATCTTGAATTCCTTCAATGGTTTGTACAGTGCCATTCGGTTGACACTGCCATAAGCCCTCTTAAAATCAGTGAATAAGTGGTGTGTTTCTATGCGCATTTAAAATCAACGAATAAGGGGTGTGTTTCTATACCAAATTTTCGTGTTTTTTCCAGGACCAGTCTAACCATGAAGATTTGATCAACTGTAGATTTTCCTGATCAGAAACAGATTTGACTAGTGACAAATAAAATTTGTTGAGGTAAAAGTATAGGCCTATACTGTGGGAATATATAGAAGACATCACCAGCGGCTGGAAATTGTAAAAGTAAAAATACAAATCGTATAACACAAGACACGGAACAAGGATAAACCAACAAATTGTATTAATTTTTATATAGTCCATTTTGACATTAAACGTTTTCTGCATTGTGCACTTTATAATTGTATACATGATCCGATAAAGAATAAGGAAAGTTTATACTAAAACTGATAAATGAAAGTTTGTTAATACTTTTGTTCGTTGTAAATACGCGTCGGGCGCACGGCACGGTGATGTGAAAGGTCACAATTAAAGTGAACTAAATAATTATTCTTAACGTGTACAATAATTTTGGAACAGTGTCAGTTTTGGCAACGTTAATTATATGGTTGAAAAATGAGTACAAGCTGTCAATATTTCCTCCTATGACGTCATGACATCATTCTTTACTCGCGATGTGTTGTTATGGAGGCGACCAACGGGACTCTCATGAATAATATCAAATATAAGTAATAATCTCGTTTGGTTTATTGTTTTTATGTTATAAGAATAACTTAAGGTTCGGCTACGCTCTGCGCAGACTTCCCAAACGCTGGTGTAGATCACGTCTGCGACCAGAAGAACTGCCAAGTCCAACAGTACTGTTGCTTTTATCCGTATCGGTAATGACGGCTACGTCTCACAGTCGTTTTGTGTTTTTATTTTTCTTATAACGGCAATTAACTCGGCCGTTTAAGTTTAAAAAATCCACCGTATTGGAACAAAACGCAGGAGGAGCTTCAGGTGGCTGGAGGAACCGTTTCAAAATACCAAACGTCGGTCGGCATTATCTTTATGTAACGCTTTGGTCTAACAAAATTATTAATGTGAACTAATTAATTTGCAAACTCGTGAGATATTTACAAACGGACTTTTGTGGACGTACTTTGAGCGACAAGATGTGTACCCTATTCAGTTCCAAGCGTTCAAGGTCGCACACTCAGTGGTTCGTCCATGAAAGATTAAGTTTACTCAAATAAGTGTTAAAAGTTTGAATCGCTTTTATACAACCCAATACGACCATTAATCAACTTCAAAAAAGCACCTACCTACAAAATAGCAAAACTAATAACACAAAAACTAAAAAATAATCATCTAACAAATAAGAGTCATAACATAAAAACTACACACGAATTAACAGACAAACTAAATGTAATAAATATAGATGAAAACACATTTTTCACATTATGTGATATCACAAATGTGTACACAACATCCCACTAGATGAAACAATAGACATAATAATAAATAAATTTAAACAACAAAATGAAAACACACAAGGCATAACTGAAATAAAATATATTCTCCAACTAATACTAAAACAAAATTACTTTGACTTCAACAGCAAAATTTATCAAGAACAAGAAGGTCTACCAAAGGGTTTTCCATTATCTAGTATAATAACAGATATATTATTACAACACATAGACACCAAAATACAAAAAATTATAAGTTCTTTTATTCAAATGGCATATGGATAAGATATGTAGATGATGGACTATATATATCTAATAACAAAAACACAAATACAGATAACACATTAAAAAAGTCAATAACAAACGTCCAAAAATACAATTCACAAAAGAAAAAGAAAACCACAACAAAATTAACTATTTAGACATAACCATCACATGATACAATAACCATCTACAATATGCAATATATAGAAACATCAAAATTTCTCTTATACAAGAGTTGTAAAGTCCAGCCCACATGCTTTAGTACACAATGGTGTACAATAACCACGTAGTGTCCGTCCACCTCTACAATAAAGCCCACAGGATACAAAAATACAGCCGTTCATCATACGTATTCAGTTGGATTTTAAGAACATATAATATTTATCTGTGTATCTGTATGCTCAGGTGGAAGTCACTTTCCCAAAATTTGATTTCAGTTTTTGTACTTACAGTTGCCAACTTGCGGATGCTTTGCAGCGTTTTACAATAACTACCTTAATTTAGTCTTTTAACTTCCGTTGCGTTGCCTTTCCTATCTCTCCATTTCCACGAAACTGTAACAAAAATAAAAATTGTATATTAACGAAAGAAGACTTTCTCATGTTGTGTTAAAATGTTTGTGGAATCACAAGAAGAAAATTTATCAGATGATAGGTGATTCTTAAAGAAACTTTCCTTGTGTTCAATCGCCGACGCGCAAAATCGAATCAAACTTTCGACACTTAATTTGAGTAAAGATAATCTTTCATGGACAAACCACTGAATGACCGAACTTGAACGCTTGGAACTGAATAGAGTACACATCTTGTCGCTCAAAGTAAGTCCAGAAAAGTTCGGTTGAAATATCTGGGGGACCGTTTCCCAGGAGCTTGAAAATGTTTACGATATTTTTGATCTTTTAAGCTTTTTGGCGTTTTGATTATTTTTTCAGCTGTGTGCTCTAATATAGTAGTAATTGTTTTTCAAATATACAAACAGATTTATTACATAGCATTAGGTTAGAGTGTACTGTTACGTCCGTCTCACTGATCGTCGTATGGTACAGTGGAAACAAAATACAGACACCAATGAAGTCGCTAATTACCAGGTTTAATTAATCACAAATAACAATTTGTAAGCAACTAGTACAATAATTCAAGTTAAATTTGTCCACATGCATTAATAATGTTAACTATAAAGAATCCCGCACTAATTATAACACAACAACCATTTGATATCACGTGATAAATCGCCCAACATAAACTGACTGACAGAGCCAGCTACTCTTGTTTAAATAGGTAGCACAAGTGTTCCAGAATAATCCATAATACGCATCAACAGGCACTCTAAAACTAAAGAGTGTCCTTTTGTGCGACCTTGAAGAAACACGCACTTAATGGGCTAGGCGAGGAACGTGCATAACGACACTCTCCATTGTTCCGTGATTGCGTAACAGTACGTTTGAAATATGAAATATAGGAAAATCAGTTTAGTCAACAAATAGGGTCTATCTTGCAAACAAAGTTTCAGCAACGCGTAGCTTTATTGTCTTATTACCGTTTACTTCAATGGGACTGATTTCAGCTACTTTAAAAATAATAATGTTGATTAATCTTAACTTGTTATTTCTTTTGTATGAAGCCGACACGACTCCTTACAACCCCCTCCCCCATAGGCCAAATTCTAGTAATGCCACTGCAGGTGTCTAAAGCATGTACTCGACAGTAATGTTTTTTAAAATAATTACCCATTAGGATCCCAACCAATTCAAACGTCCTAATGCGTACAGATTTATTTAATTTGGTCTTGTCAACTCTAGGTGTTTGGTAATTAGAGGCCGTGTTAACAGTTAAGACTAATAATCTTCTGTTTCCGTAGGATGAATACCCGTAGACCATGTAGGATGGGCTCTACAAGATACTGGACGATTATTATCCTCACCAATGACTACAACGAACTGATAGACCTACATAATAAGGAGGATCTACTTTATGGAGAATCCTAATAACATCAATAGTTTTGTGGCGGCAGAATGAGATTGGACGTGGTGGACAGAATCGGAAGGAGTGTGGATTAATATGATACTGACCCAGTGGTATACATAGATGGTGGAACCAACACTGTGGGGACAGTATGTATGATGGGTGTGTTGGTTAAGGATGATCATACAACTGACTTTGTCTGTTTAGAGCCACAAGGTACGCTTGTCACTCCTGTGGTACCTGCAGGACTAAAGATTCACTTTGAGTGACAGAAATGCTAAGGTGGTGAACACGGACACTATGAGTAAAGTATTGCAAGGTAAAGTTAAGAAAGTACTTTAATGCTTATTTTATCAATCTCAATTGGTAGTTGTGATAAAATTAATAGTACTAAACCCAAGTATTAACTGTTTTAACCATAGGTGGTGAAGACTAATCCTTATAATTAATTTGTTGGTGTTATGGGAACTTTATCAAGCAACAGTGTTTGTATAATACTCATAGAATCGATCTCTAATAAATTAAAACAAGACACATTTACCTGTCTATCCAACAAATTATTATATTCGAAATTACGGTTATTAACACCAGCTTTCTATGCTACAATGGGAATAATACAATAGTTTATTATCTCGTCATACAGTTAATTCTTTACTTCTTGACATATTCTTGTCATTAATTAATTAAACATGATTTCAAACAATTCCATAATTTACAAGCTAAATATATATATATATATATATATATATATATATATATTGCGACAGTACAAATAAGTGATGTACTGAGCATTGAATATAAAAATTTAAATATACCTAATAAACTGTAAATAATTAATAATGTATTAGAAATAAGCATGTCAGGGATTGCAAGCTTGGCTCAGACAAAAATATGAACAGGTGTTTCGACCTGAATCGACGTGCACACACACACAAATGTAACTAAAAGTGTGTACACCAGTATTTTGCTAGTGTGTGTGAACGCAGGTCTATGCAGGCGAGTTTACCACCCCAAGATGAATAATTGCATAATTACTGTTTTTCCGTAATTATTCATAAACTATAATTAAGAAGTAAAATCCAAAAACACAATAAAATGTAAGAATATTTACTAAATACTGTGTACGAAAACCATGTGAAAGTGCCACACCGTACGAGTGTAATAGTGAAATAACTGTGTACAAATCGAAAGGGTTAAGTTGCAATGTCCACAATTACAGTGAACATGTGTTGTAAAAATAGTTATAAGATAAGTATAAGAGTATACTTACAGGACTCTGCAATTCGCAGAAATATAAGATATAGCGAAATTGACAAGGAGTGGGGGAACTGAACCCAGAAACAATTTCAGACATGTCGATTTTGTACCACTGCAGGTGTTGACCAAGAAATGGGTATAAATAGGACACACAAGCTACAGTGGTTCTCTTTCTTAAATCATCCACGGTGCAGCGGGAGCTTCTGCCCGTCCGCACAGAATATTTAAATTTTTGTAAATAATTTCATCCTTCCAGTTACATACAGTTATGTAACTGGATTGTAAAACAAACAATTTTTAAGTAGTAACAAAATTACATAAGAAGATCCACATAAGAAGATCAACTGACGTCCGAAACAGCACGAGGAGAAGTTCCAGAGAGCGATACGACGCTGGACAGACAGAGAGAGAGTCGACGCTGGACAAGAGGAGAAGAGAAAGGCGACGCTGGACAGAGAGAGAGAGAGAGTCGACGCTGGACAAGAGAGGAAGTCGACGCTGGACAAGAGGAGAAGAGAGAATGATGCTGAAGTTCGAGACGAGGACGATTACAGAGGGATCCAATGATTGAGTATGATTGACGACGATAAGGTGATAAACAACTTATTTATCTCTTAATCGAACAATTAACGTAAAGACAATTAAGGAGATTCTTGTTCTATTTAAAAGTAAGAGTCAATGTTTATTGTAAAATTTGAATTAAAATCATAGATGTTATTGAAATAAGATTAACGTAAACAAGAGCTCAAATTAGTATTGAAATGAAAAGAATACAAAGCATTTAAGTAAAAATTAGCGTTAAATAAATCAGTACTGAGAAACAAAAGATAAATTCAGTAACTATTGATATTTTTGAGTTACATTGCAATATATAAGAAAATATTTAAATATTGATATTTTGAAACACACTAATTGACTGAGTAGTCTGGAAATGAGATTTTTCGTTAATTCAATAATTAGTAGAATAGAATATTTAGTCAGTAAGGATGTATATAGCATAAGCCTTACGGCATAATAACGAATGTTTTAAGTCGAAGTAAGTGCCATGTGCACAATTTTATTAATATCAAATAAATTTGAAATACCGTTACATGTTACATAGAGTTCTTATTACAGATACACCTGAAACCCAAATTAAATGTTATATTGTTACATAATTTGTCGCTCTTGAACGTGAGGCCAGTCACGCCTATTTTTATGTATATCGTATCGTTGCATAAGAAATATCGCTTCCAACGTGGGGCATCACAGATTTATATTATATTTACTTATGCAGTTGTATCGTTATTATATATATATATATATATATATATATATATATATATATATCAGCGTTCCTTTGTATTTCTGTATACGAGTATGAAATAATACTTACATCTATTTAAATTATTAGATAACAGATTATCTTTATTTTTATGCCAATCATTTCTTCAAATGGATTCATTTAAAATGTGAATAAATATAATTAATTGAAGTTATGTATGTTAAAAATTTACGTATTTACATTTATGTTCTAATTATATGAATTTAAGTTCTAATGTTTAATTTCTCATGTGAGTTCTTTTAGAAGGACAGACAGGTGTATCTTAAAATAGTATTAATGCATGATAATTTTACTGTGGGTACGCATAATCCAATCTAGGGTGCGCAGATGTACTGTGTTCCCATCTAGCCGTCTCCTTAGGTGTGTCTAGTAGACGCTGTTTCGCTCCCGACTTCTCTGACCACCGGATAGTTTGGATGACTCATGGTGTCGGTCGTTCTCGTAGTGACTGATTCGTAACACATTAACAACTCACTCCACCACTCGTTCTCGTACGTTAGCTGCCTTCTCGGTATGTCAGGTTTCTTACGATATTTACTTTAGTATAAACACCGTTCATTAGCTAATACGGTTATTCTCATGACGTTAATTTACATTTTGCAAAGTAGTTATTCAGTTTAAGTAGTCCAGTACCGTTAGTAACGCATGATATAATCGAATTCTCACGAGTCACGAAACTAACACTTGCTAGATTCTCTCGATTTTTACTTCTTAACTTTTACTAATAAACTCTCAGTCCTCACTTTGCCAAAATTTAATACTAAACTCTCTGACAATTACTAATAGGCTCTGTAATAATACGTTACACATACTGTTCACTCATGTTGACTGTAAGAAAATTTTAAAATAGACCCCTTTCACGCCTAAGTTAAGTGTATATATTCAACACACATAATTCTCCCACTAGCTTCCTAATTTTTACTTTTCTCAGTTTTAATTGGCCCTCGTCTCTCTTCTTTTAGCAAATTTAGCTCTTGGAACCCACCTACCTCCCAAAGCTGTTCTCTGATAGGTAACGTCTGTTCCCCTTTCTTTCTTACTCTTGGTTCAGTCACCTCTGCCGCGGTATGTCTGATCTCAGAATCGTAAATCTTCCTGGCGTTTTTATATGCCTTTTAGCCCAAACAGCACTTAGTTTCTCCTAGAGTCCCTTTACTTTGTTGTTTTACGATACGTCCATATACAGGCAGGGCGACGATGAAGAATTTCACACTCCATTGTAATAACTCACACTCCTTGTTTCTCGCCATTCATCAATGTCATTGCAACCGTCGACACATAGTTGTTTTTTTTAGTCAAAGATATTAACGCTAACCAGCTTAAATACAAATCGATAATCAAGGAGTTTCAGTTATGTTATGGTTAGCAAATGATAATACAGAGAACGTATATGGAATAATAATTCACTACTCTTAAAAATTATCCACAGGTTAAATTATCATCATCATCATCATCACCTTGTCCTTACAACGGTTAAAGCAAAATTGGTTTGTTCCTGTTCTAAGCATATAAATCGTTTTTAGCTAGTCACTCCAACGCTGCTTCGGACATCCCTCACCTATCTATGCCTTCGGCTTGTAATTCATTAGTTGTTTGGGGTTGGGGTTCATCCATTCGGTTAAGATGTTCAACCATTTCAGTTGATACTGGGAAATGTATCGAGTATACTCATAATTTTCACTTCTGCTGTATGTCTGCATTTCGTCTGCGGTCTTAAGAATATGGCTGAGAAATCGTATTTCTGAATACGACTGGCCTGGGATTTTATTAAAGGCCAATTCTCAGACCCCAAAGAGAAATCTGGAGAGGGCCATCACTTAGTTGAACGCCAGACGTATTTTTTTACTCGTTGATTTCAGAGTTTCCCTGGTGGTCTCGCTCATGTGGTTAACTTTACGTAGCTTATTGACTACGTCATTGTTTGTAACATAAAACACATTATGGCTAGGCAGATATTCCAAATTGCTGATCTGCTCTAGAATAGCACCATTATTAAGAATGTTTGCTTACATGGGGTTAATAAATGACCTTAGTCTTAAATGTGATTACTTGGTAATCCAAAATCCTCGCAAATTCGCTGCAATGAGTGTAAAGCCATCCCGAGTTCGACAAACAACGTATCAAGTGGAGAGTTGCTAATTATAAAATGCTTCCGAAGTTTAATCATTCTTGCCCTGAATATCGCGTAGGCCTATACTTATTAAATAGAAGACAGGTATAGCTGACTTGAGGAGAAGTAGCACCTTTCCTTCGGGTTGACTGGGCACTGGTCCTCACAAGTCTCAGGGTTGTAGGAAGCGATGGAGCCTCAATGGAGCCCCTAGCTTCTACCCAGCCAAGATCGTACTGCGTGATGAAGAGCCACATTCTGTACGAGGTGGCCCTGTTTTCGCAGAACATTACGGATCTAGACTAGGAGGTCGAGAAACATCCCTAGTGAAGGGCAGCAGCACCCACCAATTGGCATTGTACCGAAGACGGTAGTAGTCAGACGGGCCCATAACTGAACATCACCGGGCGGAACTGAAGGGCAGTGGTACGGCAGGTGAACTGCGAGAATGGACAGGGCTCTATAGCCGAGGTAAAGGCAGAACACCCTAAAATCAAAATACCTGGTCCTCCAGGTTGGGGGTTGGGCGTGAGGGAGACAACCTCACCCTATGGAAAGCTATTAGTTGCGAACGCTCAAGATAGAGTAAGTAGTCGGTAAACTGTGTATTGAAATGCTGTCGAATTTATTAGTGATTTACTGCAAATTGCACTATTTTAATTTTACTACTGTTTATGTAAAAGAACAAACTAATTACTCTGTTTCTGTTAACCATACAAATTAAAATAACTTTTATCCCTTATAATCTAATACATAAAATATTTATTTACAAGTTCTTTGTATATTTTGTATATGTTGAAGTTTATAAAAAAACAAAGTCACTTCCCTTTTATGACGAATGCAGGTCGAGATGTGGATGAACCGGTCTGGAATACAGGTGTGGGTCGTTCACTCAGGATACAGGTGCGTTGAATCAATCTAGAATCCAATGTGAGTCTTCCCCGTTGTCCGGCGTTCAGGGTCGTTCTCGGGTTAAACTGTTCTATAAATTGCAGTTAATTAATTTTCACCTTTATTTTATTTTTCTGCAATTTTGTGTATTGGGCCTACACACATACATCCAGTCTCCTTGCAGTTTCTTTGATCCCTATTCGGACATCTTCCAATTCCCCGGATTAGCACTATTTAAAATTTGCGATTACAGCAACTATCGACTTTTTAACTTGTGTTCGTATTGCGTCTAAACTAGAGCAATACGTTCTCACGTTTTCGAGTTCACAAAGAGACTGTCTGTGTGACAAGAAATTAGAATTCGACTAATAATTTGCCCTATTTATCGTACGCTATTTATTTATTGTCTAAAAATACTTAAAACTAACAAATGTCTCTTAGCGACATACAATGTTCAAGCCTGCAGTCTTTACTTGTACAAATTTTTATTTTAACATGATATCATATGCTTTGAGTTCCAGTACTATTTTATATGCATTTCTTACTCATTGCAATATATATAGATGATGCGTACACCGTTGGAAAATAAACCTTGCATAGCATTTTATGATTGGTAAATAAGCATATGACATGTTGTTTTTTGCTAATGACCAGGCTATCCTGTTGAACTCGGAACGCGCTTGCAGATGGTTGTACAATCATAGCCCTGAATCAGAAAGAATTTAGGATTACAGATATCCATATTGAAGACTAACGTGATTTGTTAGCCCCATGCAACACAATTATTGTTGTAAATGGTACTATTCGGGATTAGGTCAACAATTTTGAATATCTGTCTGGCTAAAAAGTGTCGTATATTTACAAAAAATGGTGTGGTAAATAAGCTATACAAGCTTAACCATATGAGCTCTAAAATCAAACAATTAGTAAAACACGCCAGAAGTTTTACAAGCCGATGTGTCCTTTCTCTCATTTTTTATGGGTTTGAAAATTGATTAATAAAATCCCAGACCAGTCGTAGGCCTATTCAGAAATAAGATTTATCAGGGACGTAACAGATTATACTCTTCAACGCCGTTCACGAATTGCAGATTTACAGCAGGAATTGAATATTATTAGTATACTCGATAGGATTGACCAATATCAGATAAAATGTTTGAAACATCTTAAGCTAGTGGATGACTGCCGCATACTCAAAGAGGTCTTCTGAATAAGAATACTCAGAGAGGGACGTCTGAATAAGAGCTAAAGTTATCAGCTGTAGACCATATGCTTAGGAGCTGAACAAACGAGTGTTGGTTTAATCCTTATAAAAGGAGAAGAACACGATGATGATTTTGTAGATTTTGTATCTATGTAGATATAATATCTCCAGTCTAGTGTACCTATTATTTCACATGTTTCCTACATTGTCATTCACTTACCATAATCTACCTTAAACTTCGTGGTTATCGGTTATTATCAGCTTCTCCGCTTTAGAATCTCTCACTATCTGGTTATAATCAATTGGTATTTACCTTAACTTCACCTTTCAAAGGTATGTTTTCATATTGTTTACCTACGTCCAGGCTTCTTATCGTTCCTGTGATTCAAGCATAACTCGTGGGCCCTATACAGTCCACTCTCCAAACTTACACCTCTCTCAACGTTGGTGGTTTCATTATCGACATATACAACTAAGTCTATATGATAGTAAGCTCCTTCCGACTCTGTCCACAATGTCGTACAATCTCATTGTAGCACTGGGCGGCACAAAGCTGTTGATATTATTAGGTTCTCGATATAGGGGTCCTCCTTATTATGTATCTGTTTGATATCA
The DNA here is from genome assembly GCA_034769895.1 of Magicicada septendecula. NCBI lineage: Eukaryota > Metazoa > Arthropoda > Insecta > Hemiptera > Cicadidae > Magicicada > Magicicada septendecula. The sequence continues at coordinate 352,198,791 of CM068375.1, forward strand.
TTATTGTTGAGGTTCCAGCAACAATGTAGAACTCACATGGTCCAGCCACGTACTGTGTCTGTGCAATATTCACGTTATGATAACGGACGTTTATCTACCTTAACTGTTAACACGGCTTAGTTCCATGTTTATCAATCTTAACTGATAACACGGGGTGGTACCGGCCTCGGCCTCTACTTAACAAACCCCTATAGTTGAAAACACCAAATCAAATATTACAACGGTACAACTTGCATATTTAATGTAATTTAAATTTGTGGAGCCCCACGATTTTGGAGCGCCAAAATTATACAACGTAACTACAATAGTAAATTAATTTTTGATGTGTTTACATTCATACAACCTTACTGAGACAGTATATGTATAATTGGAGTTCAGATGTAATTATAATAAGAGTAGTCCTTTTAGGAATATGTTTTCATTTATTGATTCAAACAAACAAAATAAAAATAAAAGTTATAAGATAATAATAATAATTATTTCGCCATAAGCACTTCATTATCTATTGTTTCGATGGTTCTTTGGATGCCGTACATTTATCATAAAAATATATTTTATATCTTATGTCTTATATTATCAATTCTACGTAAAACATTTCTTAGTCATATTATCAATTCTCGACTACTCAGTCTGAATGTGTGCTATATAATTGGTAATATTTACCTTATTATTCTATACAAAATTTAAATTGATTAAATCAATTGTTACTTCTCTAAGCAAGGATTTAAATAATTTTTAAATTGACTGTTCATCATTAAAGAAAATATCATTAAAGATAATTCTGATTACAAGTAAATTACATTCTCTTATCTCTATCTACATAGTTTTTCTTTAATTTAAAATGTTTTTATTAATGTCTTTATTCTTTTATTACTACAAATTGGTTTTTCATCACCTCAATTCTGCAGATTGTCCCATGTCCTCCAGTAATCCGTCGGTCTTCTCCTACTGGATGTCCTCTTGCGTTTTCCGGCTCCACTGGTCGTTCTCCCGTCTCTCGTCCGTCATGGTCCCATCGGCTGGCTGTAGAATGGAATGACGTGTTGCTCCGGATCGGCTGCTGTTGTTATATAAACCGTCTCTATTGCTCTGCGTATCGTTCCTCTGTTTGATGTTCTCTCGCCATCGGTCTAGGGTTGATGTCCGTAGTTGTAGACTGTTTGTAGACGTCCGACGATTTTAGTTACGGTACTTTTTTTATTACTACTTGAAATAAAACATTTTCCGTAATACTTTACAGTTTATAATATAAAATCTTGTCGATGTTAGACGTAGCGTCTAACTCTGTCTGAAGTAATTAAAATTTCGCGTTTCTGACGGACATAGCGTACCGCCACGACTGAAGACTGTTTGAAGATAGAGTTTGGCTCTCCTGGGCTCGTATTTATTTCGCCAAGGAAACCACACCTGTTGGCTCAGGAATATGCAAGTCAAAATCTGTCCGCAGCGTCTGTGCCCCCACTCTCGTTTCATTTCACATATTCGCACTTTTTCGCCAATCGCAGTGTTTAATGCGGATTTCAAGGTGATCTAATATTGTCTAATTTAATTACACATACGCTATGTAATTATCATAATGATCGCATCATTATTGTAATTACTATGCTTTAGAAATCGCACAGAATTCGCACTGCACATGTGTCTGATTTTTACGCATTTTTAGTAGTCTTTACACTCTTTCTAATATTTATCGTTTGCTTAAAAATTAAATAAAATCTTAATCTAGCATTTATTTGGGGTGAGATTGCAAACTTTCAGGCTCGAACAGGCTTCACGCACACACTCTATTTACTTGTGTACACGCTCACAGCGGTAATAGCGTGATGTTTCCTGTTGATTCCTGTTTATAAGCTAGCTTCTAATTTCACATCTGCTCGTATTACTAAAATTAATTTAAATATTTATTTTATTTCATATATGCGCATTACAGCATATGCTTGTATTGTCGCAATATGTCTGTACTTTTTAGGTCGTTTGAACTCCGTTGTATGTTCCAGTGGGTAATTATTAGAAAAGATTGCTGTCGTATACACGCTTCAGACTTGTAAACTTATAAACTTAAAGTTATGAACACTGACCTTAAGCATATTGCCATTTGTCCTACCGCCGATGGACGCATCCCCATGCATGTGAGGTGCCTTAGGTTCCTCGCCTATCTTCTTGTAGCGCTGGTGGCTGGGCTGTAGCGACGACAGTACAGTGATGGGTACTGACAGATCTGCTAAACATTCCTAGAACCAAACCCTTTAATTAAGAATTAATAGATAAAAACCGACGATTAAAAGTACCTTTGAAATATAACTAGTTTTAATTTTCTCCAGAATGTCGAATTAAAAATAAAGTGATTTTAGTTGATCTCTCACTAGTGACAAATAAAATTTGTCTGAGGTAAAGATTTTTTGCCACACGATCTATACACTGACGAGAGCATGGGGGTGCCGTTTTATGTCTAAACTCAGTAGTGCATTTGCAGTAGTCTGTCTCTCTGTAAAACTGAAGGCATTAACAGAGACGAAAGAAACTGTAAAAGTAACAAACAAATTTATTACTTAAAATACTTAACAAGGATAAACGAACAAATTATATTAATTTGTTCATGTTTGCATTGAAATCTGACAGCCATCGCACAATAATGCATTACCAAACTTTTTTTGCAATGTCCAATTTTTAATTGTACGCTTTTCGATAAAAAGTAACGAAACGCTATACATAAACTGATATTAAACGTTTTTAACATTTACGTGAGTTTTAAATATGGCGTCGCTGGTAAGATGATGTGAATGGTCACAACTAAAGAGAACTAAATAATCACTCTTAACGCGTACAATAATTTTTTAACGAGCCTTATTTTGAAGTTAATAAAAAGAATATTGAACGTAACGATAAAAAAAAGGAAAAAACCCTATGTTTCCTCCTTAATAATGACGTTATGAGATGTACTCCAACAGCAATGCGTTGTTATGGAAACGACCAAGGGTAGAAAACTTAGAAGTGGAATTTTGAATAATTTCAAACATGAATGATTATCTAATTTGTTTATTAGTTTTATTTGTAGCATGACAGATAAGCCCATAAAAATGAATGGTAAAATGATCATAGAAATAAAATAATAACATAATTAAAACCGAAGAAAGCAAATTAAAATAAAGAATTAATTAAGAACCATCGTGGAATACAATCATTGATTAAAATAAAAGTTCATGTAAAATAAATGTAACAAGGAGTGATGAATCATCAAAACCAATTTAAAAGCTAAATATGAGAAAACAGGTAATAACCAGGTAGGATAGGAGTAGGTAAGGAAGAAACCCAGAAAATGACTAAACCCACAAGAAGGAAAGAAAATATGTTATAAGAAACAAGAAGAACAGAAGGGACCAATGAAGAAACATCCACAAGAAGATGAAGAAAATAATTTTATAAGAAACCAGAAGAAGAGGAGGAATCAATGAAGAAACAAGAACAAGACAGCATCCACAAGAAGAAGGAATGCTCTTATAAAAAACCAAACCCCTAAATAAATATAATAATAATAAATCAGAGTATAACAAAATATCAAAGGTAAAAACCACATGTACAATAGATGTAAACCAAAAAAAGTGTATAGAGTAAGAATTGAAAGTGAACAAATGTGAGATAATAATATAACACCAAAGACAAATCTTCATTATAATCTATAAATAGATTTCTTGATTCTAGTAAAACTGTATAACTATTTAGAATCAGAATCAAGGAATAAATAGAGAAAGTGCAAGTTTTAGTGTTATAGAAAATAAACCTTATATTTCAATATTGGTGTTCACAAACTGAGTAGATGATTATACTACAACTTTAAAGTGATTTAATTTGTGTTCATGAACAATAAATAGAGTATTATCATGACCTATAATACATGTGTTTTTGTAAATAACTGCCACTCTTTTTAAATAACATTCATTAGAATGAATAAAATAGAACAAGAGCAGGCCATAATAAAAGTGAAGTGACAAGGTATCATTACCACAAAAAACAAAAAAAAAAACAGATAAAAACTGATATTCAAACCTAGTTTAAGAAAGATAGGATAAGATTATAATAATTATATTTGTTTGTATGGAATAAGGTGTTAGCAATAGTTAAGTTTAAATGTCAGAATCTAACATTCCTTATTTATAATGTTTGTTGGGTATTCTATCAATTAATAAGTATACAATGTCTGAGTTGAGAAGACAAATATTAATTTGATTTATACATTATGTATTAATGGTATGAACCATGTACTAATTGTTAGTTTTGTTTACAATAAGAAAATGTTAATTTGAGTTATATGTTATTTGTTAATAGTATAAACCATATACTAATTGTTAACTTGTTAAAATAAGAAAATATCAATCTATGTAACAATAGCAATGAAAGTCGGAGAGGGTATAAATCAATATGTACTATTTAAAAAACTTTGTATGTAAAAACTATTAGAAATCTAGGCCAAATGTTAAAAACTAAAAACAGCATCAAATTTGATTAAATAAGTATAGAAATACAATTAAACTGAAGGAATTTACATAAGGTAAATCAGTAATAAAGTCATGTAATTATAAATATAAGTAAGGAAGATTTTGTAAAATTATAGCCAGAATTATTGTTAAAAATGGAAACGTAAGAACTCAAAATTTGGAGAGGGGAGTAATATATTACTGAATAATATTTTAAAACATAACCGATTAATCTAATTGCAAGAAATTAAGGGAAGATAAACCTTTTATTACAATCTGAAATTTAATATAATCACCAATATAACTTATAATATGGCTTCATTTGAAAGACAAAGACAGGAAGTTAGATTTAAATATCGGTATGGAGAACCATACATGACTTCCATATTCTAAGATTTATATTTAAAATCATTTTCACCCAAACAGCCAGGCTGTGTCTTACCTGCCTTTTTATTGCTGTATTAAATGAAAAATATTATATTACATTAAAATGAAAAAATTATAATTTTATTGCCTGGCAACAAAATTATTTTATTTTTAACAATTACCATTGTTTCAAAAGTTTAAATAAATTTTCAAGTACTTTACTCTTGTCAAAACGTAAAAGGTTGCAGGTAAACTACCCCTTCCCCTTAACCGAACTTCACCAAAATCGAAAGTCATTGAGACCTCTACAATTCAGGGACGTATGCAAAAAATTATTTGATTCTGTTTGAATTTGCGGCTGTTATCGTTTGCCATATAAAATACGCTTGATAAAAAAACTTTGCAGGTACACTACCCCTTCCCCTTAACCGATCTTCACCAAAAACAATAGGCCTTGAGTACTCTACAAATCAGGGCTGTATGCAAAACATTATTTGATTCTGTTTGAATTTGCGGCTTTTATCGTTTGCCATAGAAAATACCCTTGTTAAAAAAACGTTGCAGGTAAACTACCCCTTTCCCTCAACCGATCTTCACCAAAAACAATAGGTCTTGAGAACTCTACAATTTAGGGCTGTATGCAAATAATCTTTTGATTCTGTTTGAAGTTGCGGCTGTTATCGTTTGCCATAGGAAATACCCTTGTTAAAACATAAAACGTTACAGGTAAACTACCCCTTTCCCTTAACCGATCTTCACCAAAAACAACAGATCTTGAGAGCTCTACAATTCAGGGCTGTATGCGAAACATTATTTGATTCTGTTTGAATTTGCGGCTGTTATCGTTTGCCAAACAAACAAAATTACCCTTGCTAAAAAAAAACGTTGCATGTAAACTACCCCTTTCCCTCAACCGATCTTCACCAAAAACAATAGGTCGCGAGTACTCTGCAAATCAGGGCTGCATGCGAAACATTATTTGATTCTGTTTAAATTTGCGGCAGTTATCGTTTGCCATAAAAAAAAAATCTACAGACACACACACAGACACACAGACAGACAGCCACACACACAGACACTTTTCGGAAAACGACTTTTTTTCATGTTTTGAGTGTAGTAGAATCAGAATCTGCAATAATCTCGAACACGATTTTTTTTGCCATCACCATACCTTTTTTCCATTCCTTAAGGAATATGGAAGTAAAAATTACATAACAAAATGAAGAAACAGAATACCATTTTAGATTAAAAAACTTAATAAAACTACATTATTTAGTATCAAATTACGCAGAATGAACTGAAGAAGAAGATTAAGTAGTTATTAGCTAATAAATTTGAAGAATAACAAAAATATAATCAGTTATATAATGTAAATTATCACATCCACAGGATGCAATAGAAATTTCGAACAATGCTTTGAATAAGATTGTCTTGGCTAAGACTTTGGCCAAGGAAGAGGAAGTAAATTAGTTGATTATTGAACGTTGAATGATACACTTGATACGTGTGCTTAAAAACTTTAACCTAGTTACTACTACCGTAATGGCGAGCGTTTTCGAAGCCTAAAAGTGACGAAAGGGAGTTTCGATAAAAAACATATTTTAAACGGAGACCGAGTGAGATAGACACCTACAAACATTCAACTAACACTATACAGAACAGAACACCAGTGAATACAACATTTAAAACCCATTAAAACAGTAATAACACGTAACCATAAAAGTGCTAACATACGCCTAACATACATAAGTGAATTTGACTTAATACGACACTATTTTTCCGAATACAACACCAAAACTGAACCAGTGACACTCCACCAACACAAGAAGGAAGAATTGCAGCCACCAGGACGTAAATTCATAAGGAAAACATATTTATTAAACTTTGAATCAGCGAGGTGAGACAGACTCCCAACTACACAGTAGAGGCAGCCATCTTTGATTACCCATAACACAACTCAACACAGCCTTCTCTACGGATTTGGTTTGACAACAGCTTACTTACTATTATATATCAAATATTAAATCTGTATTTTAATTTTTAAGGTGATATATTTGTACTGTTATACTTGATAAACTTAACCCTTATTTCTCTGACTTACCATAAAATAACTGCTAAAAGAACCTTTTATATATAATTGTACGATAAAACAACACCCTGAGAATCGATTGACAAATCGATAAAGAGTCAAAAGATATTGAATTACTAATAAAATTTCTTATTTATTTCATACTTACACAGTTTTTTCATTCCTAGAATAAATAATATAATAATTAAATTTAGTAGAAGTAACACCAGGATCTCACCACGAAGAAGGAAGATAACCTCCAAAATAAGAAAAGTAAACAAATCGATTGTTCTTGGAGACGAATCTATAAAGTGGCGAAAGAATTTAAAAAATACCAAAAAGTCAATAAAACAATTAAAACAATAAATAAACGTTTCTGAACACCACAAAACATAATTAGTTAATTGTTTTTAATTAATTATATAAAAAAAGTTTTCATAAACAAAATTTTTTTTTTAAAACGAACGTTATTTTAAAATATAAACACGATCTATATATATTAGTAACATACACACAATACTCACGTTTAGTTACAATTGTCATTAGAATTACTTGAGGTTTGGTTATGTTCTGTGCAGACTTCCAGACCTCTGGTCATGACTGCGACAAGTTTTGCCAAAACCAACAGTATCGTTTCTTTTATCCATGTCGGTGATAACAGTTGGCGTCTCACAAAATTGTCCTGAACGTCCAGCAATTTTAAATTAGTTAATATGAATTTCAAATTTTTACGCCTTCCTATCGTTATAAACTACTTGCAGGTTTCATGTAAATATATCGATTATTTTTTATATGAACGATTTTTTTATACTGTACACTGCACACGCACATACACACACCTAAACACGTCATTAAATACTGTCAAACAGATAATAAAGATGTTAATGTTATAATAATTTCTTGCTGACGATTGACAATAGAATAACACCCATTGAATGAAAGAAACATAGAACTTACTCACATTTTACTTCTAAGCATGACTTAAAAATGTTTAATATGGTATCACTTTAAGTAAACTTTACACGCTATTCATTACTATGGAACGTTAACTAATAGCCTATGCGATAAAACTGAGTAGTACTACGTGATCCATAACTGAGTAGTATTGTTACGTATGGTGTGTAAAAATATCTGATGCGTCGGAAATAAGTTTAGAATAGTGAAAATAATATACTGACCACCTCGGACCTTGTAGTAACAAGGTCGGACAAAATCAGAAGTGTTAAGATAATAACTGGAGCAGAAGTCTCCACTGACGTCATGGAAACCATGAAAACAAAATATCTAATATGGTTATGGACAATATAAAAGGAGGTCTCAAACGTCCGGCAACAACAGTGGACGTGGAGGATCGCAGTCTACACAGGAGGGCCAAAGCGAATTGGAAGCAGTGACATGCGAGATGTCGCAGACCCGCTGCAGAACTACACAGCGAGTTAAACGTCGCTTTGTTCAATAATTGTTGAAGAGAAAAAATAACAATAGTTAACAATGCCTTATGGGTTTTTTTCTATTCTTATAAACGCAATTAACTTAGCAGTTTAAGTTAAAAGAGGGCTACCATATTTTTTAGATCCAAAACCAGGACACATCGCTAAAATATATGGTGTTGAACAAGGACATTTGAGGAAACACTGTTAATATTCTTGGTGTTGACCGCAGGAGGGGGGATATTCTGTGTACGTTTTAAGTAAATCCAATATTTTCATCATATCGAAATTTATTTATAATTATAAGACCTTATTTAAAAATTTCGTACCACGGGTATGTATGCGGAGAGGGGTACAACCCACTCTAAAGACTGAAGGACCCAATAATTTAAAAATTGTATAGGCCTAATATATATTAATATATATATATAAATGTATATTGTGGGTAAAATGAAAACTACAAAATATTCAATGAAATATACAAAACATTCAATCGTTCAACTCTGTAGCAAAACATGTATAATGTTGAAATAAAGAAACTTTAATAAAAGGTTGTTATTGTTAAATGAGTGTTTTATTGCAAGTCCTGTCACTATGGACTCCAGAGTATTTTTGGTTCATCTAGGCCAAGGGTCTATTTTTAAATTTTTAATGTAACGGCCTAACTGTGGCCGTTACAAATGGTAGCAGAGCGTGGTTCCATCTATGTGCTTATCTGAAGCTGGCAGAACTTGCAATATAACTGGGTGTCGGTATAATTATTTAAAGTCTGAGTGGTTTTGAGTGGTTGATATAATTATTCTGAGGAAGGTGGAGTGGTCACACACATATGTATATATATATATATTTTGTAAAAAGACGAGTTTCCTCGTGTAACAATTTTGTAGTTCAAAATAGTATATTGATATTGAGTTTTTTTGTTTAATTTTTGTGAACGCTATTATGTCGCAAGTCGGACGCGTTCCGCGTTATAAAAGCGTCGTGTAGCCTGTGTGTCCTTACCTGTCCCTTCTCACTCTTTACTTCTTCCCGATAGGCGCCAGATTGTTTTTCCAGAAAACAATTAAAAGGTTCTATCTTAATTGTCTTACGGTGTTGTAGCATTCGATTCGAATTGTTCGCCGACTGGCTGGAACTCGAATCTCGCTTGAGTGGGGGAAACGTGTTACCAACGTAAAATAATGCTGGTTAATTCTACTCGCTGCTACAAAACACAACATACATAATATTTTGAAAATAATTACTGGACAGTTAGAAATGATTCACACTTTTTTATTTGGCTTTTAGAACTTGTTAATCTTCATTAACGCTTATACAAAATGTGGTTAATATAATATGTTTTAGCCTCGGTAATAAATAATCGTTCACTCAGCGGAAGGCTGGGTTGGCAATACAATGTTTTTCTGTCGCCACAATAGACGGCGTTTATTATTTACACACAATAAATTTGCCAATGGATCCTTTTAAGTACGACAAAGAAGTTTTAAAACAAGATAATTAATTATAATATATCACTTTATAATCGTGATAATTAAAACTGAACAAGGTTTACATTAGATTCAAAGTTGTGGTGTCAAAGTGTGTGACGGTGTCATTCGTGTAATACATAGGTTATAATCAGTTAGTTAGTATGCATAAAATATGTTTTATTTATCAATCTTTGAAAAAATAACACCATCAGTTATGGTGAGAGTTCACAGTTTAGTGTGAAAGTTGAAAGAGAATTTCTTTCAGATATTTAATTAATTCAGCAATACTTATCATCAGTTCCTTGGAAGTGTAGTGTCAAATAGTTAATGTAGGTTGGGTTCATCGATGTTGGTTCTTCGTTCTTCAAATATCTTGGGCTTCAGGTACGCCTTGCGTCTTTTTCTTGTTATTTGACTTATTTTAGTAGATCTGGATTTAATTCATCTGGTCCTTGGCCTGGGTTGGATGTATCATTCCCTCGTCAGTCAGTTCGGTCCTTCACTTCATAAAATATGGTCACATTGACTATTTTTAAATTAAAATTTGGGCCCTTCACGGCGTGGCGTCTCTTCTCGTAAGCGTCACTATAGTTTCTAACGTTTCTAACCGAAAATCGTCAATATTCTGCTGTTGTCATGGTAACTCAAAAATTCGGATTGGATAAACTCGATTTAAGACCATTGTTAGAAGATTTTAATTTTTATTCAAAAAGGTTACATATCTTCTGATTGCTATTAATCTTTGGTATTCCTTTGTAAGTATTAAATATCATCACCACTGTTTGTATTTTGTTTCAAAGATTAATTTAACATCCCATAAGGTTGGGTTTACTGATGTATTAACATTTGGGCAGTTATGTTGGTATTATTTAAATACACTGTTTTCTTATTTTACATGATTACTTTAACATTTCTCTCTTAATATGATTACCTAATTGTCCTTTATTGTTTACTTGCCTTAGGTTTGCTAATGTTATAGTTTAATTCTTAAAATTTGTAGTTTTTGTTGTTTTACAGTTAGGCATTTGCCTAGGCCTAAACAGCAATTGGCTATTTTTCTTAATTTACACAGATTACATTTTATTTTCCCTTTGTACCGGTTTTTGTTTGTTTTACACATGATTTGTTTACTTGTTGATTGGTTTTGTGTCTGTTTCTTAATAATTGTATGTTATTTTATTAGTTTCCATATTATGGCTTGTCTATTGTGTCATAACTGCTTTTTCAGTATTATTAGATTTGTCTGAATTTATCTTGTTTCTTAATTATTGCTTTTGTTTATAATTGAACTATTATTTACTATTCTCTATTACTTAAAACATAACATTTAGGTTTATGGTCTGTATAATTCCTACAGCCATATTCCTATTTCTCAAACATAATTATTCTTGAATGTCATTATTCACAATGTTCATACTCTTCATCTCCTCATACTCTTTGATTATGGCATTAGTGGCATTACTTGACATAAAAACATAAATACATAATCATGAATTAAACATATTAATACAATGATATATTTTTATGACTAACTCTAAATGACATTAAGCCATAACTGAATCTTCAACAACTGTTTACTATCTAATATTAACATCTTTTTTTATTATTATCAGTTTGTCAAATAAAAATATTCTTTAATGTATCATTTTAAATTAATGATATTAGATTCTTATTTCTATGAATAAAAATCATGTATTCTGTGTATTAACACAATGATAGTCATTCTTGCTTAAATACATTGGTAATAATATGAATTACCAAGTTAGAATACTAATGGTTACAAATTAAAATATGATAGGTAGTCAATACTACTCCTATCTGAACTCTATTAATTACTTAGTTTACTGCACTTTGGTTCAGTTTGTTATGTACACTGGTGTCCACTGATAATTGCTGTTAATTGCCACAGTCCTTTCTGTGTTCAGTAATTATTAGCTTTCACTCACTTTTACTACTCACTGATAGTTTTTTATCACTGTATAAATAATATAATGGTGTCTACCCCTAACAATGGGGTTCTATAAATTATAAATTATCTATAAAATATCTATAAATTAGAAACAACATAAGAGGTTGGAAAGGTGATGTGGACTGCGTGTGAGTAAACTTAATGAATACTAAATTATTTCTGGTGCAAGACAATTGATTTGCGAACATTGAGACTGATGCGAGATGCGTACGTTTAAAAGTGTAACTGTCTTAGTTATATATAGCTTATTGGTGAATGTAACATATGCATTGCTTCTGAATAATATTTTTTTTTGAAATTGTTTACGGACAAAACACCCCTTAAATGAGTTATCGTTTGGCCCGATCTATACCGCATTTTCAGGTGGGTGTATCCCGTCACGGTTAAGTTGGGCGATTCCGGCAGCGCTGTAGAGAAGTTACCCCCCCCCCATTATTAAGGTTGAGGTTGGGCCATATGGCAGTGATGTAGACGAGTTAACCACCTACATATCAAGGTTCAAGTTATTTTGTTGTATAAGTATGTGAGTGGTGGTAGGTTTGTTTCACCAGTGAGGGTGGCGTTGGGGCGGCCCCCCATGAGGTAGTGAAGTAATTGAGACGATGATCACTCACATATCAAGGTTTAGGATACCTTGTTGGCCATTAGGCATAAGTATGTGAGTGGTGATGGAAGAGTCGTAAGGGGTTAAAGTGTTAATTGGCTTCTGGGGTCTCAGTTGGGAGTTTAGCAGTCCTTGGGAGGTCAGAGCTCTAGCGAGCTCGCAATTCTTGTGTTTTTCCTTTTCTTCTTCTGTCTCTTGTCTCTGTATGCTGGCTCTGGCCAGGTCAGCATGCGGTACCGTACACTCACACACATACACACTCAGGCACACAGTTTTTCCTTCTTCTTGTTTCGTTTTCCTTGGAGCCTCTGTCTTCCTAAGAGCGGTAATTTCTCTGAGATTTTCCCAAAGCAGCCAAGAGATCTGTGCTTGTAATGGTAGGGCAGCCAAGAGGCTGTGGTTTTATTTGATTTTGGGGCAACATGCTGCCTTTTTGGGGTGATGGTGTGCCGGGACTACGAGTTTCCCGGCATGTTTTACATTTGAATTGCCGCAGCTTGGGACTGGGCGGCCTTGATCGCTATGCCGCGGCAGTCAGCGACAACGTATATAGTAAAACTGCCTGCCGTGACCTTGAATGGCGACGCAATTTAGTCAGTCACACTGTCAGTTGATCTGTCCTGGACAGCAAATTCTGACTGGTTGTTTGGCGAACCGACATCTGTTAAAGGAATACGTTACTCGTTCTGATTTCGTTTTCGCCTTCCGAGGCAAATTCATCTGACGGTCCAAGGGGGTATACATCCTTACGTAGCTTGCATCTATCATGTCTTCGTAATCAAGTAAAGGGCGTTTTAGGTTAGTAATTATTTTGTTCGACATTAATTTAACGATGGGTATTTATGTTATATTTGTGTATGTGTCTGTGATCCAAGTGTGTAAAGTCATTTTTATTGTAATACTTTCTGCTGTAGATTAAATTATACGTTACTTCCGGTAACGGTGAGAACGTAGCGACTTCGCCGTTAAAAGGGTCTCATAAGTAAAAGTAAATGTGGTATTCAATGAGAAGGTTCATATGTAACTTGCAGCTATTAGTAATTTTAAATCCCTGCTATCGCTTAATTAAAAGGTTCGATATGTCAAGAGTACTTGGAGTGTTGACAAAATTTATGACATTGTGTGTAGTGTGTGTTCGGTGGCGAGAGATTGTAGGGGTGAATCTTATTTGGTGACGGCAAACTACAAATAAAAATTGTTACAGGGTCCTCGCTTAGACGAGAAAGAAGGGGATGCGATGATGGTGACAATGACATCTGTCACCATCGGCAGAGCAGGATAGCGCACTACTACCTGAAGCCGTCAGATGCAGCAGCTTTACACCCGCAAGATCCAGGACACCGCTGGCCAGATGAATCAACTGAAATTTCTGGACTTTCCGACACACCACTGACATCAACCGGATTGCTCTTCAGAGTGCTATGTCAGTTCTTCAAACAGATGGGCGATTTCCAATATTTAAATAATTGAGCAGCAGTACACCGATTTTCAATCAATTTCAATGACATTCTACATCTATGTACAGACATTCTCTTATGGGTATCAGAAGCCCAGTGTTCGGTTCATTATCATTGTAATTAAACTTTTGATATAATTGAAATTGTAAGGTGTGACTAAGATGCAATCTGTTCAAAGCCTTTAACCTTTTCAGATAATCTAATTTTGTAATTCCTAACTGAGATTCATTTCTTGAAACCTGTGATTAGAATTTGTACATGATTTAAATTTGTAACTTATAAGTGAGATTCTAATTGTGAAAGGCTGCGTTTAAACTTTCCACATAATTTAATTTTATAACTTACCACTGTGATTCATATTTATTTTAACTTGCAAAAGGATCCATCTGTTCTACTGCTTGATTAACTTTGTTGTCAATAGTATTTGGTAATGATGATGAATACAGATTGAATACACACATATTTATATATATATATATGTTGATATAAAAAGCCTTACCTATGAACAGTATTTCCACATTTATAATGATTAAAATTTTGTTAGAACCAGTCATGTTACATACCTATATTTGTGATTTAGTTTATTAATTGCGCTTAAAAAGGATCCATTTGTTATACTGTTTGATTAACTCTTATTGTTAATAACATTGGTAATTATGATGAATACAAATTGGATATATATTGTAACGTTACGTAACCCATGCTCAAATATGATAACACAATCACCCGACTCTAAAGGTCAGAAATGGGTATTATGTACCTAGCTATAGAATACTTTGTACTACAGAACACTGTAAACAATAACAAAGTGACATATAGTGTACAAAGTGAGATATAGTGTACATAGTGAGAGGGTAAAGTTTTTAAAAAAAGAGCATCTCACAGATTTATACTGTAGATGGAAAAACAATCAATTGTAGCAGTGGACTATATTGCTGCTGACAAATTTTGTATTTTGTTTGTATTTTGTATAATTTGTATTGTGTAGGCCACAAAGGTATTGTACCTAGGTATAATTTTTGTGTTTAATATAATAATTGTGTTTAAAGATAAGATAACCCAGGGTTAGGTATAAAATAATAATAATATAAAATAATACTATGTGAGCAAGATGGCATAGGAAAATAGTTTAGAGTAAGGATACTTTAAGCAAATAATAAATAATAAATAAATACAATTGAAAGAAATTAAAATATTAAAGGCCTATGTATAAGCTTAATAGAAAATAGAAAGAAAAACCTTAGATAAATTAAATTGGATTATAAACAAAATTTAAAAAGGATTATTTTTCTATAGAGAAGAAATAAATTTATAATAATTAATAATAGCCTATATACTCAAAAGTATATAGATTCACCAATAAAAAACCATAAAAAAATCTTTGTTACTACGAGTAACCAACTAACAAGATTGAAGGTAATTGTTAAAACGATTGGGAAGAAAACGTTTGAAAAAAGTGTAATGCCTATTTAAATTTGAGAAAATTAATGACTACTTTTGGAATAACTAGTGCGAAATTTAATAAAATTGACGAGTGATGTCCACCTTATATTAGAACTCCTTCAAGTATCAACATTCACGTCCTTAATTTGATGAAACTTTGAAAAAATCCAACTACCAGTTCCAGGCCTAGCCATACAGCACGTCGATATTTTGGTGAGATCGTATTCAAGTAAATTTAACTAAATTACAACTCAACTATAACTTCTAACACTAGAAACAGCACAATCTCTTTAAACACTTCAGGAGAAGAGGTGACAATAAACCTTATTATTTTCGTTAACCAAAAAATCATCATAACGAATCTCTGTGAATTTCTAGTCGCCATTAAATAATTTTTGTGTATAGTGAAGGAACGTAACCTGCGATCTGGCGGATAAACCCGGAACTACATACTAAAGAAAAACAAAATATAATCTATTTTTTAATGTAAAGCTTGGTATTAAATTATTCATTTCTGACCGTCTCATAGTACAAAGAACTTACAAATAACCCTGGGAAATTAATAAATTAATTCTTTATTGTTTTATATTTTATAAAGGATAAAAATATTTGTTATACTTTCTATGTTTACCAAATAAGATCGAACTAATGTTGCGTTGACAGGGAGAATCGATTATAACTTTCTGTATTGGGAGAAGATAAAAAACATTGTATTTATTATATAAATACAATGAATACTTTGTTATTTGAATAAAATGTGTATTATTTTCAATAGAGGATAGTTGTTTACAGATCGTCAGGAGACAAAGAAGAGGACGGACAACCAGAAAATATTACATACAAGTGGTGTTAATTTAACCTCCAATTTGTTTGTAAACGTCAAAATCAGCTGGTCTCATGAGCGGAGAAATTTAAATTAAGTAATTGTATGCCAAGAGGATAATACTTTTTGAACTCTCTCTCCTAACTACAGTCAAACAACTTCATTGAATCCTCCCAAATCACACATCCTAGATTTCTTTTTTTTTTTGACTGTAAACATAAAATATAACGAATTCTGTGACGATCGCAAGAGTGATGATAAGATCTAACGATACTTTCCGTATAACCGCGTTACGTTACAAGATGACGCTAACAACGTGGGGCAAATAAAACATCGATTTAATTAAGTAAAGTATTATTATTTAGACTCTTATCCGATCATTACCCGCGTTACGTTACAAGATGGCGAACCCAACATTGGGGCTTTTGAACATTCGAAAATATAATCTATAAGTAACAGATCAGATAGTACGTTACAATATATATATATATTGTAACATTACAACGTTGCAAAGTTGCATAATATTATATTGTATGTGTAAAAATTTACATGTAATTTATGTTTGTGATGCTCCACGTTGGAAGCGACAAATTCATGCAACGTAACAAATTGCAAATTTAATATAATTTAAATTTGTGGAGCCCCACGATCTTGGAGGGCCAAATTTATGCAACGTTACATATACATAAAATAGGCGTGACCGGTCTCACGTTCAAGATTGACACATTATTTGACAATATAACATTTAAATTGGGTGTCAGGTGTATCTGCAATAAGAACTCTATGTAACTTGAAACGGTAATTAAAATTTATTTGATACTATTAAAAAATGTGCACATGGCACTGACTTCGATTTAAAACATTCGTCATTATTTGTTGTTATGCCGTAAGGTTTAAGCTATATACATCCTTACTGACTAAATATTCTATTCTACTAATTATTGTATAAAAGAAAAATCTCATTTTCAGACTACTCAGTCAATTAATGTGTCTCAAAATATCAATATTTAAATCTCTTTTTCTATATTGTAATGTACTCAAAATTATTAATAGTTATTGAATTTATCTTTTGTTTCTCAGTACTGTTTTCTCAAATACTAATTGTTCTCATTTAAATGCTTTGTAATCATTTTATGTCATATTAATTTGAGCTCTTGTTACGTTAATCGTATTTCTAAAACATCTATGATTTTAATTCTACTTTACAAGAAACATTGCTCTTACTTTTAAATAAAATAGAAATGTCTTTAATTTTCTTTGAGTTCTTTGTATGATTAAGATATAAATAAGTTGTTTATCACCTTATTGTCGTCAATCATACTCGATCATTTTTTGATCCATCGGTATTCGTCCTCGTCTCGCCTCCAGCGTCGGCTGTCTCTCTTCTCCTCTTGTCCAGCGTCGTATCTCTCTCTCTCTCTCTCTCTGTAACACTCCTCTTGTCCAGCGTCGTATCACTCTCTTGTCTAGTGTCGAATCATTCTCTGGAACTCTCCTCGTGCTGTTTCTGACGTTAATGGATCTTCTTAAGTAGTGCTGTTATTAATTAAAATGATTGTCTTTACAGCTTAGTTACATATTTGTACGTAACTGGCAAATTTAAACTGTTTACAAAAAAATAAATACGCCGTGCTGACGGGCATAAGCTCCCGCTGCACCGTGGATGATTCAAGAAAGAGAACCACTGTAGCTTGCGTGTCCTATTTATACCCATGTCTTGGTCGACACCTGCAGTGGTACGAAATCGACATATTAGAAACTGTCTCTGGATTCAGTTCCCCCACTCTTTGTCAAATTCGCTATTTTTTATATTTCTGCGAATTGCAGAGTCCTGTAAGTAAACTCTTATACTTATCTTATAACTATTTTTACAACACATGTTCACTGTAATTTTAGACATTGCAACTTAACCCTTTCGATTTGTACACAGTTATTTCACTATTACACTCGTACGGTGTGTCACTTTCGCGTGGTTTTCGTACACAGTATTTAGTAAATTTTGTTACATTTTATTGTGGTTTTGGATTTTAATTGTTAATTATAGTTTATGAATAATTACGGAAAAACAATAATTGTGCAATTATTCATCTTGGGGTGGCAAACTCGCCTGCAGAGACCTGCGTTCACACACACTAGCAAAATACTGGTGTACACACTTTCAGTTACATTTGTGTGTGCACGTCGATTCAGGTCGAAACACCTGTTCATATTTTTGTCTGAGCCAAGCTTGCAATCCCTGACATGCTTATTTCTAATACATTATTAATTATTTACAGTTTATTAGGTAAATTTAAATTTTTATATTCCATGCTCAGTACATCACTTATTTGTACTGTCGAATTATTCCTCTGCTTGGTAACAACAAAAAAAATTTAATAAATTTATTTATTATAATTTTCTTTTTATTATTTATTATTATTATTTGCAAAAAAATGTAACAAATAATAAAGAATAATATTCGTCATTTCACCCTTAATTGGAGTGTATATAAATGTCTTACCTCCCCTCTTCGTACGCTCACTGCTCGTGACCTTGTAGTAGGGTGGCTTCAACAAACAGCTGATCTGACTGGTTTCATTGACCTCGTTGTTTTCATGTGTAGAACTTCCTAAATGACGTTGCGTGGAATTTACCAATTTCTTTCTTGTGTATCTCATCATATACGATGAAAGTGTTCTGTCCTACTTGCTGTCTTAACGTATACGGTCCATTATAAAGTCTGAAGAATTTCTTCGCCGTATTATCACTCCGTTTTCCCACTGGATTTGCTTTGAGTAGTATACATTCTCCCACATTGAATTGTTGTAACTTGTGAGTTAGATTAAATCTCTGTACTCTCTTGTTACCCCTTTCTATTATCCGTTGCCTTGCGTATCCAATTTTCACACTTATTGGTACAGGTACATTTTGGTTATTAGGTTTGTTTATATACTTAGTCCAAAATCGGTTTGGCTTCTTATCTTCTTCTAATTCCATTGGAGTATATCCTGTTGCTTTACTATAATTTTCATTAATGGCTTTTTCAAGAAATGGTAAATATTCTGCCTATTTATTGTGTTGATCATGGCAATATATTCGTAAATATTTACCTAATTCTTTGTTAACTCTCTCAGCAAGGTTTCCTTGAGGATGTCTTATGGATGTGAGTACTGGTTGTATTCCATTTTCCCTTAACGTCCTCTACCAATTTTCACTTTGGAATTGTACACCTTGATCACTGAGTACCTTCTTCATTTTTCCATATAACGGAATATATTTCTGCAGTAGTATCTTTAGAACAACTTTGGTTGTGGGTCGCATAATTGGGTACAGTCGGACTGCCTTGGAAAACACATCGATACATACCAATATGTGCTTCACACCTCGACTTGATCGTGGTAATGGTCCCAGAAAATCCACTGCAATTAGCTCTCCTTTGTTCTCCTTCTGTATACTCTGCATTCCTACATATGTGTGTAAATTCGGCCCTTTCGCCGTTTGACACTCATAACACTTCTTTACTTCCTTCTTTATCTTTCGATACATATTATTAATCGTAAAATCTTCTCGTAGACTCAAATAACATTTCAGAGCGGCAGCATCTGCTAAACTCTCATGTGCTGGTTGAATTAATTTATTCGTTAGTACTATCTTCCAGTCTTGTCTTAATAACCTGAAAAGAATTCCATTTAGTACCTTATAATGATTTGGTAGCTGTTCTTGGTCCTTCATCTCCCTTATCGTCACATCCAAATCTTGTTGGTGTGCTAAGTTTTTCAGCATTTGTTGTACTTCATCATTCTCTTTGAATTTAATTGATAACAATCGTACTTCTTTCTTTTCGCTCACATAAACTTCTTCACATTCTTCTTTGATGTATCGGCTTAGTGTATCCGCTATAATATTATCTTTACCTTTACAGTATTTAATGGTGAATGAGTATTCGCTAATGGCTAAAATCCATCTTAATAATCGGGCATTTGTTATTTTGCATGTCAATAAAAATGATAATGCTTGGTGGTCAGTATGTATCTCAAAATGAGTACCATAAACATAATATCTGAATTGCTTAAGAGCGTATACTATAGCAAGTATTTCTTTTTCTGATGTGGAGTAGTGTTTTTCAGCTCATTTGAAGACTCTACTGGCGTAGGCAATAACTCGGTGCTCTCCCATAGTATCTTGTTGATATAGTACACTTCCTACTGCGTAGTCACTAGCATCGGAGTATATTACGAATTTTGCTTCTCGTTGAGGATGATGTAACATAATATTTTCGATGAACAACTCTTTCACTTGGTTAAAGGCATCTTGATGTTTCTTCTTCCACTTCCATTTTTTTTCTTTCTTCGTCAGCTCTAGAAGCGGTTGCGTATATCTTGCATATAACGGTGAGAATCTTCTGTAGTATCCTGTGAGTCCTAAGAATGCTCTTAACTCTTTGAGATTTCCGGGTATAGGGAAATTAGTTATGCTGGAAATTTTGATAGGATCGGGTTGAATACCAGAGGATGAAATAATGTGACCTAGGAATTGGATAGAGGTTTTGATAAATTCACATTTGTCTAGGTTAAGGGATATGTTCGCTTGCCTAAACTTGTGGAATATCGTGCTTAGATGTTTTATATGTTCATCTAACGTTTTAGATACAACTAAGATATCATCTACAAATATCATGGTGTAGGGTTCCACTTCAGGTCCTAGGGCTCTTTCTAGACAGTTTACGATGGCTGCCAAACTCGTGCTTAATCCGAAGGGTACTACCCTGTGTTGGTAGCATTTATTTTTATACAGGAAAGCAGTGTACTTTCTATTCTCTTCACGAATTGGAATCTGCCAGAAACTTGAGCGTAAATCTAGCTTCGTCAGATACCTTGCTCCTTCACACTTAGTAAATAATTCGTCCGCAGTTGGTGCACAGTCATACTCCTTTAATACAATGCTGTTCAGCTCCCTCATGTCAAGGCATAGACGTATCTCTCCATTTTTCTTCTTCACTACCAATAGAGGATTCAGGAAGTTGCTGTTCGATCGCTCTATGACTCCACTTTCGATCATACGCCGAATTTCGAGTTCAACCTCTTCCTCATATTGCATTGGGATAGGGTATGTCTTCCTAATGACTTTTGTAGGGTCTGACACAACTATAGAGTGCTCGTATACTGTCGTCTGCGTCGGTACTTCACTAAATACATCACTATATTCTTCTATTAATTCGTGCAGTTTCTCTTCTTCCTGTGTCGTCATCCCTTCATCTACCGCATTCACATGTCGAGTTGGACCATATTGTATTTGTGGCTTGTACAAAGTAATAGGTGTTTCACTTACCTTGCACTCTTTTTCCTCGCTGTTCATGTTTACTTCATATTGAACATTTTTACACACAATAACACACACAATTACACACAATTATATTATCATTAATATTAATCTTAGCATTTATTGTATTTAGTATATCGATACCTAAAATTCCATCATAAATCAATTTATGCATAATCATCATGGGGTGCTCTAATTCTAGATTTTTATATGTTAGAGTTACATATGCTTGTTGTTTAACTCTTTCTTTTTTATTGGTAGCTGTTGTAATATTTAAATTATTTACGGGCAAAATTGCAGTATTTTAAAAATATTTCTTGTTGCGTTGAACCCATGCAGCGTTAAGAACAGACAGCTGGCTGCCGGTATCAACTAGCATCCGTATTTTACACCTGTTTATGTTCACAGTCACAATAGGGCATTGTGTTTGCTGCGCGTCTCGCTTTATATCCTGTTCGGTGCTTAATAAGTCTTCCCTAATATCGCAAGGGTATATGTTGTTTATTTTATAATTTTGCTTCCGTTTATTCAGTCATTGTGACGCCTTTGATGTAGACGGTCGGCTGTGGAATGTTACAGTCTCGGTCTCATTCATTCTTTGGCTTTCTCTCTTCAATTTTTTTCGTCGTACCCTTGTACTGCGGCAACGCGTTTGTCAGCTGGTTTTGAAAACTGTTTACGATTGGATGACCATATAACGTCTCCTTGTCGTCTAGCTGTATTATTTTGTTCAGTTTCTTTAGCTGTGCGTGTTGTAGTGTTGTACATTGGTGGCGAATAATTTATTTTATAATTATCACGGTGCGGTGTAGTGTTTTGTATTGCTTTCTTGTCATCTCTGTGATAATTATGGTGGTGATTTGCGTGTTTTTGTTCCCAGTATTGTGTGTTCTTACCTTTATTGATATTTTCCGATTGTGTTACAAGGATTAAAAATTCTTCTATGGTTTTAATCCCTTGCGTATACACTGCTAACTGGATATCTCACTGAAAATGGTAAGATAATTTTGAAACAATTTCATATTCTGAGAATTTAGGTTTGAGATGCTTTACACGTTCTATTTGCGTAATTGTGTATTGTTCAATACTCTGCTGTCCTTGTGCATTGAACTTTCCATATTCGAGTTGATCCCGTACTTGTCGTTGTGTATGTAGATTCCAGTATCGGTTCTCGAATGCCTCACGAAACTGCTGATATGTACTAACGTTATCTCTAATAATAGACTACCATTGGCTGGCTGAATCTCTAAGATATCGCGTGACGAAGTCTATCTTCTCGTCGTCATTTATTGCACTCCCAATTTTTTCTATTTCCTTCTCTACTCTTGCTAGGAATTCCATACTGTTCTCCCCTTTACCACCTGAGAACTTAAGTCTGCTCCTTTCTTCCGTTGGTGTAGGAAATATGGTCATTTGGTTCTGTCGTCTTCTTAACTCACTTCGTAGCTGGTTCATTTCCTCTTGAATCTCTTCTTTCATATGTGATACGTCTCCCGAACGGTCTTTCGTAGTTTCTTCAATTTTATTCTCAATAACTACAGTACGTGTTTCTATTTCTCTAAGTTTACTGGTATTTACTTGGGATACATTATTAATAGTTTGGATTTTATCATCCTGTTCTCGCGTGATAGTAGTTAAAGTATCATTTATTTGTTTATGCGTTTCTTTTAAATCTTTTCTCCACTCGAGACGTAATTCTTTTTGTTTATTTTCAATCCGTACAACTTGTTCATGTAAGGCTTGTTTAAAATTATTCTCTAGAGTATCAATACGTATGTTGGTGTCACCAATTTTTTAGGTTAATTGTGCATTACTATCGATTATACTTTGTTTTATTTCTATGTTGTCTTGTTTCAACTGGAGATTATCAATTTTTAACTCTTCTAGACTCTCGGTAATTTTTATGGTGTCCTGTCTAAAATTTTCGGACTGTAGCTCTAATTTATTTTCTAAACTTTCTGTTTGTTTCTTATTAGATTCTTTTAATTCGTCTAATTTAGCATTTATATTTTCCGTTTGTTTTGTACTTATTTCA
This sequence comes from Magicicada septendecula, assembly GCA_034769895.1. Lineage (NCBI taxonomy): Eukaryota > Metazoa > Arthropoda > Insecta > Hemiptera > Cicadidae > Magicicada > Magicicada septendecula. The sequence continues at coordinate 352,222,225 of CM068375.1, forward strand.
TCGACCCAGGCACGCATCATCATTTGGAATGCCTCGACGTCTAAATTTCCTGGAGTCGTCATGTTGAAGTATTATTAAAATATTTACTTAGTAGTATTTCTTTAACAATTATTATTGATAACCGTTCCCTACTTATTTATTTACTTCTGTATTTTTATTAATAGTTATTATTAATACTCATTACAGTTACACCTGTTACATAGACAAACAATATTATTTGTGGGCGCCAGCTGTGTGATTACACAACAATTAACATTACATTCAGTTACTGTTTAATATAAATAATAATTACATACTATAGCCTACATTTTTCATTTAACACACTCTTTATATTTTAGAGCAACCATTTAGCTACATAAAAATTTTAATAGTTAAATGATGGGGATCGGGCCATACGTTCATGGGCTACAATTTATGTAACAAATTTTTTTACGTAAATTTAGGCATGTCGTGCCCCACGTCCAGGGCGACAAATTTATGTAACATTACAACGTTGCAAAGTTGCATAATATTATATTGTATGTGTACAAATTTACACGTAATTTATGTTTGTGATGCCCCACGTTGGAAGCCACAAATTCATACAATGTAACAAATTGCAAATTTAATATAATTTAAATTTGTGGAGCCCCACGATCTTGGAGCGCCAAATTTATGCAACGTTACATATACATAAAATAGGCGTGACCGGTCTCACGTTCAAGATTGACAAATTATTTAACAATATAACATTTAAATTGGGTGTCAGGTGTATCTGCAATAAGAACTCTATGTAACTTGAAACGGTAATTAAAATTTATTTGATACTATTAAAAAATGTGCACATGGCACTGACTTCGATTTAAAACATTCATCATTATTTGTTGTTATGCCGTAAGGTTTAAGCTATATACATCCTTACTGACTAAATATTCTATTCTACTAATTATTGTATAAAAGAAAAATCTCATTTTCAGACTACTCAGTCAATTAATGTGTCTCAAAATATCAATATTTAAATCTCTTTTTCTATATTGTAATGTACTCAAAATTATTAATAGTTATTGAATTTATCTTTTGTTTCTCAGTACTGTTTTCTCAAATACTAATTGTTATCATTTAAATGCTTTGTAATCATTTTATATCATATTAATTTGAGCTCTTGTTACGTTAATCGTATTTCTAAAACATCTATGATTTTAATTCTACTTTACAAGAAACATTGCTCTTACTTTTAAATAAAATAGAAATGTCTTTAATTTTCTTTGAGTTCTTTGTATGATTAAGATATAAATAAGTTGTTTATCACCTTATTGTCGTCAATCATACTCGATCATTTTTTGATCCATCGGTATTCGTCCTCGTCTCGCCTCCAGCGTCGGCTGTCTCTCTTCTCCTCTTGTCCAGCGTCGTATCTCTCTCTCTCTCTCTCTCTGTAACACTCCTCTTGTCCAGCGTCGTATCACTCTCTTGTCTAGTGTCGAATCATTCTCTGGAACTCTCCTCGTGCTGTTTCTGACGTTAATGGATCTTCTTAAGTAGTGCTGTTATTAATTAAAATGATTGTCTTTACAGCTTAGTTACATATTTGTACGTAACTGGCAAATTTAAACTGTTTACAAAAAAATAAATACGCCGTGCTGACGGGCATAAGCTCCCGCTGCGCCGTGGATGATTCAAGAAAGAGAACCACTGTAGCTTGCGTGTCCTATTTATACCCATGTCTTGGTCGACACATGCAGTGGTACGAAATCGACATATTAGAAACTGTCTCTGGATTCAGTTCCCCCACTCTTTGTCAAATTCGCTATTTTTTATATTTCTGCGAATTGCAGAGTCCTGTAAGTAAACTCTTATACTTATCTTATAACTATTTATACAACACATGTTCACTGTAATTTTAGACATTGCAACTTAACCCTTTCGATTTGTACACAGTTATTTCACTATTACACTCGTACGGTGTGTCACTTTCGCGTGGTTTTCGTACACAGTATTTAGTAAATTTTGTTACATTTTATTGTGGTTTTGGATTTTAATTGTTAATTATAGTTTATGAATAATTACGGAAAAACAATAACTGTGCAATTATTCATCTTGGGGTGGCAAACTCGCCTGCAGAGACCTGCGTTCACACACACTAGCAAAATACTGGTGTACACACTTTCAGTTACATTTGTGTGTGCACGTCGATTCAGGTCGAAACACCTGTTCATATTTTTGTCTGAGCCAAGCTTGCAATCCCTGACATGTTTATTTCTAATATATTATTAATTATTTACAGTTTATTAGGTAAATTTAAATTTTTATATTCCATGCTCAGTACATCACTTATTTGTACTGTCGCATTATTCCTCTGCTTGGTAACAACAACAAAAATTTAATAAATTTATTTATTATAATTTTTTTTTATTATTTATTATTATTATTTGCAAAAAAATGTAACAAATAATAAAGAATAATATTCGTCATTTCACCCTTAATTGGAGTGTATATAAATGTCTTACCTCCCCTCTTCGTACGCTCACTGCTCGTGACCTTGTAGTAGGGTGGCTTCAACAAACAGCTGATCTGACTGGTTTCATTGACCTCGTTGTTTTCATGTGTAGAACTTCCTAAATGACGTTGCGTGGAATTTACCAATTTCTTTCTTCTGTATCTCATCATATACGATGAAAGTGTTCTGTCCTACTCGCTGTCTTAACGTATACGGTCCATTATAAAGTCTGAAGAATTTCTTCGCCGTATTATCACTCTGTTTTCCCACTGGATTTGCTTTGAGTAGTATACATTCTCCCACATTGAATTGTTGTAGCTTGTGAGTTAGATTAAATCTCTGTACTCTCTTGTTACCCCTTTCTATTATCCGTTGCCTTGCGTATCCAATTTTCACACTTATTGGTACAGGTACATTTTGGTTATTAGGTTTGTTTATATACTTAGTCCAAAATCGGTTTGGCTTCTTATCTTCTTCTAATTCCATTGGAGTATATCCTGTTGCTTTACTATAATTTTCATTAATGGCTTTTTCAAGAAATGGTAAATATTCTGCCCATTTATTGTGTTGATCATGGCAATATATTCGTAAATATTTACCTAATTCTTTGTTAACTCTCTCAGCAAGGTTTCCTTGAGGATGTCTTATGGATGTGAGTACTGGTTGTATTCCATTTTCCCTTAACGTCCTCTACCAATTTTCACTTTGGAATTGTACACTTTGATCACTACCTTCTTCATTTTTCCATATAACGGAATATATTTCTGCAGTAGTATCTTTAGAACAACTTTGGTTGTGGGTCGCATAATTGGGTACAGTCGGACTGCCTTGGAAAACACATCGATACATACCAATATGTGCTTCACACCTCGACTTGATCGTGGTAATGGTCCCAGAAAATCCACTGCAATTAGCTCTCCTTTGTTCTCCTTCTGTATACTCTGCATTCCTACATATGTGTGTAAATTCGGCCCTTTCGCCGTTTGACACTCATAACACTTCTTTACTTCCTTCTTTATCTTTCGATACATATTATTAATCGTAAAATCTTCTCGTAGACTCAAATAACATTTCAGAGCGGCAGCATCTGCTAAACTCTCATGTGCTGGTTGAATTAATTTATTCGTTAGTACTATCTTCCAGTCTTGTCTTAATAACCTGAAAAGAATTCCATTTAGTACCTTATAATGATTTGGTAGCTGTTCTTGGTCCTTCATCTCCCTTATCGTCACATCCAAATCTTGTTGGTGTGCTAAGTTTTTCAGCATTTGTTTTACTCATCATTCTCTTTGAATTTAATTGATAACAATCGTACTTCTTTCTTTTCGCTCACATAAACTTCTTCACATTCTTCTTTGATGTATCGGCTTAGTGTATCCGCTATAATATTATCTTTACCTTTACAGTATTTAATGGTGAATGAGTATTCGCTAATGGCTAAAATCCATCTTAATAATCGGGCATTTGTTATTTTGCATGTCAATAAAAATGATAATGCTTGGTGGTCAGTATGTATCTCAAAATGAGTACCATAAACATAATATCTGAATTGCTTAAGAGCGTATACTATAGCAAGTATTTCTTTTTCTGATGTGGAGTAGTGTTTTTCAGCTCATTTGAAGACTCTACTGGCGTAGGCAATAACTCGGTGCTCTCCCATAGTATCTTGTTGATATAGTACACTTCCTACTGCGTAGTCACTAGCATCGGAGTATATTACGAATTTTGCTTCTCGTTGAGGATGATGTAACATAATATTTTCGATGAACAACTCTTTAACTTGGTTAAAGGCATCTTGATGTTTCTTCTCCCACTTCCATTTTTTTTCTTTCTTCGTCAGCTCTAGAAGCGGTTGCGTATATCTTGCATATAACGGTGAGAATCTTCTGTAGTATCCTGTGAGTCCTAAGAATGCTCTTAACTCTTTGAGATTTCCGGGTATAGGGAAATTAGTTATGCTGGAAATTTTGATAGGATCGGGTTGAATACCAGAGGATGAAATAATGTGACCTAGGAATTGGATAGAGGTTTTGATAAATTCACATTTGTCTAGGTTAAGGGATGTGTTCGCTTGCCTAAACTTGTGGAATATCGTGCTTAGATGTTTTATATGTTCATCTAACGTTTTAGATACAACTAAGATATCATATACAAATATCATGGTGTAGGGTTCCACTTCAGGTCCTAGGGCTCTTTCTAGACAGTTTACGATGGCTGCCAAACTCGTGCTTAATCCGAAGGGTACTACCCTGTGTTGGTAGCATTTATTTTTATACAGGAAAGCAGTGTACTTTCTATTCTCTTCACGAATTGGAATCTGCCAGAAACTTGAGCGTAAATCTAGCTTCGTCAGATACCTTGCTCCTTCACACTTAGTAAATAATTCGTCCGCAGTTGGTGCACAGTCATACTCCTTTAATACAATGCTGTTCAGCTCCCTCATGTCAAGGCATAGACGTATCTCTCCATTTTTCTTCTTCACTACCACTAGAGGATTCAGGAAGTTGCTGTTCGATCGCTCTATGACTCCACTTTCGATCATACGCCGAATTTCGAGTTCAACCTCTTCCTCAAATTGCATTGGGATAGGGTATGTCTTCCTAATGACTTTTGTAGGGTCTGACACAACTATAGAGTGCTCGTATACTGTCGTCTTCGTCGGTACTTCACTAAATACATCACTATATTCTTCTATTAATTCGTGCAGTTTCTCTTCTTCCTGTGTCGTCATCCCTTCATCTACCGCATTCACATGTCGAGTTGGACCATATTGTATTTGTGGCTTGTACAAAGTAATAGGTGTTTCACTTACCTTGCACTCTTTTTCCTCGCTGTTCATGTTTACTTCATATTGAACATTTTTACACACAATAACACACACAATTACACACAATTATATTATCATTAATATTAATCTTAGCATTTATTGTATTTAGTATATCGATACCTAAAATTCCATCATAAATCAATTTATGCATAATCATCATGGGGTGCTCCAATTCTAGATTTTTATATGTTAGAGTTACATATGCTTGTTGTTTAACTCTTTCTTTTTTATTGGTAGCTGTTGTAATATTTAAATTATTTACGGGCAAAATTGCAGTATTTTAAAAATATTTCTTGTTGCGTTGAACCCATGCAGCGTTAAGAACAGACAGCTGGCTGCCGGTATCAACTAGCATCCGTATTTTACACCTGTTTATGTTCACAGTCACAATAGGGCATTGTGTTTGCTGCGCGTCTCGCTTTATATCCTGTTCGGTGCTTAATAAGTCTTCCCTAATATCGCAAGGGTATATGTTGTTTATTTTATAATTTTGCTTCCGTTTATTCAGTCATTGTGACGCCTTTGATGTAGACGGTCGGCTGTGGAATGTTACAGTCTCGGTCTCATTCATTCTTTGGCTTTCTCTCTTCAATTTTTTTCGTCGTACCCTTGTACTGCGGCAACGCGTTTGTCAGCTGGTTTTGAAAACTGTTTACGATTGGATGACCATATAACGTCTCCTTGTCGTCTAGCTGTATTATTTTGTTCAGTTTCTTTAGCTGTGCGTGTTGTAGTGTTGTACATTGGTGGCGAATAATTTATTTTATAATTATCACGGTGCGGTGTAGTGTTTTGTATTGCTTTCTTGTCATCTCTGTGATAATTATGGTGGTGATTTGCGTGTTTTTGTTCCCAGTATTGTGTGTTCTTACCTTTATTGATATTTTCCGATTGTGTTACAAGGATTAAAAATTCTTCTATGGTTTTAATCCCTTGCGTATACACTGCTAACTGGATATCTCACTGAAAATGGTAAGATAATTTTGAAACAATTTCATATTCTGAGAATTTAGGTTTGAGATGCTTTACACGTTCTATTTGCGTAATTGTGTATTGTTCAATACTCTGCTGTCCTTGTGCATTGAACTTTCCATATTCGAGTTGATCCCGTACTTGTCGTTGTGTATGTAGATTCCAGTATCGGTTCTCGAATGCCTCACGAAACTGCTGATATGTACTAACGTTATCTCTAATAATAGACTACCATTGGCTGGCTGAATCTCTAAGATATCGCGTGACGAAGTCTATCTTCTCGTCGTCATTTATTGCACTCCCAATTTTTTCTATTTCCTTCTCTACTCTTGCTAGGAATTCCATACTGTTCTCCCCTTTACCACCTGAGAACTTAAGTCTGCTCCTTTCTTCCGTTGGTGTAGGAAATATGGTCATTTGGTTCTGTCGTCTTCTTAACTCACTTCGTAGCTGGTTCATTTCCTCTTGAATCTCTTCTTTCATATGTGATACGTCTCCCGAACGGTCTTTCGTAGTTTCTTCAATTTTATTCTCAATAACTACAGTACGTGTTTCTATTTCTCTAAGTTTACTGGTATTTACTTGGGATACATTATTAATAGTTTGGATTTTATCATCCTGTTCTCGCGTGATAGTAGTTAAAGTATCATTTATTTGTTTATGCGTTTCTTTTAAATCTTTTCTCCACTCGAGACGTAATTCTTTTTGTTTATTTTCAATCCGTACAACTTGTTCATGTAAGGCTTGTTTAAAGTTATTCTCTAGAGTATCAATACGTATGTTGGTGTCACCAATTTTTTAGGTTAATTGTGCATTACTATCGATTATACTTTGTTTTATTTCTATGTTGTCTTGTTTCAACTGGAGATTATCAATTTTTAACTCTTCTAGACTCTCGGTAATTTTTATGGTGTCCTGTCTAAAATTTTCGGACTGTAGCTCTAATTTATTTTCTAAACTTTCTGTTCGTTTTGCTAATTTATTTTCTAAATTTTCTGTTTGTTTCTTATTAGATTCTTTTAATTCGTCTAATTTAGCATTTATATTTTCCGTTTGTTTTGTACTTATTTCATCGACCCAGGCACGCATCATCATTTGGAATGCCTCGACGTCTAAATTTCCTGGAGTCGTCATGTTGAAGTATTATTAAAGTATTTACTTAGTAGTATTTCTTTAACAATTATTATTGATAACCGTTCCCTACTTATTTATTTATTTCTGTATTTTTATTAATAGTTATTATTAATACTCATTACAGTTACACCTGTTACATAGACAAACAATATTATTTGTGGGCGCCAGCTGTGTGATTACACAACAATTAACATTACATTCAGTTACTGTTTAATATAAATAATAATTACATACTATGGCCTACATTTTTCATTTAACACACTCTTTATATTTTAGAGCAACCATTTAGCTACATAAAAATTTTAATAGTTAAATGATGGGGATCGGGCCATACGTTCATGGGCTACAATTTATGTAACAAATTTTTGTACGTAAATTTAGGCATGTCGTGCCCCACGTCCAGGGCGACAAATTTATGTAACATTACAACGTTGCAAAGTTGCATAATATTATATTGTATGTGTACAAATTTACACGTAATTTATGTTTGTGATGCCCCACGTTGGAAGCCACAAATTCATACAATGTAACAAATTGCAAATTTAATATAATTTAAATTTGTGGAGCCCCACGATCTTGGAGCGCCAAATTTATGCAACGTTACATATACATAAAATAGGCGTGACCGGTCTCACGTTCAAGATTGACACATTATTTAACAATATAACATTTAAATTGGGTGTCAGGTGTATCTGCAATAAGAACTCTATGTAACTTGAAACGGTAATTAAAATTTATTTGATACTATTAAAAAATGTGCACATGGCACTGACTTCGATTTAAAACATTCATCATTATTTGTTGTTATGCCGTAAGGTTTAAGCTATATACATCCTTACTGACTAAATATTCTATTCTACTAATTATTGTATAAAAGAAAAATCTCATTTTCAGACTACTCAGTCAATTAATGTGTCTCAAAATATCAATATTTAAATCTCTTTTTCTATATTGTAATGTACTCAAAATTATTAATAGTTATTGAATTTATCTTTTGTTTCTCAGTACTGTTTTCTCAAATACTAATTGTTATCATTTAAATGCTTTGTAATCATTTTATATCATATTAATTTGAGCTCTTGTTACGTTAATCGTATTTCTAAAACATCTATGATTTTAATTCTACTTTACAAGAAACATTGCTCTTACTTTTAAATAAAATAGAAATGTCTTTAATTGTCTTTGAGTTCTTTGTATGATTAAGATATAAATAAGTTGTTTATCACCTTATTGTCGTCAATCATACTCGATCATTTTTTGATCCATCGGTATTCGTCCTCGTCTCGCCTCCAGCGTCGGATGTCTCTCTTCTCCTCTTGTCCAGCGTCGTATCTCTCTCTCTCTCTCTCTCTCTGTAACACTCCTCTTGTCCAGCGTCGTATCACTCTCTTGTCTAGTGTCGAATCATTCTCTGGAACTCTCCTCGTGCTGTTTCTGACGTTAATGGATCTTCTTAAGTAGTGCTGTTATTAATTAAAATGATTGTCTTTACAGCTTAGTTACATATTTGTACGTAACTGGCAAATTTAAACTGTTTACAAAAAAATAAATACGCCGTGCTGACGGGCATAAGCTCCCGCTGCACCGTGGATGATTCAAGAAAGAGAACCACTGTAGCTTGCGTGTCCTGTTTATACCCATGTCTTGGTCGACACCTGCAGTGGTACGAAATCGACATGTTAGAAACTGTCTCTGGATTCAGTTCCCCCACTCTTTGTCAAATTCGCTATTTTTTATATTTCTGCGAATTGCAGAGTCCTGTAAGTAAACTCTTATACTTATCTTATAACTATTTTTACAACACATGTTCACTGTAATTTTAGACATTGCAACTTAACCCTTTCGATTTGTACACAGTTATTTCACTATTACACTCGTACGGTGTGTCACTTTCGCGTGGTTTTCGTACACAGTATTTAGTAAATTTTGTTACATTTTATTGTGGTTTTGGATTTTAATTCTTAATTATAGTTTATGAATAATTACGGAAAAACAATAATTGTGCAATTATTCATCTTGGGGTGGCAAACTCGCCTGCAGAGACCTGCATTCACACACACTAGCAAAATACTGGTGTACACACTTTCAGTTACATTTGTGTGTGTGTGCACGTCGATTCAGGTCGAAACACCTGTTCATATTTTTGTCTGAGCCAAGCTTGCAATCCCTGACATGTTTATTTCTAATATATTATTAATTATTTACAGTTTATTAGGTAAATTTAAATTTTTATATTCCATGCTCAGTACATCACTTATTTGTACTGTCGCAATATATATATATATTGCAACGTTACATATATTTATGAATTTGAACAAATTTAAATGTATTTTAATTTGTATAGCCCCACGTTCTTTGGGAGCCATTATATGTATAACGTTACAACATTGCAAAAGTTGCATATTATTATATTGTATGTATACAAATTTTTGTTCGTAAATTTAGACATCTCGTGCCTCACGTCCAGGGCGACAAATTTATATAACGTGACAATTTGGCAAATTTAATTTAATTTAAATTTGTGGAGTCCCTCGATCTTGGAGCACCAAATTTAAACAACGTTACATATACATAAATAGGCGTGAACGGTCTCACGTTCAAGATTGACAAATTCTTTAAACATATAACATTTAAATTGGGTGTCAGGTGCATCTGCAATAAGAACTCTACGGAACTTGAAACAGTAATTAAAATTTATTTGATACTATAAAAAAATATGTGCACATGGCACTGACTTCGATTTAAAAAACATTAGTTATTATTTGTTATAATGCCGTAAGGCTTAAGATATATACATCCTTACTAACTAAACATTCTATGCTACTAAATAGTATATAAAAGAAAAATCTCATTTTTAGACTACTCAGTCTATTAATATGTTTCAAAATCAATTTTTAAATCTTTTTTCTATATATGGTACGTACTCAAAAGATTAATAGTTATTACTTCTCAGTACTGTTTTCTCAAATACTAATTGTTTTTATTTATATTCTTTGTAATCATTTTATATCATATTAATTCGATACTTGTTACGTTACTCGTATTTCTAAAACATGTATGATTTTTAACTCTACTATACAAGAAATATTACTCTTATTTTTAAATAAAATATTAATGTCTTTAACTGTCTTTGTATACTGTGTATGATTAAGATATGAATAAGTTGTCTATCACCTTATTGTCGTCAATCATACTCTATCATTTTTGTTCCATTGGTGTTCATCTTCGTCTCGCCTCCAGCGTCGGCTGTCTCTCTTCTCCTCTTGTCCAGCGTCGGCTGTCTCTCACTCTCTCGTCCTCTCCTCTTGTCCAGCGTCGTATCGCTATGGAACTGCTTCTCTTGTCCAGCGTCGTATCGCTATGGAACTTCTTCAGTAATGCTGTTATTAATTACAATGTTTGTCTTATAGCTTGGTTACGTATTTGTACATAACTGGCAATTTAAACTGTTTATAAAAATATTAATAAATATGCCGTGCTGACGGGCATAAGCTCCCGCTGCATCGTGGATGATTCAAGAAAGAGAACCACTGAAGCTTGCGTGTCCTATTTATACCCATGTCTTGGTCGACACCCTTCAGTGATACAAAATCGACATGTTAGAAACTGTCTTTGGCGTCAGTTCCCCCACTATTTGACTGACGTCAAATTCACTATTTTTTATATTTCTGCGAATTGCAGAGTCCTGTAAGTATTTTTTTATACTTATCTTATAACTAATTTTACAACACATGTTCATTGTAATTTTGGACATTGCAACTTAACCCTTTTGATTTGTACACAGTTATTTCACTATTGCACTTGTACGGCGTGTCACTTTCGCGTGGTTTTCGCACACAGTATTTATTAAATTTATTTACATTTTCTGGTGCTTTTGGATTTTAATTCTTAATTCTAGTTTATGAATAATTACGGAAAAACCGTCATTGTGCAATTATTCATACTGGGGTGGCAAACTTGCCTGCAGAGACCTGCGTTCACACACACTAGCAAAATACTGGTGTACACACTTTCAGTTACATTTGTGTGTGTGTGCACGTTGATTCAGGTCGAAACACCTGTTCATATTTTTGTCTGAGTCAAGCTTGCAATCCATAACATGCTTATTTCTAATATATTATTAATTATTTACAGTTTATTAAGTAAATTTAAATTTTTATATTTCATGCTCAGTACATCACTTATTTGTACTGTCGCATTATTCCTCTGCTTGGTAACAAAAATAATTTTAATAAATTTATTTATTATAATTTTTTTTTTTAATCTATATATTTATTATTATTATTTGCAAAAAAATATAACAAATAATAAAGAATATTATTCGTCATTTCACCCTTAATACGAGTGTATACAAATGTCTTACCTCACCTCTTTCGTACGCTCACTGCTTGCGACCTTGAATTAGGGTGGCTTTACAAACAGCTGATTTGACTGGTTTCAATGACCTCTGTTTTATGTGTAGAACTTCTTAAATGACGTTGTGTGGAATTTACCAATTTCTTTCTTCTGTATCTCATCATATACAATGAAAATGTTCTGTCCCACTCGCTGTCTTAACGTATACGGTCCATTATAAAGTCTGAAGAATTTCTTCGCCGTATTATCACTCCTTTTTCCCACTGGATTTGCTTTGAGTAGTATACTTTCTCCCACGTTGAATTGTTGTAACTTGTGAGTTAGATTAAATCTCTCTATTCTCTTGTTACCTCTCTCTCTATTCGTTGCTTTGCGTATTCAATTTTCACACTTATTGGTACAGGTACATTTTGGTTATTAGGTTTGTTTAGATATTTAGTCCAAAATCTGGTTGGCTTCTTATCTTCTTCTAATTCCATTGGAGTGTATCCTGTTGCTTCACTATAATTTTCGTTAATGGCTTTTTCAATAAATGGTAAATATTCTGCCCATTTATGGTGTTGATTATGGCAATATATTCGTAAATATTTACCTAATTCTTTGTTAACTCTCTCAGCAAGGTTTCCTTGAGGATGTCTTATGGATGTGAGTACTGGTTGTATTCCATTTTCCCTTAACGTCCTCTCCCATTTTTCATTTTGGAATTGCACACCTTGAACACTGAGTATCTTCTTCATTTTTCCATATAACGGAATATATTTTTGCAGTAGCATCTTTAGAACAACTTTGGTTGTGGGTCGCATAATTGGGTACAGTCGGACTGCCTTGGAAAACACATCAATACATACCAATATGTGCTTCACACCTCGACTTGATCGTGGTAATGGTCCCAGAAAATCCACTGCAATTAGCTCTCCTTTGTTTTCCTTCTGTATACTCTGCATTCCTACATATGTGTGTAAATTCGGTCCTTTATTTTACATTAACTTACTCATACATTCTTACCTTCGCTTCTAAACTTCCCTAGCTCTTTTCTTAACATGACATTACTTTATCCAATACATTACTTATACAATACATTAACATTCATTACCTTTTATTACCTTTCTTTAACATTACCTTTCTGATCGCTACAACTTTCTTGAAATACACTTCCGTAACAGAATACTCTTTTAGATCGTAGTGCGTCGCATGATCGGTTACAGAGGAACTGTCTTGGAAAACAACGATATTTTTCTCGAAGTCCTTAATCCTAAGTAGTCTCTGCCCTTATGACTTTTCACTCTCGCTTTCTTCTGTGTCCTTGTATCTTCGAAAAGTGTTCGCTTGATCAGCCGTTCTAATAATTATGGCCTTTCAATAATACATTTCTTAATTAACCCTTTCAAATAATATTCCTTATAATATTTCTTAATTATACTCTCTTATATTATTACACATATTATTTCTTATTATTAATAATTAATAGTTATATTATTTTTCTCATTTAAAAAAATAATTATTTAAGTTCGGTTCGGTGTGTCGTTTGAACTGACACCCCTCATTATAACAATTGATTGTTGTACACAGGAAATTCATTGTGTTCACCCTCGTGTAAACAACGTCCTGCGTTCCATTGTATTAATCCCTTGTTTGTGTGCGTACTCACCTTGTGAACGTTTGTTTGGATCGTAGAAGTCACCTGTTCATTGAGCAATGTTTTCATCTTGCCTGCCGGCCACTTAAAATCTACTCTCCTTCTCTCGTTACAAATGCTTCGTTCTTTCTCAATTCCCTCGTCCCTAGTTTGGTTGAGTAAACTTACCTGAACAGTTGTCGACGGTTTTTTCATACGTCGTTTATGATAATACTCACCATAATTCTCGTACTTGCAGATATATTTATCGTTACTATAATTATCGTGCGTATATCTAACATCATATTTACCACAATTTTGCGTAGTGTTTCGTCTAGATAACTTACTACGTTTCTTGTTAGGCCTACAGTGATATTTATCTCCGTAAGTGTGGTGTTTTATGTGTTTCAACTGTGTCATCTTGTGTGATTTACTATTGTGTGTGTGCCTCACACTTGGAATATCGCTATTAATAAGGTATGTTTTATTAACCTTAATTTGCTTCTCCTCCTTAATGTTAATTACTTTTTTATAATTATCATTAGTAATTACACACGTATTTTTAACTACTATGGTTTGTTCACCTTCTACAGACGCTATGTGCGTATTTGTGTCTCTAATTTTCTCTTTTGCTATCCTTTCTTCTCTTAATTTTTCGGTCAGTTCTGTAAAAAATTCTGTTAACTCTTCTATTTGAGTTCTAATATTATTTTCTTTTACTTTTTCTGTTTGTTTCTTCTCTACTTCACCAAATACAGCTTGCATCATGGCTTCAAGTGCTTCTCCCATCCTCAAACTTCCTGATATTGCCATGGTGAATTATTATTAAAATATTTATTTAATAGTTATTATTTAACAATTATTATTGATAACCGTTCCCTACTTATTTATTTATTTCTGTATTTTTATTAATAGTTATTATTAACTCATTACAGTTACACCTGTTACATAGACAACAATATTATTTGTGGTGGGCGCCAGCTGTGTGATTACACAACAATTAACATTACATTCAGTTACTGTTTACTACAAATAATAATTACATATTATATATTTTTCATTTAACACTCTTTATATATTTTAGAGCAACCATTTAGCTACATAAAAAAATTTTAATAGTCAAATGATGGGTATCGGGTCATACATTCATGATCTACAATTTATGGCACAAATTTTTGTACATAAATTTAGTCATGTCATGCCTCACGTCCAGGGCGACAAATTTATATAACGTGACAATTTGGCAAATTTAATTTAATTTAAATTTGTGGAGTCCCTCGATCTTGGAGCACCAAATTTAAACAACGTTACATATACATAAATAGGCGTGAACGGTCTCACGTTCAAGATTGACAAATTCTTTAAACATATAACATTTAAATTGGGTGTCAGGTGTATCTGCAATAAGAACTCTACGGAACTTGAAACAGTAATTAAAATTTATTTGATACTATAAAAAAATATGTGCACATGGCACTGACTTCGATTTAAAAAACATTAGTTATTATTTGTTATAATGCCGTAAGGCTTAAGATATATACATCCTTACTAACTAAACATTCTATGCTACTAAATAGTATATAAAAGAAAAATCTCATTTTTAGACTACTCAGTCTATTAATATGTTTCAAAATCAATTTTTAAATCTTTTTTCTATATATGGTACGTACTCAAAAGATTAATAGTTATTACTTCTCAGTACTGTTTTCTCAAATACTAATTGTTTTTATTTATATTCTTTGTAATCATTTTATATCATATTAATTTGATACTTGTTACGTTACTCGTATTTCTAAAACATGTATGATTTTTAACTCTACTATACAAGAAATATTACTCTTATTTTTAAATAAAATATTAATGTCTTTAACTATCTTCGTCTCGCCTCCAGCGTCGGCTGTCTCATCTCCTCTTGTCCAGCGTCGGCTGTCTCTCACTCTCTCGTCCTCTCCTCTTGTCCAGCGTCGTATCGCTACGGAACTGCTTCTCTTGTCCAGCGTCGTATCGCTATAGAACTTCTTCTCTTGTCCAGCGTCGTATCGCTATGGAACTGCTTCTCTTGTCCAGCGTCGTATCGCTATGGAACTTCTTCAGTAATGCTGTTATTAATTACAATGTTTGTCTTATAGCTTGGTTACGTATTTGTACATAACTGGCAATTTAAACTGTTTATAAAAATATTAATAAATATGCCGTGCTGACGGGCATAAGCTCCCGCTGCATCGTGGATGATTCAAGAAAGAGAACCACTGAAGCTTGCGTGTCCTATTTATACCCATGTCTTGGTCGACACCCTTCAGTGATACAAAATCGACATGTTAGAAACTGTCTTTGGCGTCAGTTCCCCCACTATTTGACTGACGTCAAATTCACTATTTTTTATATTTCTGCGAATTGCAGAGTCCTGTAAGTATTTTTTTATACTTATCTTATAACTAATTTTACAACACATGTTCATTGTAATTTTGGACATTGCAACTTAACCCTTTTGATTTGTACACAGTTATTTCACTATTGCACTTGTACGGCGTGTCACTTTCGCGTGGTTTTCGCACACAGTATTTATTAAATTTATTTACATTTTCTGGTGCTTTTGGATTTTAATTCTTAATTCTAGTTTATGAATAATTACGGAAAAACCGTCATTGTGCAATTATTCATACTGGGGTGGCAAACTTGCCTGCAGAGACCTGCGTTCACACACACTAGCAAAATACTGGTGTACACACTTTCAGTTACATTTGTGTGTGTGTGCACGTTGATTCAGGTCGAAACACCTGTTCATATTTTTGTCTGAGTCAAACTTGCTATCCATAACATGCTTATTTCTAATATATTATTAATTATTTACAGTTTATTAAGTAAATTTAAATTTTTATATTTCATGCTCAGTACATCACTTACTTGTACTGTCGCAATATATATTGTAATAAAATAATAAATTCTCGTGATTCTAATGTTCTGATGTAATCAAGCCCCACTGTTTGGGCTAGCCAATTTGTAATAAAATACTATAGTTTTCTGTGTGTTTAATAATATAATTGGTGTGGCTCTCGAAGTCTTACTGGTCTTAAACACTTCCTTAAGTTTCCCAGTTGGTCGAGTCCCAAATGTAGCAAAAACTGTCAAATAGCGTTATGCTGTTGAAGAGATATATGTGTAGTTTCACCAAAATGTTTTAAAACAAAAATTGTTGCTTGTTGAAGAAAATAAAAAAAAATTGTGTTTAAAAAAATTTATAATTAAAAAAAATTTTTTTTTACTAATTAATTAATTAAAATCAATTAATTAATGTTGTTTTGCGTAGTTTTAAAACGTGTATCAATCCTCTAAGAAATTTTATTGAGGTTCTTGTATTTTCTAATAAACTACAACCACTCATAAGATTGTCTCCAGGACAATCGATACTTGTTTCCTTTTTACGTTTTGGAGGTTATCTTCCTTTGTATGTGGTAAAATCCTGGTAGTTTATTATTTAAAATTATATTAATGGTAATTTGTAATATTAATGAAAGAAAGAACTATTTTGTGGTGAAAAGTATTAATGTTTTATTAAATAATTGAAATAAAAGACTCTTTTCGATTGTAAAATCGATTCTCAGGGTATCGAAACAGTTACAAGGTTTGATATATAAAAAATTCAATAAAGGTTCTTTGAACAGCTAATTATGATCAAAGTCAGAGAAATCGGGCCAATATTTAAAAAGTATAACGTTACAACAAGTTAATTACTAATACTAGATACATACATGAATAATAATTTGAAATAAAATAATTTGTTGTCACCAACACAGCTGACGGGAACAAGAAGGCGTTTTTAACGACGAATGCAAATGGCTGCCGTCAAGTCGGTCAAAATGCCCTTCGTATCTGTGATGTTCCAAATAAGATATTTTCTGGTAGTATTTACGTCCTGGGGTCTGCAAATCTTCTTTCTGATGTTGTGTAGTGTCTTGAGTGAAGTTTCCGGGTTGTATTTTGTACATCTGTGTATGTATAAGTTCGTTCACTTTTTATGATTCAGGCACTAATGTATGGTTATGTTGTATACTGTTTTCTTGTGTTTAATATTGTTATTCGGTGTAATTATGTGCTGTACTGTGTTATTTAGTCTATATCAATTGTATCTGTCACTATGTTGACGTTCCAAAATTGTTTTATTCGCCACTCGCGATTTTACAAAAACGTATCGTTCACTTACTCGCCATTACCGTTTTAGTTAGGTTAGCTCGGTTATAATCCGCTCGTCAAGTTCACCGTACAATTACCAATAACTAACTATCTATTTCCTCCAGTTTCGACTAAACTCTTAGCCAATATAATATTATTCTTAACATTGTTCAAATATAATTTTGCATCCTGTGCATATTTCAAAATACACTATATAACTGCCTAAACTTCGGTTATTTATCAATTTTATTTGCTAGATGTAATTTAAATTAATCCTTCAGTTCATTCGGCGTATTTTAAGATTGAATAATGCCGTTTATTAATGTTTTCTGTCCAAAATTAGTAATTTTACTGTCATTTTGTATTTAGTGAAAAATTAAAAATTAACTTCCTGTCATTATGCAAATTCAGCCATTTTTCAGTTATATTTTATTATTAATAATTTCATATTGTATTAAAAGGTTTATATTCCCTTATTTTCTTGTAATTAACTGAATTGGTTAAATTCTAAAATATTATTTTGGAATATATGACTCCCCTCTCCAAATTTCTGAGTTTTGTCATTTTCATTTTTATTTATAATTCTGAATATAATTTTATAAAATCTTTCTAAGTGGTATGTATAATTATATGGCTTCATCTCAGGTTTATTTTATCTAAATCCCTTTTGTTTAATTGCATTTAAATGAGTAATTTCTCTGTTTTGATGAAGTTTGGTTTTCATTCTTTGGCCTAGATTTTTCAACAATTTTTCCTTACAAAATATTTTTACAAACAATAAATGATGTGTGATACCCTCTCTGACTTTTAAATATAGTATTATAAACTAAACATTTTTTCAAATAACACAACAATAATTAGTATTGGTTACAATACCATGAACAGTTAAACAAATAAGGAATATTTTCAAATAAATGGTTGTCTTCAACATTCAGACATTTTTTACAATCAAATACTTATTTCTAACATTGAAATATTGTTCACAAAAAAGGTTTTTTACCAACTAACATCTTAATTACTTATTACTATTAACACCAGTAATAAATGTATTTACAGGTATCATGTTAGTTGTTGAAAATTTAAATAAATGTCTTTATATCTAATACATTTTAAAAATCCTTATCCTATATTTACAAAAACCTTATATCTATATTCTTATTTGCTAACTACTATACTAAGTTGGATTATGCAGTTTTATAAACTGTCCTTTAAATATTGTATTTGGGGAATGGTACCCTGTCATAGTATAATTAAATCTGTTTTTTCTCATTATATAAAACAAAATGTCACTTTAAACAGATTTATATCTTGTTACTATTCAAAGTAACATATTCACATAGTACACATTTTAAGTCACTGAAAGTTGCATATTTCATTGTATTCAATGTTTGTGATTGCCAAGAATGAAACACAAGGTTTATTTTCTATAATACCCAAAACTAGCACTGGTTCACTTTACACTTTTATTTTATGTTATTTCTAAATGGTAGTGTAGTCTTATTAACATAAAAAATTGGTTAGTGTTTTACAATGGAGATTTGTTCCTTGGGTACTATATTATTGTTTCATCTTGGTTCACTGGCAACTCTTACTTTACACACTTTTCTCTCTTAATTTTATGTACATGTTGTTACTATTTCGTTATACTTTTATCGGTATTTTACTATTTATTTTTGGGGATATGGGGATATGAGTGTCTTTTATAAGAGCATAACATCTTCCTCAGGATGCTGCCTTCTTCTTCTTTCTTCTGTCTTCTTTTCTTCTGCCTTCTGGGACTGGTATCTTCTCCATCTTCTTCTTGATGCCATCGGGTTTCTTGGGATTTCTTCATCTTCTTCGGGTTTCTTGGGATTTCTTCATCTTCTTCGTAATTTTAAAAATACATCACCTGTATTGGTTGATCTTGGCTTATTCAGGGTTTCTTTTTCATTTATATTTCCTCGTTGTGGGTTTGGTCATATTCTGTGTTGCTTTGTTATTTACTTTTTACCTTCCTGGGTTATAATTTGAAAACCTTGGGTTATTAGACTGGTTTTGGATGACTCATCACTAGTAACTCATTTTATTTGAACTTGTATTTTTTAAATAATAATGATTGCTTTCCACAGTTGCTATGAATTAATTTTTTATATTAAACTTAATGCTTTCTTCCAGATTTAAAAGTTATAATTTTATTATTCTAATGATCAAATGCCATTCACTATTATGCCTTTATCTGTCACGTTACAGATTGCTCTCCTCCAGAAGTAATTATTTCAGACATTTTTATGGATGAAATAATTTCTTATGATAATTTCATCATTTCGTATATTTCATTTTCTTCTCCATTTCTATATCGACTTTTTATATTAGAGTTTAATTAATTTTATATATATAGTTACTTATTTTACTACTGATCCTTTTCGGATAGTTAGTGCCTTCTGAGATATATTATTATTATTGTAATACATTTTCTTTCTTTATAAACTTCGTGTTGCATCCTTGGGATATTAATTCCCTAACATTCCCTATCACGTGGGCTGGGGCAGATCAGGGGGGCACTGTACGCTACACAATCTCTGCTGGCCATACACCACTTCTACAATTTGAGTCCAGAGGCATATTCATCTCTGCTCAAAAAACATAATGCTGCTGGAATTATCTTCAGTCAGTCATCGAATAAATAAATAAAAAGTAGTCTCATTTTCGACTAATAAAAATATCTTTGGATTCTTCACTTCGTAGTTTCTCAGATTATCTCACATTTTCTATCTTAATAAATCTTCATAATTATTATTATACTCATTATATATATATTTTTCTAAACTCTTAACTTGTCTGATATATTTATTTTAACTATGGTTGAAAACCTTTCTTTTAATAATTCTGGTTACTGGTTACAGTGTAACTCTTTTTCTTCTCCATCTGAATTCTCTTTATACTTCCTTCTGGTTACTTACAGTGTTAGCATGGTCTTTACATATAGCATTTTCTTATTCATTATTTGAATGGTCTTATTATTATTATAATTAATTGTTAAATTTGTATTTTTATATTAGATATACAGGTTGTTATTTTGATCATTTTGTTTAAACATCTTGGTTTTTCCTTTATCTTAGAAAGTTATTAATCCGCCTTCGCATTCATTAACATTAATTCATTTATATTATATTTCATGTGGTATTTCATCTCTTTGCATTTCATATAGGTCTTATTATTATTATTTGTTCAAAATCATCTTCTCCATATGTTTGGTATGAGTTGTTCTTCTTTGCTCTTAATTAACTGTTTTCATTATCGTTTCGTAAGTAATTAGTCTCTTTGCTTCCAAATTTTTTCCTTCTCTTGCATATTACACTCTTTTTGTTTTTCTTCTCTACTCCTTCAAATGCTAATGTGAATATCTATCATTTATTCTGGATTAAAGTTAATTCTCTTTTCTGAATTAATCATTTTATTTTCTTCTAAATTCAATTATAAATGGCACATATTTATTTTTAGAACTTTGTTAGTTTTATTCAAAATTCAAACTCTTCTTTTTATTTAATGGCAAAATATTTCTCATAAATCATGGTAATATGTTGATCTTACCTTGTTTCAAAGTTCTGACGTTCTATCAACATTCAAATTCTGTTTAATTCATTTATTTCCAGAATTGTTTCATTCAAAATTGTTTATAGTAAGGTGATCTTACAATTATTTCTGAGTGTTTTGGTATTTCTCTAAATTCAAATTCTTCTTAATTATTTACCATAAAGTTTTCTCACAAACTTAGTTATAGTAAGTTGGTCTTACTTTATTTTTAAATTTGTTGTATATTAACTTCAAAATTCCTTTCTTCTATTTTTCCATAAAGTTTCTTCTTAAATATTTGGTAGTAAGATGTACTTACATTTGTTTTTAAATTTTGTTGGTTATAATAAAATTCTTCCTTTTAAATTGCCATAAAGTGTTTTCTCCAAATCATTGGTAGTAAGTGGTACTTACTTATTCTTGAATTTTTATATTATTCAAATTCTAAATTCCTTCTTTTATAATTCTCCAGAATGTTTTTCTCAAAATATTAGGTTGTAAGATGTACTTACATAAATTTTAAATTTTTTCAGTTAAATTCAAAATTCTTTCTCTTTCTTCCATAAAGTTTTTCTCCAAGATATTAGGTTGTAAGTTGTTCTTCCATAATTTTAAATTTTTATAGTAGTTAAATTCAAAATTCCCAACTCATTCCTCATAATACTTTTTCATAGATGCTTGATTGTACACACCTTTGATTTTTCCTGAAACGATTTCCCTCAACTCATAGGTATTGTTATTCTTATCCTTTACCACAACATATGGTTATCTACTGTACTTTATACCGGGCCATTTTATTTATACTTTTGTAAGGTGATCTTCTCTTTTTCCTTCTTTATAAATTTTATTTTCTTTTATATACCCAGGAAGATGGACGATTTTCTTTATGTCGCCCCGTTGCTCATATTTTTATTTGTAATGTGCATTTTCTTACACAGTCTTCACTCATAAAACCCAGTTTTGTTTCTATGTTCATTATTCGTATCATTTCCTTTCAATGATACTTATTTCATCTCCTTCACCATTGTTTTTCGCCGTAGTCGGTTATCATGACCTCCGTCCCTTTTCTTGATGGCGTGTGGTATTTGTGTTAACCAGGGTCCATCATCTCAGTTGCTCTTATTTTCCGGACGATCATGGTCTTCATACTTATCCCAGTACTTGTGATCTCTCTGGTTTCTGCCTGGTATTTCATTTTCACTGCGGTCACTCCGTTGCTTGTTTCAATCTTCCCTGCTGTTATTTCTTTGTTGGCCACAAAGTTTATCTGGTTCCCTCTATCATCGTATTGTATACACCAATACTTCTCTGGTCCATGGGTTGTATAACCTGACAAATATATGTTAGTATCTTCATCTGGGTTATCACTTATTATTTGTTTATCTGAAACCCCACAAGCTGGTTTACCATCACATATCCACCCTGAAGGACTATATTTCAGTCTAACCGTACCCTGGAACTGTCCTAGATGGCACGCTAATGGAATACATTCTGGTGATTCATCTGTGCCGTCATTACAGTCTGGTAACCTATCACATTTCCATCTTTCTGAAATACACTGTCCAGTCCTGCGCTGACACTGTTCTGGTCCACATGTTGTATTCTGTTTACCTCTGGACCTTTCCCAGTAGTAGACTACTGCTTTGTGGTAAATTATTTTTGAAATTACTTAAATTCTCCTCCTATAATTCTTAGAATTCATGATGTCTTTGTCATTGGTAATTGGGATATTATTCATCAATTAACCCATGGTTCATCATCTCCAACTCTTCCTTCGTTTTTATTAAATTTCTTGGATATATTTTCCTTTTCCTTTGTTTAATATTTTCCTTATTTCCGCTAGTTTTAATTCCAGGTAATACCATTACTTGTTCCTGCGTTTTATTCTCTGGTACTCCTTCTGTTTCTGGTTGGCTATCATTTTGTATCTCTTCGGTCTTCTCCTTACTTAATTCTTCTCTTTTCAATCTGTCCTCTCTCCTTTCTTCGGCCCAATCATCCAGTTTCTTACCTCATTCTTCTTTCATTTTCTTATTATCATCTCTTATATCTGTAAACCAATCATCCAGTTTCTTCATCATTGATTCGGGGTGCTCATCCATTTTCTTCATCATTTGTTGGAACATTTCCGTCATCTTGTCCATTTTACTCCCTTCTGTTAGTTCTGCCATTTTTCTTGTCGTTCATCCCTTTCCTCTGGCTTTGTAGCTGTTGCCTACCTCCAACTAGTGATTGGGCAGATTGTAGTGGCCTTCCAATCGACTAATTAAAGCCCCTCAGTTGTGCGCCAATTTGTAATAAATCTCTGTTACTCTCAGATGATGAATGGTGTTTAATAATTGGTGTGGCTCTCGAAGTCTTACTGGTCTTAAACACTTCCTTAAGTTTCCCAGTTGGTCTGGTCCCAAATGTAGCAAAAACTGTCAAATAGCGTTATGCAGTTGAAGAGATATATGTGTAGTTTCACCAAAATGTTTTAAAACAAAAATTGTTGCTTGTTGAAGAAAATAAAAAAAATTGTGTTAAAAAAAATTTATAATTAAAAAAAAATTTCTTTTTATTAATTAATTAATTAAAATCAATTAATTAATGTTGTTTTGCGAAGTTTTAAAACGTGTATCAATCCTCTAAGAAATTTTATTGAGGTTCTTGTATTTTCTAATAAACTACAACCACTCATAAGATTGTCTCCAGGACAATCGATACTTGTTTACTTTTTCGTTTTGGAGGTTATCTTCCTTTGTATGTGGTAAAATCCTGGTAGTTTATTATTTAAAATTATATTAATGGTAATTTGTAATATTAATGAAAGAAAGAACTATTTTGTGGTGAAAAGTATTAATGTTTTATTAAATAATTGAAATAAAAGACTCTTTTCGATTATAAAATCGATTCTCAGGGTATCGAAACAGTTACAAGGTTTGATATATAAAAAATTCAATAAAGGTTCTTTGAACAGCTAATTATGATCAAAGTCAGAGAAATCGGGCCAATATTTAAAAAGTATAACGTTACAACAAGTTAATTACTAATACTAGATACATACATGAATAATAATTTGAAATAAAATAATTTGTTGTCACCAACACAGCTGACGGGAACAAGAAGGCGTTTTTAACGACGAATGCAAATGGCTGCCGTCAAGTCGGTCAAAATGCCCTTCGTATCTGCGATTTTCCAAATAAGATATTTTCTGGTAGTATTTACGTCATGGGGTCTGCAAATCTTCTTTCTGATGTTGTGTAGTGTCTTGAGTGAAGTTTCCGGGTTGTATTTTGTATATCTGTGTATGTATAAGTTCGTTCACTTTTTATGATTCAGGCACTAATGTATGGTTATGTTGTATACTGTTTTCTTGTGTTTAATATTGTTATTCGGTGTAATTATGTGCTGTACTGTGTTATTTAGTCTATATCAATTGTATCTGTCACTATGTTGACGTTCCAAAATTGTTTTATTCGCCACTCGCGATTTTACAAAAACGTATCGTTCACTTACTCGCCATTACCGTTTTAGTTAGGTTAGCTCGGTTATAATCCGCTCGTCAAGTTCACCGTACAATTACCAATAACTAACTATCTATTTCCTCCAGTTTCGACTAAACTCTTAGCCAATATAATATTATTCTTAACATTGTTCAAATATAATTTTGCATCCTGTGCATATTTCAAAATACACTATATAACTGCCTAAACTTCGGTTATTTATCAATTTTATTTGCTAGATGTAATTTAAATTAATCCTTCAGTTCATTCGGCGTATTTTAAGATTGAATAATGCCGTTTATTAATGTTTTCTGTCCAAAATTAGTAATTTTACTGTCATTTTGTATTTAGTGAAAAATTAAAAATTAACTTCCTGTCATTATGCAAATTCAGCCATTTTTCAGTTATATTTTATTATTAATAATTTCATATTGTATTAAAAGGTTTATATTCCCCTATTTTCTTGTAATTAACTGAATTGGTCAAATTCTAAAATATTATTTTGGAATATATGACTCCCCTCTCCAAATTTCTGAGTTTTGTCATTTTCATTTTTATTTATAATTCTGAATATAATTTTATAAAATCTTTCTAAGTGGTATGTATAATTATATGGCTTCATCTCAGGTTTATTTTATCTAAATCCCTTTTGTTTAATTGCATTTAAATGAGTAATTTCTCTGTTTTGATGAAGTTTGGTTTTCATTCTTTGGCCTAGATTTTTCAACAATTTTTCCTTACAAAATATTTTTACAAACAATAAATGATGTGTGATACCCTCTCTGACTTTTAAATATAGTATTATAAACTAAACATTTTTTCAAATAACACAACAATAATTAGTATTGTTTACAATACCATGAACAGTTAAACAAATAAGGAATATTTTCAAATAAATGGTTGTCTTCAACATTCAGACATTTTTTACAATCAAATACTTATTTCTAACATTGAAATATTGTTTACAAAAAAGGTTTTTTACCAACTAACATCTTAATTACTTATTACTATTAACACCAGTAATAAATGTATTTACAGGTATCATGTTAGTTGTTGAAAATTTAAATAAATGTCTTTATATCTAATACATTTTAAAAATCCTTATCCTATATTTACAAAAACCTTATATCTATATTCTTATTTGCTAACTACTATACTAAGTTGGATTATGCAGTTTTATAAACTGTCCTTTAAATATTGTATTTGGGGAATGGTACCCTGTCATAGTATAATTAAATCTGTTTTTTCTCATTATATAAAACAAAATGTCACTTTAAACAGATTTATATCTTGTTACTATTCAAAGTAACATATTCACATAGTACACATTTTAAGTCACTGAAAGTTGCATATTTCATTGTATTCAATGTTTGTGATTGCCAAGAATGAAACACAAGGTTTATTTTCTATAATACCCAAAACTAGCACTGGTTCACTTTACACTTTTATTTTATGTTATTTCTAAATGGTAGTGTAGTCTTATTAACATAATAAATTGGTTAGTGTTTTACAATGGAGATTTGTTCCTTGGGTATTATATTATTGTTTCATCTTGGTTCACTGGCAACTCTTACTTTACACACTTTTCTCTCTTAATTTTATGTACATGTTGTTACTATTTCGTTATACTTTTATCGGTATTTTACTATTTATTTTTGGGGATATGGGGATATGAGTGTCTTTTATAAGAACATAACATCTTCCTCAGGATGCTGCCTTCTTCTTCTTTCTTCTGTCTTCTTTTCTTCTGCCTTCTGGGACTGGTATCTTCTCCATCTTCTTCTTGATGCCATCGGGTTTCTTGGGATTTCTTCATCTTCTTCGGGTTTCTTGGGATTTCTTCATCTTCTTCGTAATTTTAGAAATACATCACCTGTATTGGTTGATCTTGGCTTATTCAGGGTTTCTTTTCCATTTATATTTCCTCGTTGTGGGTTTGGTCATATTCTGTGTTGCTTTGTTATTTACTTTTTACCTTCCTGGGTTATAATTTGAAAACCTTGGGTTATTAGACTGGTTTTGGATGACTCATCACTAGTAACTCATTTTATTTGAACTTGTATTTTTTAAATAATAATGATTGCTTTCCACAGTTGCTATGAATTAATTTTTTATATTAAACTTAATGCTTTCTTCCAGATTTAAAAGTTATAATTTTATTATTCTAATGATCAAATGCCATTCATTATTGTGCCTTTATCTGTCACGTTACAATATATATATATATATATATATATATATATATATAGATATTGTGGATAAAATGAAAACTAAGTACTGTTATGAAATATACAAAATATTCAATCGTTGAACTCTGTAGCAAAACATGTTTTAATTTTGAAATCAGGTAAATTTAATAAAAGGTTGTTACTGTTAAATTAGTGTTTTATTGCAAGTCCTGTCACTATGGGCTTCAGCAAATTTTTGCTTCATCTAGGCCAAGTGTCTAGTTTTAAATTTTTACGTAACGGCGGAAGCCGTTACAGCAGGGAAACAAACGGTGCGATGGGTGCGTCCCGTGTAAAACAACCCCGCTTCGGCCAGCGGTTCGGCTCGTACGCACATCGCAATCGGCCACTCTTTTTCCACGACCGTTTTCATTCTTTTCTCATATGTGTCGAACCGCGGGAAGACGTGAGCGGTCGCGGGTACCGTACAGTCGTGGACGACGCTCTCGAACCGACACAATGCAACGAGACTGTTTGCGAACCCAACACTGTTCGACGCGAAGTGAAGAAGACGAAGACGTAGAAGAAGAAGAAGAAGAAGAAGAAGAAGAAGAAGAAGAAGAAGAAGAAGAAGAAGAAAGTACGGAGACCTCTGAGACACACAAGACGAAGAACAACAAATCCGGTTTAAGGTCTATTACACGGAATTCATCGAAGTAGTGAGTAGAATGATGAGAGGATTCGGCGCCACCAATTGACGGGGGTGGTGGTGATGACGTCACTGGCCTAGTATACAAAGCCACCAATGAGGGTCATTGTTCTCTTACCACCACCCCCCTCGTCAACCACTGGCTCCGCATCCTTTCCAACTTTGACCGGGAGGGCGGGGCAGGCCGTCTATTGTTTTAAGGGCCATTGTTCACTTACCCCCCTCGCAAGCCACTGGCTCCGTATCCCCCCCCAACTTTTACCGGGAGGTCGTGGCAGGCTGTCTATTGTTTTAGTAGCGTCTATTGTTTCCGTATCCCCTACTGTGTTCGTGTCGTCTATTGTTTTATTACTACTGTTTCCGTATCCTCCCCAACTGTTAACGGGAGGGCGTGGCAGTCTGGCTATTGTTTTCGTATCGCCTATTGTTTTAGCGATGCTATTGTTTCCGTAGCGCCTATTGTTTTATTCGCGCCATTGTTGCCATATCTCCTACTGTTTCCGTATCACCTATTGTTTTAGCGATGCTATTGATTCAGTAGCGCCTATTGTTTTATTCGTGTTATTGTTTCCGTATCGCCTATTGTGTGGAAATTTTTTCGCAAATTGTGTCATTCTCGTTCATTTCGGTCTCGGTCTGTGTGTGCAGATTTTTTTTTCGCAAATTATGTCGTTCTCGTTCATTTTGGTCTCGGTCTGTGTGTGTGTGTGTGCGTGTGCGCGCAAATGTTTTCGCTAATTATGTCGTTCTCGTTCATTTCGGTCTGTGTGTGTGTGCACATTTTTTCTCAAATTATGTCGTTCTCGTACATTTTGGTCTCAGTCTGTGTGATTGTGCAAATTTTTTTCGAAAAAAAATGTCGTTCTCATTCATTTCGGTCTCGGTCTCCTGAGGGGGGTAGTCTCGGTCTCGGTCATAAAATTGCTGGCGCCTTTGCTAAATATTACAGTTGCATAGTCTATTAAATTATTTTTTCTCAATTTTCTTGAACAAATAAAGCTAAACTCTAAAGCTATTTTATTACAACTATAAGTATCTGTAGTTTAAAGTGTGTAGTATTTAATATGTATACCACGTGTATGATTATTTAAACAACGCGAAAGAAAGCGAATACCGCTCAGCTTTTATAATCTGTGAATCGTTGTGTCATCGATTATCGAAGCGAACGAATTAAAACAACGTTATGTCGTCTCGTCCCTTCCAAGCGACCCAGGAGGTGAGACGAGCGGGGTCGGGCTCAGGCTATCCTCTGAGTTCGGATTAACGTTTCCTGACGAGATCACGCAGACGCGTAACGCTCCGCTGTACTCTTACGATACGGACAATACGTACCTTTTGTGATCTTTGGGACACTCCGCCGCCGTCGTTGTGTCGTCGATTATCAAAGCGAACGCGCCCGACTCGTGTCCGGACGTGTTGGTCATAAAATATTCCAGTTGATACAGCTTCCCGGTTTCCAAGTCGTCAGCGTTGATGTAGTCGAACGCCATCAAAAGTTTCATTAGTACAACGAGTAAAACTTTTACTTGTACTTTTCCAGCAGAGACTGTACAGCGCTGTTGTAGTATTCTTTAGCGTTGTCCGTTTGCAGATATTTTATTCTGTTGGTTTTGAGTATTAGTTCAAGTGCGCGCGCCACTTCCGCTCCCGTCTTAGTTTTCAACGGGACGGCGTACGCAAACTTGCTGAACGCGTTTATAACAGTCATAAGTAAAGCTAGAAATTTTAGGTGCTGGACCTTATTTTTTTTTGCTATTAAAATGCCCAAATTAGCTTGTCTTGCAAAGAAAACATTAAATAAACATTCCTATCTCTGTTTTGATTGCACCTTTTTGCTCTTAATTTTTCAATGCAAGCACCGTTTTGCACATTTTCTCAACGTCATCACATTTTTGCGCTTTTTTTTACGTTTTTTTGGCTACTTTGCCACATTTTATTCCTATAATAATTAAACAAGGAACACCGAACGTGTGCGGCATCACCGCATCTACTATATTTTATACTAGATGAAACCACTGATAGCCAGATGAGATATGTTCTAAACATTTTAGTAGCACCCCTAAATGGACAGCAAGTAAAGCCCATGCTGTTGAAAACATACTTTCTGAACAAAACAGACAATGCCCAGTGTGATACAAAGTTTCAATAACGCATGTATTGTGTTGTGGCCTGATGGAATAGAATATGATCAAGTGTGGCTAGTACTTACGGACCAAGCACCTTACATGTTATTGGCTATTGCTAACATGAAACCTATATACTCTAATCCAAAACATGTGACCTGCATTGCACATGCATTGCATCGAGTTTGTGAGGCACTAAAAGATGAATATTCGTATGCTAATGAATTATTTCTGTCTTGCATTAAGGAATTGTTGAAAATGGCAAAAGGCTGCTAGGATACAAAAGTATGTTGAAATTACAGGACTTCCTCTTCCAACTTCCCCAATTCTCACTAAATGGACTAGTGATTCTACTTTTTCCGGACTTGTGACTTTAATAACATTGTGATCAGGAACTTGTTCTAGGCAGACTTTTTAATACATGAGTGAATTATGAGTCCTTATATGTGGATGTAATTGGTTTTTGGTACTGTTTTTATGAATATTGTAACGTTGATTGCCACGTTACAAATCCAGGGAACCCATCCTAATTGACACCAGCCAAATATATGGGCTGCCTACGTTGTAACGAACTGAAATTAAACTCAACACAATTAACAAAATTAATTAAGCTAATTATTAGGAAACAAGGGAAGGTATTTCACTGATTTATGCACTCACTTTAATGTGTAATAAGATGACTTCTCTTTATTAACAAATGATATGAAAAGATCCCATAACATAATTAATTAGATTAAAATATTCAAAGGGTTTTCTGAAATACTAGGGATCATAATGATCATGTACTTTTTACCTCGGATCCGAGTTTACTTTAAATATATTGCAAAGACGTCTGAGTATTACTATGTTCATCTAGGTGCTTGCAAGACTTCTTTTACCATTTGAAGAATGGTATTATTTACTAAAGAGATTATAATTAACTTTTACATATTAACGTTACAACGTATGATATTCAATATTACAGTATACTCTTAGTTGGTCTCATTTGTAGTTTAAAGAAAATTATAGTCTTTGAAAAGTCTCTTTCATCTGTAAGTTATGTCTCAAATATAATTAACTCTCGATAGGCAAGCTATCGAGTCACCTTTACAATAAGTCGTGGTGACCTCGTCCTGGGGTCACTCTTGGGAATTCTGGAAGTTGGCGTCGTCATCTGGGTCGTGTCTTCGGAGAGTACTAGATAGCTGGTTCACTGAGGAGATTGAAGTTATTCTGGTTAAAGTTGGTGTAGATCCACGTAGGTCCTAGTCAGCGTCGTATGGCTCGTATACGTCCACATGTGAAGTTTATGCAGGTCACATCTTCATATGTAAAGTTGTACTGGAATTTATCTCTTGAGGGGAGACGTCATCTTGCTTACGTGTTTTTAGTTTTTTTCTTTGTTTAACTTATTACATTTCTTAACACAACTTTCTAAATTTTATATAGTAAAACTTGCTCGCCACGTTTAGTAGTGGTAGCTAACAGTTAAGCTTAAAATTAATCAATGCATTTTTGAAGAGCTCTCGCTCGTAGGTGTGTACGGTCTGACGGCTGCATTGTCACTCTTTTCTCGATTCGACTGGCACATTACAACGGAGCGGGGCGAGTACTCCGCGATAATATAGTTCCTATTTTTATTTAAAGTGACATTATTATTACAAGAAAGAACACATTAATTATACATATATAATTTAAGTGAATTATTTTAACTACTACTCGTGCCTTCAAATTACTAATTACAAACATTATGATTTTTATACTTTCCTAAGTTACAGACGACTCGCTAAACACGTTGAGTCCGGAATTAAACAGGTCAACGCATGATGACTTGCAAAAGGGTTAACTGTGATATTAATTGCTTTTTACAATTCGATTTTTTTATTAATTGTTTAGTTAGATTTTCCATTTACATCTCATAGTTATTCTGAGTTAGTACAGGGGCTTTCGGTTTAATAGTGCGATTTAAAAGTACTTAATTGCTAGTAAATTAATTTTTTATTTATTAAAGATTTTATTATCAATTAAATCGTCACAATATTCACATTTGATATTTGCACCTTTTTTAGCTAAATTAAAGCACCATTTTGCACCTTTTTTTACCAAATATTTGCACTTAAAATTCCTAGATCTAGTCATAAGATACTTGTAACCTTTGTTCACTTTAGCGTGTGGTAACATCTTCACCCAATCGGCTTGGTAGAGTTCGTACAGTCCCTACGGCTTGACCGCACGTCTCACGAAATTCCTTCTCACCGGTCTGTGCAGCACCTTTGCGAACCGTTTCCACATTTTTTTGATGTTGTTGTTGTTGTTGTTCTTCTTCTTCTTCTTCATGCGTTGCATACTTGTGTCTTCTAACCAGATCACCGAAACGCGATTCACAGTAGTACGTTACAGGATATAACGTCAGGTTGTCACTAAACGTTACTCTCCTCTTGCGTCTAGGTGTTTTCGCTTCGCCTACTATCTCGAACTGTTATACCACTGCCGGACAGCTGTGATGTCAGCTGCGCGTGATGTCACGTTCTGGTCAGAGTCGATGGTGAGTCGTTGTGTAACCCCTCTTTCAAATTTTTATGCTTTATAAAAATCTCTAAATTTTTTTTTTTTGAAAGAGGGGCCACTAGTTATTTAAAACTAGGCGGAAGGCCTAGAGAAGCAAAAATGCGCTGGGTCCAGTGAGACGGGGCTGGCAATTAAAACTCGCTTTTACCCAAATATAACAGCCTTTATTATTTCCAATTTAAAATTTTTTTTTGTTTTTTTTTGCCAAATTCTTTTAACCCCAATATAAAGTTAGTATAATTTAAAAATTACATTTTTTAAAAAAATTCCCCAATTCACTCTTTGACATTATAACAATTTATACATTAATATATACAACATACAATGTATCATTCTTCAAAAAAAGTTTTGTAACATCCACTTCCCAAAATAGCATAACAATGTAATGTAAAACTCTTTTTGCAATCTTTAAACATTCTTAAAATATACATATACAGTATAAAACATCACATAGATTCAACATCATATAAATCATTCAAATATCCCCCCCCCTTTATAACCCAACATTTAGTATCAAAAATACATAATTGACATGCACATAAAATACGAATACAATTAATCTACATACATCAATACACATAGAAAAAAATATATATATATTTACCACACACACACATGTTCACCTGGCAGACAGCCTATATATTTTCATCATACCGCAAGGGAATGTGGAAAACTCCAGTATCTGTCATCAAGACCCCCCACCAAACTACCGTAATCAGATCAAGTGCCCAGCAAGGCTTAAAAACTTCTAATTTAAGAAAAACAAAATCCATTAACTCGTTAGAGTACAACTGAGTTAAAACAAACGAAATAATTACAAGGATTCGAAATGGTCAAATTCAAATTGGCACGACAGCCCGAACAACTCTGAAGTTACAATGCATAATAAAAAAAACTTTCGGTTTTGTTCCACAAATGGTAAGGTGCCATCACAAGGTCAACATGGCTGGGCGGTTTTATAAAATGGTAATTTCTCACCTTCTTTCATCCTCTTACAAAAATATAAAATTTGAGCGAAAAACTCAGTGGGTCGTAACCACCGGAAATACATAGAACTGAGGCTGATTATATAATTTTACATTTATAACTGAAGTAGTGAGACACTGGTAGTGTAATTATATATCAAAAACTCAACAACTCAAGCACTGGCTATGACAGTAAAAAAAAGAATTTACTTATTACAGAATTATTAAACAGCTAAAATTAATTTTATAAAATGTAAAATCAATGCACTGAACCTAATAAAACATATATAAGGCAGTCATAGAGAAATGACTTGACCTCAGGCACGGCCATGCGCCCGAACCAGATACAAGAAAAATTAACATGTCGGGTACCTACAGACAACTGCACTAACAGGTGACGGCCACAGGTTAAAGCACCACCAAACCCTTAAATTATATAAAAAAACAAAAACCCATATATATAAAAATCTATAAAATCCCCCACAAAAGTACCCCATCACACCTGCAAAAATGATCAACACCAATATGCATCAATAACATTCAAATTCCACACACACTTTTCCTCTTTAAAAGGGGTATACATCAACATCGGCGGACACATGGCCCCGTCTGGGTTTACACTTATTTTGGGGGCGTAAGCATTCGTAAAGTAAAACTGATAAAGTTATAACTAATGGCCTGCTGGACTGGTGCACAATCGAAACTCTAACTGGAGCCATTCCGAGAATAATGTCACATGATCTTAATTGCAGAGGCCAAAAATATTTTAAGGCATAAATATCACCTGCTTATAGTCCGGCACGATCTCGTGGGTATTGCGGCGTGTCGTCCATCTCTTCCTCCCGGCAGCCAAGACGGAAAGTGGTTATGTTTATGGCATGGGTGGCAGTTGTTCAGCCACCTCCTGGAGCGAATCAGATTGTCGTCTTAATCAGGAACCCTGGACATTCATATAGATAATTAGTCTAGTGTTTCATAACTCACAATACCCCTTTTCCCCCAGCATAAACTTACACCGCACATCATGCCCAGTTTTAACCTTTATCCAAATTTAAGTATACTTTGAAACTACCATGACACCCTCCCAAGACCTGAATACAAGATAATCTACCTTCTGAATGGAATTTAGTATAAAATGAATAGTTATTCACAAACTGTTCGTCAACTAAT
Source organism: Magicicada septendecula (assembly GCA_034769895.1). Lineage (NCBI taxonomy): Eukaryota > Metazoa > Arthropoda > Insecta > Hemiptera > Cicadidae > Magicicada > Magicicada septendecula. Next base: position 352,256,497 of record CM068375.1, read on the forward strand.
TAACCATCTTACTACAATTTCAATATGAGTTAACAAACTTGAACAGGATCGTAAAGTACGCCCGGTTCAACAAATATTACAAAATAATTTTCTTACGCCCCTTTTGATATACAGTAATTAGAATAATATACAGACATATAAATTATAAAATACTGTATTTCAGCCAGTGTTAACGTTCAAAGACGTGAATAATCAGTAATCAACCTGTGTCTACCACGTGGTGACTTTAAACATATTTCCACCCGCATCGCCGTTAATTTTAAGTTAAATATAATTCCTTTTATCAAACAATAAGTAAAAATACATTCAACACACTTACCGGGGAGTCACATAGCATTTATCTATCCATAGGAATAGTCATTTTACACAGATCCAAAAATCTCAACGTAGCCGGAAGAAGAAGAAGGACTGTAGCCGCGTGCTGCTGAACGTGAACTGAATTCGCTTGCGACGGAACAACGCTACGCCGCCCCGACCCCAGAGCGCGCGCAGATCATTACAGCGAACATACTGCCAACATTGTACGTACCGTTACTCTAATTAATTAACGAATTCAGTGCTTAAGCCGTTCATATCGTTCATTAAAATAACCGAGCCTGGTTTTCGCCAAAACACGGCACAGTTGTCTTCACGAATCGGTATTCTCTCTCTCTCTCTCTCTCTCTCTCTCTCTCTCTCTCTCTCTCTCTCTCTCTCTCTCTCTCTCCGTGTTGTCCTGTGTGTCTGGATGTCTGTTGGTGTAGGTGTGGCTCGCTCGGTCCTTGGAGAGATGTTGCTCCGACAATGGTGAACGAAACACTAACCCAAGTCGGCGGTGTGTCGCTTGTATTAAAGGGGTTTGACTGGTAGTGGTGGTGGTGGAAGGGGGGGTAAAGGAACGAGAAGAGGGAAGAAATTACACTTACATTACACTTATAATGTAAATCAATACATGGGACACGTTGCTGAAAACAAGTGCTTTTCTAACCTAAAAAAAGTGTGTTTTATTCTTATTAATAATTTCGTAAAAGGCATAGTATAGAACCATGGCAGTATGCGCAACTCGTACAGTCGTGCTTAACGGGAGTGTAAAGGCAATAAAATATATCGACCTTGAAGATGGAGTGATTATTAAAAATAAATAGTATCGTTTCCGTTTGGAATAACGTCACGTTCCTCTTTTTAAATGCTAAATGCAGTATGTCATACTACTTCCAGAAAATAATGTGCAAACCCGTAGCTCTAATCACCAAAATTATGGGAACTCGTTGTCGTTGTCGCTGTCGCTGTCGTTGTCGTTGTTGTTGTTGTTGTTGTTGTTGTTGTTGTTGTGCACACAGAGAGCATCAGGCAGTCATTGGGCTTCCCCGGACGCTGCCGTCACCAGGGCACGGACTGTATTGTGCCGCTGCATCTGGATTCTGGATTCTGGATTCCGCTGATTCATAGCGATTGGTGCATGCTTCTGAATCAAGACGGACTCAAGACGAGGGAAGTAATCCCTCACCGCCGACAAGAGCTTCGTCTCATCGAAGCGGATCCGATGGTCGGCATTGGCGAGCGCGTGCTCAGCCACGACAGAATTCTCCGGCTGTCCCAATCTACAGTAACGGCTATGTTCATCCACGCTTGTGCGGACGCTGCGCTTCGTGGTACCAATGTATACTTGGCCGTACGAGCAGGGAACTCTGTACACACCGCACGACGACAGCGGGTCTCGGACGTCCTTCGTCGGCCTCAAGAACTGGTGGATCTTTCTTCTCGGCTTAAATATTGGTCTCACGCCGTACCGACAGAGCAGCCTACCAATGCGGTCCGTCACCCCATGGATGTAGGGCAACGCCGCGAAACCGACGGTCTCCCGTAACACCACTTCCGGCCTGGCTGTTCTTCTCGGCCGGACCGCTCGTCTCACCTCCCCTACGGAATATCCATTGACCTGCAGCGCCAGTTCGAGGTGGGCGCATTTCCTCGTCGAGGTACCGGGGCTCGCATATCCTCCTAGCTTGGTCCACCAGGGACTTCAACCCTGCCCTCTTCTGGCTGTGATGGTGGTTCGACTGTTTATGGAGATGAGCGGTTAGTGTGCGTCGGTTTTCTATTAACTTTATGTTCGAGGCTGCCATCGGTCCTTCTAAGGACCAAAACGTCCAGAGAAAAGCCAGCTGATTGTCGGTCTCCCTCTCAACGGTGAACTGTATCCGTGGGTGAACTTGATTGAGGTGTACCAGGAACCTGTCGAGTTCTTACTCTCCATGGCTCCAGATAACTAAGGTGTCATCAACATAACCGGAACAAGCACCTCGGATTCAACGGAAAAGATGAAATTGCCCGCTGCTCGAAATCCCCGAGATTTTTTGGCGATAATCCTAGACCCACTGAGATTTTTTGGAGAGAATCCTAGCACCCCTGAGATTTTTTGAAGAGAATCCTAGGCCAGCAACGTTAAGACTGTGACCAAGAACCCCCCCCCCACGAGACCGAGACCTAAATGATCGAGAAATACATAATTTGCGACAAAATTTGCACACACACACAGACAGAGAATGAATTGAACGAGAACGACATATTTAGCGAAAAAATTTGCACACACAGACCGAGACCGAATTGAACGAGAACGACATAATTTGCGAAAAAATTTGCACACAATAAACGATACGGAAACAATAACACGAATAAAACAATAGGCGCTACTGAATCAATAGTATCGCTAAAATAATAGGTGATAAGGAAACAATAGGCGATATGGCAACAATGACGCGAATAAAACAATAGGCGCTACGGAAACAATAGCATCGCTAAAACAATATGCGATGCGGAAACAATAGACGATACGGAAACAATAGATGCTACTAAAACAATAGACAGCCTGCCACGCCCTCCCGGTAAAAGTTGGAGAGTATACGAAAACAGTGGTACTAAAACAATAGACGGCACGGACAAAATAGGTGATACGGAAACAATAGACGCTACTAAAACAATAGACAGCCTGCTACGCCCTCCCGGTAAACGTTGGGGGGGGGGGGGGTACGAAGCTACCTGGTAAAACAATAGACGATACGGAAACAATAGATAGCCTGCCACGCCTTGCCGGTAAGCGTTGGAGAGGATACGCAGCCAGTGACAGACAGGGCAGTGGTGTATGAGAACAATGGCCTTTAAAACAATAGAAAGCCTGCCCCGCCCACCCGGTCAAAGTTGGAGAGGATACGAAGCCAGTGGTTAACGAGGGGGTGGTGGTAAGAGAACAATGACCCTCATTGTTGGCTTAGTATACTAGGCCAGTGACGTCATCACCACCACTACCACCCCCCGACCATCGGTGGCTCAGTTTTCCGTGACGTCATCACCACCACCACCCGTCCATCGGTGGTTCCGTATCCTCTCCTCCTACCACTGTAGTGCTTTTACCGTGTCGTTATTTCGTTGCCTGCACGCTGTGTACAGTACGTCTGTAAAAGTACCCGTTATGTAGGACCAAGATTCGTGCTTACGTCAGAGGGTTTTTATAAAATTATTTATTCGTAAATTTTGTATCCCAATATTGTTAAAAACGTTGCATCTTATATATTTTACAATATTGTTAAGAGATGTTGGATCATATCATCGTGAAACAATATGGTGCAATACGTGTTTACATTATATTGTGCAATAGTTACACGCAACAGTAGAATGGGAGGAAGGGTTCGGCCGTCTATATAAACGGGAGCTTGTTCGCTATGCCGTTCGGTCTTGTGTCGACAGTCGCAAGCAACGCATCACAACCAGCAAATGTACTAGGCAAGCAAGTAAACAAGAAATGGATTCGTTTATACAGAAATTTGGGAGCGTCACCGTTTACGAATACGTACGATGTCACGACTTACAAACGGGTACGAAGTATCCGATTCGTTCGTTACAGAACGAGACAACGCGGTATGGACCTTCTCTGGCGGTCATTATAACGAAGGGAAATGACGGTACGGGATTACTGAAAATCTACCTGCCGAAAAGATACGCGAAACTGTTTACGGATGAGGAACTGCAAGGCGTAAACCGGACACGCTCTACCTACAGTACAACGGACAAAAGATCGTGTATCGGACATTACTATTGCAAAATTGTAAATATTGTTTGTTTGTATTTTTGTAACACTTTTTTATTTGTGTTTTTGACAATACATGTATTGAATAATATTATAGGCGTTATTGTTTTTCACCTCCTCGTTCCAAAGGAGGTAAATTGTTTTTACCTCCCTTCCACCACCACCACTACCACCCCTATAAAGCCAGTGACGCGGTGTAGACAGAGCTCAGTGTTTCGTCGACCGTCACCGGTAACGGACGCACGGTTTTACAGGTATGCATCCAAAGTTAATGGAATCGCTCAGTGCTTTATGTCAAGACGACATTCGTCGACAAATTTTCAATCGTTAACGTCAATCCAAACACAGAGTATAGCCCGAACCCGAGCCTGAGCCCGAGCCCGAGCCCGACGTGAAGCGTTGTGGTGCAATCCACTTGTTAGAACTGTTGTATCGTATCACTGTGGCGGTGGTGAAGCGTTATGGTGCAAGTCTATTAGTGTTGACGTGTAGGCAGTATCTTGGCATGACACAATACACGTTAGTTTTTAATATTTTGTATTACTTATTACATGGCAGTATCTCGTCTTATAGATCTCTCTCTCTCTCTCTCTCTCTCTTTCTCTCACTCTCCACACCTTACCTTCCCTCCTTCTCCTCCTCCTCCTTTTCCTCTTCTCCTCCCATCATTAGACAATTTCCGTTTAGTGTTGGATGTCGGTGCCCACTTTTATTCCTACTAACTTACCTGTCTCTCATTATTCAACTTGGTGATTTCAAGCAAATATGCATTAGTTTTTCGGACCATTACTTCAACAGACACTGTATCCGTGTTCTTTGTTACTAATATTTAGTTCTTAGGCGGCACAGTACTATGCTGTGCGTCTAGCTACTCTCCATGTGAATGAGGAGTTCAGCCCAGCTCTTACAGCCACCTAACATATATTAGCTGTAGTTAAGCAGATAAGTGGGCCGTGTAATAGTCATGTGCCTGAAATGTCTCCTGTTCTTGTTCTCCTCAACATAGTGGTTAGCGGGCCAGGGGTAACGTGTCACAGGGGTCCTGAACCAATTTTACGTCAAAGGTCAAAGCACCTCAGATTTTTTCTTTTGTTTGATTTCTGAATGTCTTTATTGTAATTTAAGACTATTTTGTTTGAAACAGATCCTCCGAGTCGTTCTTTCAAAACATTAATTTTAACAGTTAAAAATAAGTTTTTTACGTCTTTTTGATAACATTGATATATGTCTATAATATTTATCGCAACAGGCACTATAAATCATGAAACTAGTTTCACTCACAATCAAAAGTTATTGTGTTTGACTGAAATAAATAATAATGTTTCCAGAACAAAGTACAACAATTGTTAGGCAAGTAAGTTTGCATTACGAGTACAGTGTAAATAATGTTTTCGGCTATAATAAATTCAATTGTACAGATATTAATGTGTAGAAAACATTAAATATGACAACTATTGTCCTTGCGCACGGCTTTCGGACCATACTGCCTTCAACCCAAAACTGAACCGACTGACTGACAGTTTTGTTTCCATTTCTGCTTCTCTCTCTATTTAGACAAATTTTTCGACTAAGCCTATATCTAAATTGCTCAGAGATAAAACCTTATACCTGAGCAAGGTTGAACACACACACACACACACACACACACACACACACACACACACACACACACACACACACACACACACACACACACACACACACACACACACACACACACACACATTCGTGCTTCTTGTACGGAACCGTTTACATACATACAGAATCGAAATAATATATGTTTATCCATATGTCGCACTTTAAAAGACACCGGGCTTTTTGTGTGTGCGCAAGTGCGTGTAATTTCGTTGAATTAGATAAAAATGCCCGTTTCTTCTACTGAAGCTGAGAACTTGGCTACTCGAGAGTTTCGGAGCTGTCGTCATGGTTCCAAATAATTTACAAAACTGCAGAATATTTACTAGCTGTCTTGAATTTAACGTAGCCAACAACCTCAGTAAAACTTGTCGATAAACTCGTTTAAAATTACTTAAAACTGTGTGCTAACTGAGACGTTGATAGTACCTCTAGCCTGTATATAGGAGCTAGCATCGTTGCGCGCGCGCAGCTGTTAGTACGTTGTGATATTTAGAAATTATGCTGGTAACATTATTGCACAAATTTCTACAAACGCTTTGCAACAGACTAAAGCTTTGACTTCACTTCCGTTACAGCGAAAGAAGGTCCTTCTGCATTCGCCTGTTCCGTACGAGAACAAAGAGTACTCTGTTCGCGTTGAACATTCATACACGCTCAGCAAGGGTCAGTTACACCGTACTGTTTATATTATTCTTTCTCGTTCCCACGACATGATGGCCATGTGTTTTTTCAAACATCAACAAGTATGTGGTTCGCACGGATCGAAATCTACCGCTCTGTATTCAGAACGTTTGAATACTCCGGTGGGTGAACACGTCTTGCGCTGGGCTTTTTTTTATTCTTGTGCGTAATGGAAATATATTTTTTTGGTGACTGTTGTTGCTGTTGGTCACAAACTTCGTCGGGCTGAATTCCAACCGGTAATTTTTTTTTTCATGGTGCATTTACAGGAACAGCAACAGGATGAGGTAAGTCTGGAAGCTTTCTTCTTTACAATAAAATCGTCAACACAGCTGAATGGTATTGCTAATATATCATCTTTTACAGTTTGTAACATTATTGTTACAGATATTTTATAAATACCACGCATTACGGAATTATTTTATTAATTATTAAATATTGATGGATATTTTAGTTAGGAGATAAGAAAGTTATATTTCCAAAACTGCTGATAGCACCAAAAATATGTAATATGACGGAAATTGTGTGTACGTGTTTGGAGCATTACAGATATTACATTTAAGTATTAAATTATTGGAATATATAACATTTTAGAAAAATGCGTTATGAAAGTGTTGTAAATTATTCTCAGTAACTGTGCTTCTTGTTTTGAATGGTCATGCGTCAATGCAGAATTTCGAATGTGCTGAAAAGTCTGATCTTCGATTCCAATAAATGCAATTACTTGTTACACTTGACGTAGTGGATATATTATATGCACCGCGGGAAAGAGTGCTCGCTGGCATTTTGTCTGTTCAAAATTATTTTTCTTAATTACACTTTTTAATGGGTTGTTTTAACAAACACATTTAATGACGCTTACTCCGTTGCATTCGACTTTGACATATTTTATTGTTTTCAGCTAAATAGTATGCCTGTTCTGCAAGTAATAATGGTCAGTTTTACCGTTTTAGTTAGTATAGCTAAGAAGCGATTTTAGTTCAGCATTATAAATTCTACTGGAAAAACTTATTCACAGGGTGACCGTCAATTAAGTTTTGAGATGAGAGTCGTCTGTGGAGATAAGAACAGCTTACGTAAATTTGAATTTTAGAAGTTCAATACGTTTAACGATTAACTTGTCAAATATTGAGCCTTTCATGTTTTCGCATTGTGATATTCTGTATTTTGTAGAAGGAGTGGGCTTCTAAGCATAACTTGTAATTTTGACGAAGTTTATTTAACAATTTGCAACTGTATTTGAAGGCGTAGGACGTGCAGTTTTATCGTTAGGAAACGTTTAGCGTTTGAGTGGTAGTTGTGTTCATAGTATGTATAACATTTTCGAAAACGTGCATTAAGAAAGTGTTGTAAATTATTCTCAGTAAATGTGCTTCTTGTTTTGAATGCTCATGTGTTACTGCAAAATTTCAAATGTGTTGGAATGCCTGTTCTTCAATTAAAATAAATTCAATTGTTTGCTACACTTCGCTAAGTGGCTATATTATATGGACCGTGGGAAAGGGAACGTTACATCGCCTGTTCACCGCGCTAACTGGAGTTGGGTTTGTACACACACACACACACACACACACACACACACACACACACACACACACACACACACACACACACACACACACACACACGACTCCGCTCGCCCTCTGCTAGGATGAGACTGTCCAGCTGTCGCTATATAAGGGGTATGTCTGTTGATGTACAGAGCGTGTAACAGGTCCGCGCGCACTCCCTCTGTCCCACGACAACGTTTTTTTTTCTTTCGCGTGCCATTGAGAAAGGTGAGTGGCAGGTCTTATTTTCGACATTACACAAAGGGCGCACGTTCGCTCGCGTTTATATTTTTCTACCACAATTTTGTATTGTTTCCTACTTTCGCTTCTTATCGGCTTTGGTAATGGAATCGGTAATTGAACGACCGTTTTTTCTCCTCAAGGATTTGTATATGTGTATGATTACTAATGTGCAACATTTGCGATAATATGTATGTATATGTAATTGCTATTGTTCACTTTGTTTCTCCGTTTCAACACATGCTCCAGTACGCGTGCGAGATCCTCTTATTAGCTATTGTTGACTTTGTTTCTAAACCCGAATTCGGGAGTTTGGACTTCCTTAATTTCTTCGTTTGGAGTAGTGTCGAATTGAATAGGTGTCAACATGTAGGTCGTGTTTTGTATATATTTTTAGTCATTACATTTTTGGATATTTTTGTATTTTTTGTGTATATTATTTTTGTAATATCTACGATTATTTTTCTTAATTATACTTTTTAACAGCTTACCACCTATTTACATTGATTAACATTACATTTTTGTATTTTTGTATATGGCCTATTACGTTTTTATAATGTCTAAAATTATTTATTATATTTTATATTTTTCATCTTTTTTAGTTATAAGAGGTCGGTAATACGTTTTACTAACTTTTAACAGTACCCACTTTTTTAGATGTTTTGGTATTTTTTTATCTTTACATTTTTTTACAGCTGGAAGCATTTAATTTGTTTATAGTTGCATGAAACAAACTTTTGTAAGGAGGGAGTACTGGTTCAGTAGTCTTAAGGGTATACGATTTGATTGAGGGTCATTCGATAATGGAGTTGTACAATTCCCGACGAAGCACTTCTTAAAGTTTTATATTAAATGCACGTTATTTTTCCACTCCTCGTTCGTTTTCCGGCTACCCACCATTTATACGAATGTCACGGCGTCGGCAGGGTCAGTGTTTCATTGTCCGAGGTCGGAGGAACATGTCTCGCTGACTTCCCTAGGCCGGGTTTGGTTTTTTATTGGATCTGTTGTTGTTTATTGCTTAATTAGTTACGCATTGTTGTGCTATCCAGTTGTTAGAAGTGTTCCATCATGTCACCGTAAAACAATATGCTGCAATACTTGTTGTGTAGTTACTCTCGATGTTAGAACAATAGGAGGATTTTCCGCCTATATAAATAGGGCTCTTTGGCTAGTCCGTTCAGTCTTGTGTCGACAGTCGCGAGCGACGCTTCGTCCGGAGCCCGAGCCCGACCACCAGCACCGAGACCGAGACCGAGATGTCCGAGAGCGAGACCGAAATGAACGAGACCAAGACCGAAATGAACGAGACCGAGACCGAGACCGAAATATTTTGCGAAAAAAAAAACAAACAAAAAATTCGCGCGCGCGCGAACACACACACACACACACACTCACTCACTCACTCACTCACACCCTCCTCCCTTCCCGAAGTGAACGAGACCGAGACCGAAATCAACGAGACCGAGACCCCCCCACCCCGAGATATTTCGGAGAGAATCCTAGGCGAGTGATTTCACGTGACCCCGAGAAATTTTGGTGGGAATCCTAGGCCACGTCACTAACCTCACTCAACATGTTGAGTGAGGTCAGGGACAGGTGAAACAATGGGCTTCATTGTTGGCCTAAGAAAACAATGGCCCCCATTGTTGGCCTAGGCTTCCTACCAACACACTACTCTTATTTAATCCACTTTTATTCAGGGGTGACGTACGCCGGTTTCAACTGGCTTACACTCACACACATAAAATACACTTGTACACAAACTTAACTGTGTGTGGCGTGATCTTCATGTACCGACCTGCGTTCGGTGTTCCCCTTCGCTGGTTAATTACAGCTTTCCATACGCATTTTTTTTTTAATATTGACAAATTAGTTATTTATTAGAATCTAGCAGTTATTTTTAACTAACTGCGACAATGCAGAATAACGTACGCAGATATACTGTTGCAATATATAGTTTCAAGTGGATATCGAATTTGGTCTAATGAAAATGCAGGTTTTTTGCGACGTTTCGAGATTTATTTTATCTCACATTTATGCATATAGGCCTTTTGTTCAGTCACAGATACACACATACACAAAACTATACACTACACTACAATACAAAAAATGGTACATATTAATTATATTTTTTTTCACTTTGTATACTGCATAGTGGCAGTGTGTGAATCTATTTCGTGACTGACGTGAAACTATATAGTCACGAAATAGATTCACACACTGCCACTATGCAGTTCGCCATAAAAAAATTTCTATAGACAGACAGACATAAAGACAGACAGACAGACAGACATACACACACACACACACACACACATACACTTTTTGAAAAATGATTTTTCTTCATGTTGTGAGGGTAGTACAATCAGAATCAGCCCTTATCTCGAACACGATTTTTTTTCAATTTTCTATTGTATTGTATTTAATGATAATGTGATGTATTTATAATATTCACACATTTATTGTTTACTAATGGTACCTATAATTTAAAATTTTTATTGTATTGTATTTATTGTTCATAGACTAAAGGTACCATACATACGATGTGCAATAAAATTTTTTTTACTCACATTCTTAAAAACGATCGATTTTGGTCACAGACCATCGTCAGGTGATATACAGCACACTTGTGGTCACAATATTGTAAAACAGCCACTATTTACAAAAGCGAATTCGTAGACATTGATTAATGAACGTGATTCGTACGTCGTTGTTCAAAGTTTCCCGAGAACTGATTTTTTTCGCTATCACCATACTTCCATTTCCTTATGCAACATGGAAGTAAAAATAATAAGCAGGCAATAAGAATTAGTTACAAAACTATTAGAATTCAAAACGGGTAGCCTACAAAACAATATATACGTGATAAAGGTTATTTGCTTACGTTATGTCCAGTGTGTGAGTACATGTGTGGGGTTGTGCCCAGCACACTCCACATTATGGCTTTATATACAGGGTGTCCCGGGAGGAGAGGGAAATAATTTGAGAAGTGGTTCTATAGAGTAAAAGAAGAAAAAAAGTTTATATAAACATATGTCCGGAAACGCTTTGTAAGCGAGTTACGGCTAGCGAAAAATTTCGCCCGGGTTTCGGTTCCCCCGGGTAAATGAAGACTTTCTGAAATTCTGGGAAAGTAAATTAAGGGGCGAATTCTATTGTTTCTTATGGTTTTTGACCTGAAAAATCGAATAAAACAGGTCGCAGAACTGTATCACCCATAACGTTTATGATATCCGACGTAAAACAGAAAAATCTTTGCCTAAAAACGTATTGTAATGTTTTTAACCAAAATTGGAATTTTTTGTTGATTTTTATTGACTTTATTTACACCATTGTTCTCAGAATTAAATTCTTTACAAGTTTTGGTTTTAAATTTTATGCATATATTAATTATTTAACAAAGTTATTGTACTTCTAACCTAAAAACACGTTTTCTTAGAAGTACAAGATCTAAAAATTGACTTATTGTAACGAGAGTATGTCACTTTAGATTATTGTCATTTTGTTCATCAAGATAAAACTTTAAATTAGACATAACAAACGAACGAAAGTAGTTGCTTTGATGTATTAAAGACATTTTGTTATTCTAAGAAAATGCCTTATTTAATAACGAGCCAATCCCACAGCTTTCCTGTCCGCACGACTGGTGCTTTCACTTTGTGAGGCCCCAGACTCGGGCGTTACAACAGTGCCATTCCAACTGTGACGTAACGAGACCTTTCTATCCGTAATTAAAACTACATAGTTCAAGTGAGTTTATTGATTGTGTACAATTTACTTTGAAGACACATATCGTGGTATTGGTGTCTTCTCTTTTTTTGGCGAAGCTTTATCACATATATTCACGATAAATGGCGCCAAATAAACCTAAGTCGTGCCTCTACTTATGCAATTTAATGTGTCTGAAATAATTTAATTTGTACCATAGCAAGGAAAGATAACGAAAAGGCTGAAACGTTTACAGTGTATACTTTTCAGCCACATCCAACATCTGTAAATGAAATTTTTCCAGATGTGAATAACATGGAAGATAGACCAATTGTGGGCCTGTAACTGTTAACAAAGTTCTCAGTTAGATAAAAAAAATCTTAGTGTTAAAAAAGCACCAGCTTATGACTTAATAACTGGGAGGATGCTCACAGAGTTGCCATGTAAAGGAATAATGAAGCTTAGAGATTTATTCAGTGCTTCTTTACTATTCAAATATGTGCCAATGCTGTGGAAAATTGCCCATTTGATTATGATTAAGATTTACAAACCAGGTAAACCGCCAAATGGGAAATCATCATATCGACCTATATCCTTGCCGCCAGTTATATCTAAATTGAGAAACTGCTCCTCAAGCGTCTCAAACTATCATCGAGGATAAGCAGTTCATTCCAACCCACCAGTTTGGATTTCGCAATAAACACTCAACTACTGACCAAGTGCATACATATTTATTATAATATTTTTATGTTATAAATTTGTTATATTACTACATTTTTTGTAGTCTACAAATATTATACAAATATCAGGTCTACCGGTAGGCCTAATATTAATATAAACTTAAAATACGTTTTTTCTTAATTTTGATTTAACAAATATTCTTAAGACTTTTCTGGACGTGCTTTCATATAAAAATCTACACATTTGCATTTATTAAGTTCTTTGTTCACTGGATGGGCCTTCATTTTTGCTCTTTTGTTCCCTTTTAATTGTGAAGGCGAGGCGGCAGACGATCTTCTTGCTCCGGGCGCCAAAACGCCTAGCTACACGGCACTGGCTAAACAGATTAGTCAACTTCTTAAATCATAGGCCTATATCTCAGAACGTCAGTTACGAGTTAAGTGTGATGATGATTTTTCTAATTTATAGGATATTTCAGCTGGTGTACCAGATGGAGTGTCCTTAGACCCATTCTGTTATTTGCTGTATATAGGAGATATTCCTAAATGTGATAGGGAAACAACAGCTTCTTTCGCTGATAACACTATTTACTAGCTACTAGTGTTAGTATAGAAGTAGCAACAGACGCTGTACAATCAGCAGTTGAGTACGTTACTAGATGAAAAAAAAACTGGCGCATCAAGCTGAACGAAACCAATCTACAGCTAGCGACGCATAGCTATGCGCCTGAGTTCCGGCCGTTCTCATTGTACTATACTAGTAAGCTCAAAAACAGCGCTTTGGCTATACTGAGCAGCCCCTCGGCGAGATGTGTCATGTCACATGAATTACATTTGTTTTCCTGGTGCCTATACAAATTGAATTGTTTTTATGTAATTGTGTTTATGTTCACAATAAATTGGGCTACCCATTACACATTTTTATTCCCTTTTTAAAAATTTTAAATGTGGGGACTTTTTGACAAATACGTTTTTAATGTCATCAAATTAAATAAAGTACCTTCAACTTAACTGATTAACCAGAATATATTTATCTATCAAATCTGTTTTTTTTTTTTGCAGGAAAGAGAATGGAAATTTACCATCTGTGAACGCATCACGCAATTCTTTGTTATGTCAGATTTATACACATTTTTGGTTTAACTAATTTTTATCAATTTTAAAACCAGTAATAACTAATAAATATAATTATGATAATAATAATAATGATAATAATAATAATAATAATGAAATAACAATAATGAGTAAATTGAACGCTTTTTTAAAACAACCATCAACGGAGTTTTTCTATTTTTTGTCAAGGAAACTAGAGAAAAGTACAGTATGAGGAAGCCAAAAAATACCTTGCAAAATTTATAATGGTGGGGCGTGGGAACTTCCTTTTTTGACAATGGCGCGGTGAAGTTATGTGGGGGTCACAGAGTGGTGGGGAGGTCTCAATTGAAGAGGCAGGGTGGGAGGTTTGTGTCCCCACCCGTTTCAGTCGCAACAATGCTTTAGTCAAGGCAGCATCGCGCTTTTGCCGTAGAGGCGTATTGTTCTAACAGCCGCTCGATCATCGCGGTGCAACGTGCCTTTCGTCGTCACTTTGAAATTCCCCCACGAGGCCATGTTCCTGATCGGAAATCAATTTTATTGTGGGTGGACGCCTTCAGGGAAACGGGGAATGTGTCCAAAAGAAATGGATCGTGTCACGGTATGGTGTGGAATTTCAAGAGTAGGGATCATTGGCCCTTACTTTTTTCAAGAAAACGGTGGTGCTGCTTCCGTGAATTCAGAGCGTTATTTGACAGTGATCCAAGAGTTTTTTTGCCTGCTGTCGAAGCAGTGGAACTGGATAATGTGTGGTTTCAGCAAGATGGGGCCACAGCCCACACAGCCAGGTTTTCAATGGATTGTTTGAGAGAAGCCTTCCCCGGGCGGCTGATCTCCCTGAGAGGGGACGTAAGCTGGCCTGCGCGTTCGCCTGATTTAGCCCCCTGTGATTATTTCCTGTGGGGTTACCTCAAATCCCTGGTTTATAACGATCGTCCACACACCCTGGAACACCTACAGAACAATATACCGGTCCACATGCTTGAAAGAGTGGACCGTAACTTCCGAACTCGACAGAATCAGTGTATTGTCAATGGAGGGCGACAATTAAAAGTTATTCTTTTTAAAACAGTGTACAATCAAATCTCTCATGTTGTGTGACAGGTGAAAAATAAGAATAAAGAGTTTTGAAACGTGTACAGTTTTTTATTTCATTTTCAAAAAAGGAAGTTTCCACGCCCCACCATGTACTTTCTTGTGTCCATTGTATAAAATTACGCTAATTCAGCAATTCCTTCTGTGTCACAGTCACTATCAGAGCTGTTGCTGTCTGTGTCCGAGCTGTCTGAAGAACTGTTGTTATCAAGGTTGATGATGAAGGACTCCACAAAATTGTCTATGTTTTGTTCCTGTGACGCGTAAAACTTTTCCACTTCTTGAACATATTCTTACGACGGTCTAACTGATCGTCGTATGGTACAGTGGAAAACAAAATACAAGACACCAATTAAGTCACTAATCACCAGCTTTAATTATCGCAATTAAACAGTTTGTAATCAACAAGATAGTGTCTTACAACAAATCACATACAAATTGTTCACACGCAATAAAATGTCAACTGATATAAAACACAATTGTATTACAATTGTCCCACACGATTATAAAACACATAACACTTCATACATCGAACCGCACTGTGTAAATCGCCACTCAAACGCACTGTGTACTCGCCCGACCATAACTGACTGAACGTCGCCGAGTACTTATACCCCGCTGAGGTTCCAGAATATTCGCTAATAGGCGTCTACTAGAAAACACAAGAACGTAATTCATTGCGGCCTTGAAACAGCACGCGCGGACCGGTACGGTCTGGTATAGACCCAATAGTTGACGAGTAATTGTCTTTCACCGCAAACCAGCAGCATTATGTACGCACACACACATTACAGCTGGAATAATCGAGAAACTTATAGAATGTTCTTTATTACGTAACAGTTTTCCGCATTACGTAACACGGCCCCCTCTTTAAGCCTGTTCGTCACGAACTGGCAAACCATCTCTGAAGTAATACTTAGCTAGGCGATCTAGGTGGATGACCTTGAGATTTCGCTGTTCTTCCCGTTGAATCCCGTAAAAAACATCGTTGATTCTTTTTTTTCATAGTGTAAGGTCCTTCCCAGTTAGTCTGAAGCTTAGGTGAGCAACCACGACGGCGCTTTGGGTTGAACAGCTACAGCCAGACCTGATCCCCTTGGAAACCCACACTATTGCTGCGAATGTCATACCAAGTTTTCATTTTATCACTATCTTCATCCGTCCTCTTATCAAGCGATTCATTTCTCGAAGTTGGATTTCTAATTGCGAGGAATATTTCTGTGGCTCTTGGGACTGAGTCTCATGTGATCCGAACATCAAGTCCCCAAAAGACGAATCTCCCGCCCAAACACCAATTTTGCTGGGGTCATGCCGGTTGTGTCGTGTATTGATGACCTGTACACCATGAGGAATAGTGGTATAAGTTGGTCCCAGTCTTTTCGGTTTTCGCCAACAACCTTCGAAAGATGCTGTTTAAGTGTCCTATTGAATCTCTCAACCATCCCGTCCGACTGAGGGTTCAGAGGCGTTGTCCTGGTCTTTCGAATTCCGAGTAGACGGCATAATTCTTTAAACACTCCTGATTCGAAATTTCTCCCTTGATCCGTATGGATTTCCATAGGGGCTGAGTAACGGCAACAGAAGTTGTGAAGTAACTCCTTTGCCACAGTGGTAACCTCCTGATTTGGAATTGCATAGGCTTTCAGTAGAGGGAAAATGCCGGTCCTGACGCACAAAGGATGCCGCCTTTCCTACGGTCTAGATCAAAGAGATGCCGCCGTGCCCACGGTCCAAGATTTTTTCCCACGCTCTCCCCACCACCGCTGGACCACAGCATCCCAAAGGACCGCGAATTTCCGCGAATAAATTTTTTTATTTTTTTTTAATTTGATATTTTTATTTTTTTAATTAAATTGATTTGCATATCCGCGAATATATGCAGCCTTTCGCGAGCCTAAATCACCTTCACTTTCTAATTTCCGCGAATATAATTTTTTATATGCAGCCTTTCGCGAGCCTAGATCACTTTCACTTTCAACTGGACCACAGCATCCGCTACTTTTTCGCTGATCTGTGTCAAGATCCACGACTTTTTCGCGTATCTGGACCACAGCATCCGCGAATATAATTTTTTATTTTTTTATATGCCGCCTTTCGCGAGCTTAGATCACTTTCACTTTCTATCACTTGATGCATTATAGTGTATATATTAAATATATGATCAGGGTTACCAACCTTGCATGAGTTCAAATTTGTTATAATGTATATTAAATATATATGATCAGGTTTACCAACCTATGGTGGGGGGGTTCCGACTTGATGCATTATAGTGTATATATTAAATATATGATTAGGGTTACCAACCTTGCATGAGTTCAAATTTGTTGTGTGTTATAATGTATATTAAATCTATATGATCAGGTTTACCAACCTATGTATGGGTTCAAACTTGATATGTGTGTGTATTATAGTGTATATTAAAATATATGATCAGGGTTACCAATCTTGCATTATTGTGTGTGTGTGTATAGAACAGATCTGCCAACATTTTTCTTCGATGGGAAATTCAAACTATATTATAGTAAATTGTTGACGACGACTTCGATATCAACTCTCTCTCCCCTCCTCTCTCTTTGTCTCTAGACACAGTTGTCGATCACGATATAAACTCTCTCTCTCTTTATGTCATCAGTTTTACATAAGCGTCGTGCTACTTATGGATTATTGTAAGTAGCGATACTAAAATGTAATCACCAGGAAATATATATATTTATCACCTACCTCGTTGCATCCTTTTTTGACACATGACAGTCATTGACCACGATTTAGAAATTAATATATCCCTTATTCAAACGATTTGTATGTGTGTACACGAACTTAAATACAGACGATTGTAATTTTAAAAATTCATTTTTTGCATTAAATATATATCGTAAACAATGAAATAATAATATTTCGTCATTGTAAGATTTTAATAAAACAATTATCAGTTTAAATAATAATTTTCATGATTGTAAGATACAACCTACAAATTAGTAAAATGTCTCTCTCACACACATTTCTGATTACTATACAAATAATTGTATGCATATTCGGAGGTTTATAACGAAATAAATTAAAATAAACCATAATTTGTTTTAAATAAATAAATATATATATTTACAACACTGTTGTTACTCTCTCTCTCTCTCTCTCTCTCTCTCTCTCTCTCTCTCACTCCTCTCTCTCTCTATCTATTTATCTCTCTGTCCGTCCGTCCGTCCGTCCATCCGTCCGACTGTCTATATCTGTCTGTCTGTCTGTCTGTCTCTGTCTGTCTGTCTGTCTGTCTCTCTCTCTCTCTCTCGTTGTCAAACGTTGTGTTCAAACCGTTTCTCCTCTCTGTGATCATTACCGCGCATGTATATGATTTTAGAAAGTTTACAACGCCCGCTCTCTCTCTCTCTCTCTCTCTCTCTCACTCATCGTCAAAACGTTGACTTCATTTTTCATTGTATTAAATAATTAACAAATATTAACTATGTGTGCGTGTGTGTTGTCAACTACTTACATGCGCGTTCTCTCTCTCTCTTAACATAACGCTTCGTGTGAAGCGTTTTGTAGAGCAGGTTTCAACTGTGGAAGGTTTCATACCGTTTCTCCTCTCTCGCTCGGAGACGTCGGAAGCAATTCCTAGTTTATAATGTAATTACCTGTGCGTGTATGTCTCTCTTTATTCGACAAATATTAACGCCCTCTCTCTCTCGCAGACGTCGGAAGCAATTCCTAGTTTATAATGTAATTACCTATGCGTGTATGTCTCTCTTTACTCGACAAATATTAACGCCCTCTCTCTCTCGCAGACGTCGGAAGCAATTCCTAGTTTATAATGTAATTACCTATGCGTGTATGTCTCTCTTTAGCATAAAAAAAATCTCCTTGAAATAAGGTATTTTCAAAAGTTTTGTGTACACACACATTGTATAATAATTTTCGTAATTGTAAGATACAACCTGCAAATTATTAAATGTCTCTCTCACACATTTCTGATTACTATACAAATAATTGCATGCATATTCGAAGGTTTATAACGAAATAAATTAAAATAAACCATAATTTGTTTTAAATAATTAAATATATATATTTACAACACTGTACACAAACATAAAATATATAGTTTACAAACCGCTATAATACAATTATTGATTAAATATATATATATATATATCACAAACATTGTTATATATAAAATATTAATAATAATATTGTTTTAAATGATTAAATATATATTTACAGCATTGTACACAAACTTAAAATATAGTTTACAAACCGTTATAATACAATTATTCAAAATACATTTTACATTGATTAAATATACATATATCACAAACAAACATTGTTATATAAAATAAATATTAATAATAATTTTTTGACATTGTAAGATTTTAAAATAATAATTTCACGGCTGTAGATACAGTTCACAAGGAAGTTTATCTGTAACATAACAATACAGTCGATATTAGAATCACTGATACGATAATATTCAATTATCACATGCACACACACACACACAGTTAGTGGAAAGAATCAAATGTGTTAAGTAAGTAAACTTTTTCAAGTATATGTCATTTTTCATAAGTTAATGTACTTTCAAATAATTTCTAATCAAACCAAACCAAATATTATTCACTGGAAATTTGTAAATACTACTTAGAATCAATGATACATTTATCGCATAAAGGTAATGTACTTTCAAATAATTTCTAATCGAACCAATTATTATTCAACGAAACTAAATAGAATCAATGATACATTTATCATGTACATACAAATTCAATTATTAAAGTGTTAAATACAGTGAGTTGAAACTACAGTTAGTGGAAAGAATCAAATGTGTTAAGTAAGTAAACTTTTTCAAGTATATGTCATTTTTCATAAGTTAATGTACTTTCAAATAATTTCTAATCAAACCAAATCAAATATTATTCACTGGAAATTTGTAAATACTACTTAGAATCAATGATACATTTATCGCATAAAGGTAATGTACTTTCAAATAATTTCTAATCGAACCAATTATTATTCAACGAAACTAAATAGAATCAATGATACATTTATCATGTACATACAAATTCAATTATTAAAGTGTTAAGTACAGTGAGTTGAAACTACACACATCAATAAATTGTTTGTTAACACGATTGCTACTTACGACGTTAGGACTCAATCTCTACTTGTGTTGTTTGATTTCTCGTCCCTCGATACACTAAATGTAGTTCTTTAGGTTTGATATGTCTGAGCTCCTCATTCGTGAAGACACCTGCATACCTCTTGGGAAGATAGACACGATAGTGACGGTCGCCATCCTCCAACGTAGCAAGCACAGAGTTCCCATATTTTGTGTCCACATTTGTTAAGACCATGATGGGATATTTTTTATTCACTGTCAATTCTGAAGATCGTTTGTACTCGATAGCACTTACAGCATTAAACTTTACAAGAAACGACATTATTAGAAGACACTAGTGAACACGTCTGTATCAAACCAGAGAGAACCAAACAATGACAGAATATTCGTCACAAAAGGACAGTAGAATGTGATAGTGGTGGTGGTGGTAACGTCGGTGTCCCACTTTCATTTGCATGTATGAACATGTCCCACAGACGAAATTAGAGACACCAAAAATATAACAATGTCATTAGGAAAGTCCATTTTCATAAGAAAATAGTCACTGCTTACAGCTATGCATGTATGTACATGTCCACAACAGAATGAGAGAGAGATATAAATGTCATCATTCGCGGTGACCTACTTTCTAAATTTGTTACATTAAAAATGTTTGTTTAAAGCAAAAATCATGAATCATCCATTCCCGAATAGCATGCACCTTATAGTTGGCACAACGGTCAGAAGAATTGAAATGTCTAAGACATTCTGTTCCATGAATTATATACGGTATGTTTTTAGGACAACCAAAGTCATCGAGATTGATGATATTATTGTGTATTATCTTTGATTGCAAAAAACGTTTTTTCTCAAAACCCTTCACAAACACATATTTATATATACGTGTATGTGATGTTAACAATGAAACAAGATTGTCGTATGGTGTCTCTCCTTCGCTCCATCTAAGTCTATGATAATTTGACGTTAACCAGTGGTTTGTCCTAACGTATTTGGGATTCGTAACGGATGTAGCAGGCGGTGTCAAAATCCAATGTCTAGCAGCAAATCTCAGAACGTCCATGATTAACAGTTCCTTCACAATATATTTTCCGTTGTCGTCGAAAAAGCACTGGAAGTCGATTATAACCGCAGTGTTATCCATAATACTGTAAGACAAAGAAACCACACACATTACAAACTCTATATATGTATATATATATTATGTTTAAACATACAAATATCGTTGCGATATTAATATGTGAACTTACGTTTACAGACGTCTGGACTGAAGCACCGAGAGACGTCAACTGACGAAAGAAACAAGTGTTGAGGAGGGTTACTATACATGGAGACGAATTTTTTTAGTAGGTGGGGAGGTGTCGTTCTCCATGTTGATGCGTTGTCGTATCCGATAATGACCGTATGCAAGCGTATCATGACCATTGTCTAATATATAACGCTTATCATCATACGGTGACAACGCTTGCTTATTTACACGCATCGTGTACAGCGTATGATGATCGCTACGTAAACAAAGCGCACTGGTAGAAAACTGACAATGATCAGTGAGACACTTGCGATACATATCGTGTCGCAGACTCCTCTTAATTGCAACTCGAGGCACACCTTTACATACACGTTTTTGACACTCTTGGGTGGGAT
Source organism: Magicicada septendecula (assembly GCA_034769895.1). Lineage (NCBI taxonomy): Eukaryota > Metazoa > Arthropoda > Insecta > Hemiptera > Cicadidae > Magicicada > Magicicada septendecula. The sequence continues at coordinate 352,277,998 of CM068375.1, forward strand.
CTTCGTGGGCCACAAGGAACGAATAACATTTCGCACGGAGACCCACGAATTCTCTAATAGGACGACCACACGTTTCATCCTTGAACAGACCGACAACCTTTTTGTTCTTAAGGCTATAACAAGGATGAGACGTAGGGTAATCCGATGTGTCAAAAACGTGTAGGTCCTTCTTCATGTCTGCATACAAGTCTGATGTTTGAATGCTATACATCAGACTGTCTGTATCTGTCATTAATAATTTAACGTTGCGGCCGTACTTGGCGACAGCATAACGATAATGAAAGTCGTACATTATCGTTTTGCTAACGTCAAGCACCGTGAAGCCGACATACACGGGACGGGAAAGAACAATGGATTTTTTACGGAGTGAGAGCCCCACCAGATCGTTCGTATAACGAATCATACGTTTTAGCCTAGGTGTGGAAACTAGTTTTTGAAGCCGTCGTTCATTCGAGACTAGTTCAAAGTCTATATGTTTCCGTACGTTCTCCAGCGACTTACCGTATACGGCGTTGTTCATCAGTTTGAAAAGGTCTTTTTCAAAGCTGTTGACGGCTGTTTGTCTCTTGCGGGTGTTGAAATCGATAAACGGTTTCAACCAAGCGCTTTGCTTAAAACACAACACCCTATGAGTCGCTTTCAGCTCTAAGCCAAGACTTAAATACAATTTCAAATTTCGATAATGGAGAACGTAATTTTGTTTGTCCTCCAAAGTTGTTAACAACTTCTCTACGGATGACCCTGATTCGTTATACGATGATCTGTATATACTCTCGTGTAAACGTTTGGAAAAGGGAGAAAGGATATCGGGTGTTACGCGCTGGCGCACAGGTGCAAGTGGGTAGTCGGAATGCAGGTCGTGTAAGGTATCGGGATAGTGTAGGTCGACTTCGAGGATGTACCCGATGTCGGAATCATCACTCACATTACGTACGTCCAAGGACTCGATTTCGTTACGATCGAGCCATCGGAAGTCTGCGTAAGGGAGTGGTTGCGACATGGCTGCACCGTATAAATTATTACAGTCTGTATACAGAATGAAGGATGTCGGTTTCGATACATCGTACTGATCTGGAATCAGAGGATTGTTAGCGACTGCGTGACGGTTGGATATCATCGCGCAGCCTCCGCGGATCCCAGACTCAAGGAACAGATGCAGATTTATCTCTGTTAACAGCTCTAATTCGACCCCTGTCATTTTTAGCATCGCGTTCCAAGCGAGTCCGGGAAGCGAGTAAAAATGACACGGGTCCAAGCAGTAATCGCGTAAGGCCATGTCTCGGAAACTTTCAAAGACATCGGCCAGCAGCATTACGTCTGTCAACAAATACAAATCGTGGTAATCGCCAAACGTACGCAGATTGAATGCACTCCACACGTTTTGTGCGTGCTCGTAATCTGCGTCCGAAATAGCCGATTCCAACAACCGGTTATCAAAGTGTTCACGAGCGGGTAGACTTGATTCGTTGAACCGATCAATGCTGTCAACGTACTCGTAAGGGTATACTCCCTTGCGTACGAGCAGATTGGTCTGTTCGTCGAAACCCCGTCTAAGCATTTCCTCTCTGAGCAAAGGAAATTGGCTCCCGGACGTGGACAGATTGGTAACGAGTGTGTCCAGAGAGCGATTAAGAAATTGAAAAGAGTCTACGAAACGCAAGGGACCCAGGGAGAACGACACGTAACGCTCACTGGATGTTGCAATGCAGGATACGTGTTGGTCCTTATATTTTCCTAAACCCTGCATTAAATGGTGACAGTCGTAGCCACGAAGGTTGTGAAAGAAGACGGGGATATGACGAGGCATCTTGTAGCTTAGATTACAGCTATTGTGGGCTGCTCCCAAGAATTTCCCCGTAAGATGACAATGATTGCGTACCTTGTCATCGTCTGTCAAAGGGCGCTCACACAAATGACAAACGGTGGCGTTAGTGAATGCAACATTGTCATCATCGGACATAATTATTTGCACGTTATGTCGTACTACCTTCATCATATCCTCAGCGTCTTTCATCAACCACGAGAAGAAAGTGTCTACAACGTTTTCACCTCGATAAACTTTAGCCTCTCTCCAGAGTCTGTGTGTATGATCGACGATAGCATAGGAGAAACCTGACGGAATATGCATCGCTTCGTATGATGTGGACGATACAGGAGGAGAAGTTATTTTCTGACGGGCACCGTTGCTATCAACTGAGTAGAATTCGCCTAACTCGTGCACTGTCGTCGGGACGTTGTTACCAGGTGAACACGATTGAAGCGGAGTGATGAGGGACTCGAAGTCGGCGTAGACGGTAAAGGGTACTTTAAGACAGTGCGCGTAATTTTTAAATGACATAAACTTCTCCTCCTCTGTAGGCATTTTGGTTTTCTGCTCGCCGTGAGGTGTGCAGTAGGGGAGATGATCGGAGAGACCATGTTCTGTGGAGAAACGATGCAGGCAGTAGTCGCAGTAAAATGATTTATTGCTACATTTTGTAAGGGATGATAACAATCTGTTAATGCTACTGATAAGACAGTAGTGTTTTCGGCTATTTGTATCGGACAGAAGTAAAAGATTAACATGATGTAATCTGTCCTTATTGGGGGTAATTCTTAACGGATAAACCTCATTTTTTGATTCGTTTCTGATATTGTCGTCTATATCATAGCCGAAAACGTTTATAGAAATATTGGGATTCTGTGTTTCAAATTTAGAGAGTGAATTTATAGAAACAGGGTACTCGATACCGGACATATTTATTGTGTTTTTGAATAAGAGGTATTTTGAAACACGTTCTTTATTACGTTCTTGAGGGTGTATGTGAGCTAGTACGGACCATAGAAAACACATTTCATCTTGGGAGTTATTGATGTTGACTACTGCCTTGGTGAGTGCAAGTTTTCGCGGGGTTGGAAGGTACGTAATGTGAGTGATGATTCCGACATCGGGTACATCCTCGAAGTCGACCTACACTATCCCGATACCTTACACGACCTGCATTCCGACTACCCACTTGCACCTGTGCGCCAGCGCGTAACACCCGATATCCTTTCTCCCTTTTCCAAACGTTTACACGAGAGTATATACAGATCATCGTATAACGAATCAGGGTCATCCGTAGAGAAGTTGTTAACAACTTTGGAGGACAAACAAAATTACGTTCTCCATTATCGAAATTTGAAATTGTATTTAAGTCTTGGCTTAGAGCTGAAAGCGACTCATAGGGTGTTGTGTTTTAAGCAAAGCGCTTGGTTGAAACCGTTTATCGATTTCAACACCCGCAAGAGACAAACAGCCGTCAACAGCTTTGAAAAAGACCTTTTCAAACTGATGAACAACGCCGTATACGGTAAGTCGCTGGAGAACGTACGGAAACATATAGACTTTGAACTAGTCTCGAATGAACGACGGCTTCAAAAACTAGTTTCCACACCTAGGCTAAAACGTATGATTCGTTATACGAACGATCTGGTGGGGCTCTCACTCCGTAAAAAATCCATTGTTCTTTCCCGTCCCGTGTATGTCGGCTTCACGGTGCTTGACGTTAGCAAAACGATAATGTACGACTTTCATTATCGTTATGCTGTCGCCAAGTACGGCCGCAACGTTAAATTATTAATGACAGATACAGACAGTCTGATGTATAGCATTCAAACATCAGACTTGTATGCAGACATGAAGAAGGACCTACACGTTTTTGACACATCGGATTACCCTACGTCTCATCCTTGTTATAGCCTTAAGAACAAAAAGGTTGTCGGTCTGTTCAAGGATGAAACGTGTGGTCGTCCTATTAGAGAATTCGTGGGTCTCCGTGCGAAATGTTATTCGTTCCTTGTGGCCCACGAAGATCCCACCCAAGAGTGTCAAAAACGTGTATGTAAAGGTGTGCCTCGAGTTGCAATTAAGAGGAGTCTGCGACACGATATGTATCGCAAGTGTCTCACTGATCATTGTCAGTTTTCTACCAGTGCGCTTTGTTTACGTAGCGATCATCATACGCTGTACACGATGCGTGTAAATAAGCAAGCGTTGTCACCGTATGATGATAAGCGTTATATATTAGACAATGGTCATGATACGCTTGCATACGGTCATTATCGGATACGACAACGCATCAACATGGAGAACGACACCTCCCCACCTACTAAAAAAATTCGTCTCCATGTATAGTAACCCTCCTCAACACTTGTTTCTTTCGTCAGTTGACGTCTCTCGGTGCTTCAGTCCAGACGTCTGTAAACGTAAGTTCACATATTAATATCGCAACGATATTTGTATGTTTAAACATAATATATATATACATATATAGAGTTTGTAATGTGTGTGGTTTCTTTGTCTTACAGTATTATGGATAACACTGCGGTTATAATCGACTTCCAGTGCTTTTTCGACGACAACGGAAAATATATTGTGAAGGAACTGTCAATCATGGACGTTCTGAGATTTGCTGCTAGACATTGGATTTTGACACCGCCTGCTACATCCGTTACGAATCCCAAATACGTTAGGACAAACCACTGGTTAACGTCAAATTATCATAGACTTAGATGGAGCGAAGGAGAGACACCATACGACAATCTTGTTTCATTGTTAACATCACATACACGTATATATAAATATGTGTTTGTGAAGGGTTTTGAGAAAAAACGTTTTTTGCAATCAAAGATAATACACAATAATATCATCAATCTCGATGACTTTGGTTGTCCTAAAAACATACCGTATATAATTCATGGAACAGAATGTCTTAGACATTTCAATTCTTCTGACCGTTGTGCCAACTATAAGGTGCATGCTATTCGGGAATGGATGATTCATGATTTTTGCTTTAAACAAACATTTTTAATGTAACAAATTTAGAAAGTAGGTCACCGCGATGATGACATTTATATCTCTCTCTCATTCTGTTGTGGACATGTACATACATGCATAGCTGTAAGCAGTGACTATTTTCTTATGAAAATGGACTTTCCTAATGACATTGTTATATTTTTGGTGTCTCTAATTTCGTCTGTGGGACATGTTCATACATGCAAATGAAAGTGGGACACCGACGTTACCACCACCACCACTATCACATTCTACTGTCCTTTTGTGACGAATATTCTGTCATTGTTTGGTTCTCTCTGGTTTGATACAGACGTGTTCACTAGTGTCTTCTAATAATGTCGTTTCTTGTAAAGTTTAATGCTGTAAGTGCTATCGAGTACAAACGATCTTCAGAATTGACAGTGAATAAAAAATATCCCATCATGGTCTTAACAAATGTGGACACAAAATATGGGAACTCTGTGCTTGCTACGTTGGAGGATGGCGACCGTCACTATCGTGTCTATCTTCCCAAGAGGTATGCAGGTGTCTTCACGAATGAGGAGCTCAGACATATCAAACCTAAAGAACTACATTTAGTGTATCGAGGGACGAGAAATCAAACAACACAAGTAGAGATTGAGTCCTAACGTCGTAAGTAGCAATCGTGTTAACAAACAATTTATTGATGTGTGTAGTTTCAACTCACTGTACTTAACACTTTAATAATTGAATTTGTATGTACATGATAAATGTATCATTGATTCTATTTAGTTTCGTTGAATAATAATTGGTTCGATTAGAAATTATTTGAAAGTACATTACCTTTATGCGATAAATGTATCATTGATTCTAAGTAGTATTTACAAATTTCCAGTGAATAATATTTGATTTGGTTTGATTAGAAATTATTTGAAAGTACATTAACTTATGAAAAATGACATATACTTGAAAAAGTTTACTTACTTAACACATTTGATTCTTTCCACTAACTGTAGTTTCAACTCACTGTACTTAACACTTTAATAATTGAATTTGTATGTACATGATAAATGTATCATTGATTCTATTTAGTTTCGTTGAATAATAATTGGTTCGATTAGAAATTATTTGAAAGTACATTACCTTTATGCGATAAATGTATCATTGATTCTAAGTAGTATTTACAAATTTCCAGTGAATAATATTTGGTTTGGTTTGATTAGAAATTATTTGAAAGTACATTAACTTATGAAAAATGACATATACTTGAAAAAGTTTACTTACTTAACACATTTGATTCTTTCCACTAACTGTGTGTGTGTGTGTGCATGTGATAATTGAATATTATCGTATCAGTGATTCTAATATCGACTGTATTGTTATGTTACAGATAAACTTCCTTGTGAACTGTATCTACAGCCGTGAAATTATTATTTTAAAATCTTACAATGTCAAAAAATTATTATTAATATTTATTTTATATAACAATGTTTGTTTGTGATATATGTATATTTAATCAATGTAAAATGTATTTTGAATAATTGTATTATAACGGTTTGTAAACTATATTTTAAGTTTGTGTACAATGCTGTAAATATATATTTAATCATTTAAAACAATATTATTATTAATATTTTATATATAACAATGTTTGTGATATATATATATATTTAATCAATAATTGTATTATAGCGGTTTGTAAACTATATATTTTATGTTTGTGTACAGTGTTGTAAATATATATATTTAATTATTTAAAACAAATTATGGTTTATTTTAATTTATTTCGTTATAAACCTTCGAATATGCATGCAATTATTTGTATAGTAATCAGAAATGTGTGAGAGAGACATTTTAATAATTTGCAGGTTGTATCTTACAATTACGAAAATTATTATACAATGTGTGTACACAAAACTTTTGAAAATACCTTATTTCAAGGAGATTTTTTTAATGCTAAAGAGAGACATACACGCATAGGTAATTACATTATAAACTAGGAATTGCTTCCGACGTCTGCGAGAGAGAGAGGGCGTTAATATTTGTCGAATAAAGAGAGACATACACGCACAGGTAATTACATTATAAACTAGGAATTGCTTCCGACGTCTCCGAGCGAGAGAGGAGAAACGGTATGAAACCTTCCACAGTTGAAACCTGCTCTACAAAACGCTTCACACGAAGCGTTATGTTAAGAGAGAGAGAGAACGCGCATGTAAGTAGTTGACAACACACACGCACACATAGTTAATATTTGTTAATTATTTAATACAATGAAAAATGAAGTCAACGTTTTGACGATGAGTGAGAGAGAGAGAGAGAGAGAGAGCGGGCGTTGTAAACTTTCTAAAATCATATACATGCGCGGTAATGATCACAGAGAGGAGAAACGGTTTGAACATAACGTTTGACAACGAGAGAGAGAGAGAGAGACAGACAGACAGATATAGACAGTCGGACGGATGGACGGACGGACGGACGGACAGAGAGATAAATAGATAGAGAGAGAGAGGAGAGAGAGAGAGAGAGAGAGAGAGAGAGTAACAACAGTGTTGTAAATATATATATTTAATTATTTAAAACAAATTATGGTTTATTTTAATTTATTTCGTTATAAACCTCCGAATATGCATACAATTATTTGTATAGTAATCAGAAATGTGTGTGAGAGAGACATTTTACTAATTTGTAGGTTGTATCTTACAATCATGAAAATTATTATTTAAACTGATAATTGTTTTATTAAAATCTTACAATGACGAAATATTATTATTTCATTGTTTACGATATATATTTAATGCAAAAAATGAATTTTTAAAATTACAATCGTCTGTATTTAAGTTCGTGTACACACATACAAATCGTTTGAATAAGGGATATATTAATTTCTAAATCGTGGTCAATGACTGTCATGTGTCAAAAAAGGATGCAACGAGGTAGGTGATAAATATATATATTTCCTGGTGATTACATTTTAGTATCGCTACTTACAATAATCCATAAGTAGCACGACGCTTATGTAAAACTGATGACATAAAGAGAGAGAGAGTTTATATCGTGATCGACAACTGTGTCTAGAGACAAAGAGAGAGGAGGGGAGAGAGAGTTGATATCGAAGTCGTCGTCAACAATTTACTATAATATATTTTGAATTTCCCACCGAAGAAAAATGTTGGCAGATCTGTTCTATACACACACACACAATAATGCAGGATTGGTAACCCTGATCATATATTTTAATATACACTATAATACACACACATATCAAGTTTGAACCCATACATAGGTTGGTAAACCTGATCATATAGATTTAATATACATTATAACACACAACAAATTTGAACTCATGCAAGGTTGGTAACCCTAATCATATATTTAATATATACACTATAATGCATCAAGTCGGAACCCCCCCACCATAGGTTGGTAAACCTGATCATATATATTTAATATACATTATAACAAATTTGAACTCATGCAAGGTTGGTAACCCTGATCATATATTTAATATATACACTATAATGCATCAAGTGATAGAAAGTGAAAGTGATCTAAGCTCGCGAAAGGCGGCATATAAAAAAAGAAAAAATTATATTCGCGGATGCTGTGGTCCAGATACGCGAAAAAGTAGTGGATCTTGACACAGATCAGCGAAAACGTCGCGGATGCTGTGGTCCAGTTGAAAGTGAAAGTGATCTAGGCTCGCGAAAGGCTGCATATAAAAAATTATATTCGCGGAAATTAGAAAGTAAAAGTGATTTAGGCTCGCGAAAGGCTGCATATATTCGCGGATATGCAAATCAATTTAATTAAAAAAATAAAAATATCAAATTAAAAAAAAATAAAAAAATTTATTCGCGGAAATTCGCGGTCCTTTGGGATGCTGTGGTCCAGCGGTGGTGGGGAGAGCGTGGGAAAAAATCTTGGACCGTGGGAACGGCGGCATCTCTTTGATCTAGACCGTGGGAAAGGCGGCATCCTTTGTGCGTCAGGACCGGCATTTTCCCTCTACTGCTTTCACACACATAGTAAAGTAGTCACCTACAACCATGATGTACCGGTTTCCATCGTCAGTAACTGGGAATGTTCCAGCAATGTCTATGGCAATTCTCTCGAAAGGCACTCCAACGTTATACTGTCTTATTTTTCCACTATTTCTGGTTTGTGGGCCCTTGCTTGCAGCACATATTTCACATGTCCGAACCCATTCCTCTACGTCGTGGCGAAAATAAAGCCAATACAATAGCTTCCGTATATTGTCAAGGGTTTTGTTAACGCCAAGATGGCCTCCAGACGTTCCATAATGCATCTCCTTCAAAACAGATTGCACTTGACCACGTCTCGTCCATCTGCACTTTTACAAGCCCTTTTCCGAAATCCGTTCTCAAAGGTAAGGGATTCCCGTTGTACCCAGTAGCCCTTCAGCCCTTCTGAAACATGGTAGATATCTTGCCAATCCGGGCGGCGACGTTCCTCTTTTGCTGTCAAGATCGGTCCGATGTCTTCATCAGTCATCTGTTCTTGTCGAAAATCTTGTGTCGTCCAGCCGTCTGCCAAGTGAAAACTCCCTTCCATAGAGGAATTTATGGAGTGCTCCAAAGCTCGGACGATTGCCAGCAACTCCTCCTTGTAACGCAATAATTTATCTCTGGTTTAGAAAGCGTCTTGCTGTAATATGCTATTACTCGTTCCTCACCGTTTGCACTTGAAACAAAACTGTGCCTAGACCAGTATTGCTTGCGTCTGTATCTACTATGTACTTCCCTTTAGAAGCAGGGAAAACGTGAATTGGCTCCGAACATAATGCAATTTTCAAAGTCCTAAATGTTTGATCACACTCTCTCGACCACTGGAAGTTTCGTTTATTTTCCGTTAGCTCATGTAGTGGTTTAGCAATAGTAGCGAAGCCTTTCACAAAAGGTCTGTAATATGAGCATAACCCCAGGAAACTCCGAACTTCGTGTTTACTCTTCTGAACTGGTCTGTCTTTTACGGTGTCTACTTTATTAGGATCCATGCTAACACCCGCTGCCAAAACCGGATGGCCCAGGTACTGTACTTCCTTCTGGAATAGAGAACACTTCTTCGGGCTCAGCTTTAGTTGGGCACCATGAAATCTAGTTAGAACCTCCTTGAGGTTTTCCAAATAGTATTTGAAAGTCTTCCCAATGACTATGACATCGTCTAAATAAACAAGGCATGTTTTCCATGTCAGGCTTCGGAGTACCAGGTCCATCAATCTTTCAAATATGGCCGGTGCATTACAGAGTCCAAATGGCATGACGTTGAATTGGAATAAGCCACTTGGGGTCGAGAAAACGGTCTTTCCTTGTTTTCTTGATGAAGACCCACTTGCCACTTGCTACAATACACATACTTTTAAACTTCTGAATCTTTCCGCATCAAGTAACCATATTTTATAATACAAGAGAGATACTTTGACTTTATGTTAATTGGCTAAAAGTGTTAAAACGCTTTCACATGTTTTCTGTTCGTGGGGTAGACAATTTTATTTTGTCAAAATTTCAGTTTTATTTAAATAGAGCAAAAATCGGATGAAAACGTGTTTCAGGTAACCATAATGAATATTACTTCAATGAACAATATGATGATAATTAATGGCATAGGCTTGATCAAATTAATAATGCTGTTTACTGCTATCCAACATCAATAACGAACTGCAAAAGGTGTATAACAATATTTTTTATGTGTGTTATAGCGCTTCACTTGACCCAAACGTTTGACAACTGTTATACTTGGTCTCAGGTCAAGGACTGATGTTGCATATAAACTTGTCTCCGCAGTAACCCGCTTAGCTGATATGTGCAACTGTTGGCCTCTACTGTGAGCTGGATGCATAACCTGTTGGTAGCGTGCAACCATCCTGCCAGACCAGGGTTCATGATGTCCTCTTGCCGACTCAATAGGACGCAGGGACTGGTTACCGCACCCTTGCCATGGAGTTGCTCGCGACAACAGGGCCCACCGGCTTGTACGTGAACAAGGAGTTTCAGTCGAGACACTTCAATAAAATGATGTGTTCGCAACACAACACTTTGTGTTTTGAATCAAACATACACGAGTAATGAAATAACAATAGTATGGTTTCGTAACTGCACCACCAATATGGACGAACCAAGAATGGGTTGACAGGCAACTTCCACCAATAGGATACCCCCACTGCAATTCCGTGGTACAAACACATATCACTTTCGGGTATCTGCTTTCATGGAGTGCTCATCAAATACTCATATATCATAAAACAAAACGAGATACGTTGACATTATGTTAAGCGACTAAACATGTTAAAACGCTTTTTGTTTGAGGGATATTTTGATTTGTCACAATTTTAGTTTTCTCTAAATAGGACCAAAATCGGATGAAACATGTTTAAAGCAATAACCATCATATTGCAATAAGTATCACTGTAATTTATCAGTGATTGTAATAAGGAATAACTAATTTAGTAATCCTGTTATTTTATTACTCCTCTACAGTATCAATACAACGAAAGTCCAAAAAACAAAATCTTATGAATAGGTGTATAACGATACTTTAAGTGTGGTCTTGCGTCGCATTAGGCCTAAAATTTTGACAACTGTTATCCTTGTTTATTAAAATTTTAATTTCGTTGCTTCTTTCCGTAAAAGGTCAAGGTTCATTGTTTGTGGCCGAAAACATGAGTTAATTTTACGAGGACATTTTAGAATGTTATCGTTTGAAACCATCTTGTGATAAAAAATTTGAAAGAGTGCTGTCGATGGTATAAATAATATTGTCAGTAGTTCTGTCTCCTTCACTGGTTGGCGAGCACTGACTGTGACAACATGAAGGCTTCTCTCGTGCTTCTGTGTGCGCTTGTGCTCGTTGTGGTGATTGCGTCCGTCGATTACGCACAGTCTCGAGCCCAAAACGTTTGCCAGTTTAAACTCCAATCCGTAAGTATCGTTTACTCCTACACTATATGTCTAAGATCTAATCTACTGACAGTAACATCTAAAACAAAGGCATCGTTTATTATTGAAAACACCAAAGTACAATTTGTTAAATTTAACCCACTAAAAATTTTGAAATAAAGTATAACTAAAAACTTAGTTCTACAAAAAATATACGCGGTATTCAACATGACTTGCCACGTCAAATAAAGAAAATATTAATAATTATTGTAACACAATAATAATGTTTTCATAAATATGAAAAATTAATTTAGTCCTTACAATTTTTTATGTTGTTTTAAATGGCATATACTTTTGGCCATTCCTCTTGTTAACAACAGCAGTGTTATCATTTTACATGTAGTTTTTCAAGTAAATATTGTCTTTTCCTTGGTTAAGGCTGCGTCTAAATAAGCGGCAATCTGAATGGTTAGACACATTTCACAGTTCATAAAAGCTATTTCCGTTTCTGCTAACACAATAAATGAAGTCCCAAATCTAAGTACAAAGCTGTCGGTTTTACGATACCAACGTTTGAAATTAATATTACTGTACCGACGTTAACTTAAGGAATTTATTTAATTATATGTTTTATATTTCATTTTGCTCGTCATTCTTTGAGACTTATATGCCAGTTTCTCAATTATGGACCTCATAGCCTTACCACAGAAAAGACAAAAACGTTTAGAAAAAAATATTAAAAATTTTAATAAATCGTTAGCAGTATAACGGAATGTTAACAATTATGATTATCAAGGTCAGGGGCCGCAGTGTAATAGGCTTACACTACCATAAACAGATGAAGCGTACACAAAAAGAATATAGCAATAAACGTAACAAACATGAAGCTAGTAAATATTATGTTTTGAAAATAATTGTCAAACAAAATAAGAGTTAAGAAATAGGATTTGAAAATTTAATATAAATATTAGGAATACTATTATTATTTTGATTATTATCAGTGATCATGTTTTTTATGCAGATGATACATAGCATTACCACCGAAGACGATCGTTACAATCGGAATAACAATAAAGTCGGTATACATCAAAACTCTGCAATACGTTTTTGACAACATTTTACTTTCTGGATCATGTGGAAAGAGAAATATGCTTATGATTTTGTTACGATAGAAAGACAAAATATTACGAAAGAAATACAGGGCATTGAATATAGAACATAAACACGATAGACCAATGTGATATACCTTTAGATTGTAATAGACTATAATTAATCTTATATTTTACTTCTTCCATATTCTGCTATCCCTCTACAGTAATAGTCTATTAGTCCGTTATTCCGTATCATGTAAACCTACAGAAGAAAGCAGCGCCGTTTGGAAGCGCTCCCACGGCCTCACTTCAATGTGAGGCGTAAACGTATTGGCGCAAGATGTGAAGGGGTTTGAGAATGTTTGTGTTCAAAAGCCTATCATGCTAATTTTATGAAAAGATGTATTTTTTTTTTAACTCAAGGTTTAAACCAAGAATAATTTGTTCTGGTCTCAAATAGGCAAATATTACAGCTGGTCACTCCAGCGCTTCCTTGGACGTCCCACACCTCTCCGACCCCTCGGCTTATACTTCCATAGTTGTTTGGGGATGCGGCAGTCATCCATTCGGCAAAGATGTTCCCACCAATTCAGCCTATACTAGGCGATCCTGTCGAGTATACTCATAATATTCAGTTCCTGCCGTATATCTGTGTTTCTTCTATGCTCATGGAGAGCGATCATACCCAGCAACGTGCCTGAGAAATCTCATTTCAGCCGCTTGGATGCGACTGACCTGGCCTTTCGTTAAAGTCCAATTTTCAGACCCATAAAGAAGTGCGTGAAGAGCCATCACACTTCTTGTAGAATTGTAGAATTTTAAGCGTGTTCCTTTATCTGCTGACTTAAGGGTGCGCCTTATGGTCCCGCACATAAGGTTAAACTTATGCAACTTATGCACCACATCGTTGCTTGCATTATAAGACACACTGTAGCCCAGGTATTAAAAACTGCTAACTTGTTCCAGGACAGTACCATCTATGACAATTTTTGCCCGTACGAGATCAGTTCCACAAAAAGCCATCACCTTGGTAATTGTGGATATCTGTAATCCAGAGTCTTTGCAGATTCCATTTAACAAATGTATACCCATCTGCTATCTATTTTCAGAGTTCGACAGAATAGCCTGATCGTCCGCAAACAACAAAGTGTCAATTGTAGAGTGACCAATCATAAAATGGTCTATGCAATAATTAATGCTTGATGCCTTTACTTGGTGAAAATCCATTGTAAATTATATTAAAAAGTAAAACAATAAAATAGTTTTAGTGATTTTCACTCGTCATTTATTAAAATTATATATCCATGACAGATGTTTTGGCAGCACAGTGCCTTCATCAGATGGTGTAAGCTGACTAATTTTCGTACAATATAATACAGAATACAAAATAAACAAAGGCAAGTGCTATTGTTTAGAGAGAGATAGTAATCTCGTGTCAATAAGATTTAATACATATTACTCAAACATATAACATAACATAAACCAAGTCTATTTATACAAATTAAGTAGAGGCGAGCTATTTAGATCTAACTGATCATTTAATAATACATTTAAATATTTGTGTTTATTAAATTCAAGGGTTTCTAATAAATCAAGCTTTGGACCTTTATCAGATAAATGTAAAATTTTAAAATTGTCATTATAACTATGGTCTTTTTCTAACAGGTGATTTGCATAATTTGATTTGCCATCATTATATCTAAAACTATAATCTGTGCAAAAGTCTGGTGTATACAAATTATCCTGTGGGTCTTGTAATAAAGTTTATATTGGACAAACAGGTAGATCTTTCGAAAAAAGAATGTATGGTCACAATTATAGTTTTAGATATAATGATGGCAAATCAAATTATGCAAATCACCTGTTAGAAAAAGACTATAGTTATAATGACAATTTTAAAATTTTACATTCATCTGATAAAGATCCAAAGCTTGATTTATTAGAAACCCTTGAAATTAATAAACACAAATATTTAAATGTATTATTAAATGATCAGTTAGATCTAAATAGCTCGCCTCTACTTAATTTGTATAAATAGACTTGGTTTATGTTATGTTATATGTTTGTGTAATGTGTATTAAATCTTATTGACACGAGATTATTATCGCTCTCTAAACAATAGCACTTGCCTTATATTTTGTATTCTGTATTATATTGTACGAAAAGTAGTCAGCTTACACCATCTGATGAAGGCACTGTGCTGCCGAAACAGCTGTCATGGATATATAATTTTAATAAATGACGAGTGAAAATCACTAAAACTATTTTATTGTTTTATTTTTTAATATAATTTATAAAATGGTCTGGAAGACACATCTGCCAGTTTTGTATGACATCGTCAATATACAAATTAAAAAGGGAAGGTGGTAATGGACACCCTTGTCGTACTCAACAATTGATCAGGCCAACTCTAGGAACTGTTCTCGGTCTCCCTGCTTCTATTAAGATTTTATTCTCCATGTACAGACTCTGTATTGATTTAATTAGATGTTGTGAGATTGTAATTTATTTAAATGACAAAACTAGCAACCTGATTTATTATTATTTGCTGCAGATCGTATACTCACTCAATTACTAAGTTAAGGGTTTTAAAATGTTGCACAAAACTCGGCGCTATATCTCTCGGTGCTTGCAGAATTTGGAAGAAAATTTGGTGACGGTTTTCTGGTGTCATTTGTTAGTTTTGTGCCGGGGTTTGAATTTTCCCGGCGTGATTTAAACGTGCATGGCCGCCAAAGAGCGTAGCCCCTGGGCGACACAGCTAACTTGATTAGTAAGGCCGTGTCTGCGCCACGGCGGCGCGATCTAGTAACCCAGTCAACATTCTCAGCTGGTTGCTGGACGCAGCTGTTAGAAAACAGCTTGCTAAAGGTTATGGACGGCAATTCCCAACATGTTGAGTTTCTGTGGGATGGTGGGTTTGAAGAATATGTGATGCTGCCTCATTTCGTCTCCAACCTTCCAATAGGGTGTTGCTGGTCTGACGGCCCAGGATGAAGTACGTTGTTGATATCTTTAATATGACTTCGTAGTCTAGTAAAGGGTTTCAGGTGAGCTTAATTATTTTATTCGATGTTAATTTAATGATGGGTTATATGTGTTATATTTGTGTATGTGTGTGATCCACACATTTGTAAAGCCTAATTTTATTGTAATACTTTTCTATTGTATAGTAAAAAATTACACGTTACTTGCGGTCTGGGAGCACGTGGCGACCTTGTATAACGTATAATTGTCTTTGATAAATTTAAAAGTAAATGTTGCAAAAATAAAAGTAAAGGTTTAGTTAAGAATAAATGGATAAAATAAGCCATAGTAGATTAAAGGGGACCCGGTAAGGTCTATCTTTTACATGTAAAATTGGTAAATTAGTGCACACTTTTCTCAAAACCTACTGGAGATAACTGAATGAAAATTTTATCATGTATTCTTTACATCTTATAGCACACTTTAACATAGGGATTTTGTTATGTGACTTTTTTTTTACAAAAATATAATTTTTTCTTTAAATGTAACTTTCTTATTTATAAAATGTATTGATTAAAAATTTCTAAAAACAAAATTTATGGCTCGATCAAAAAATCCTTGTTTTAAAGTGTGCATCAGGTGGTAAGGAAATCATGGTGAACATTTCATCCTGTTATCTTAATTAGTTTTTGAAAAAAGTATGCACCAAATTGAAAAAACACAGTTTTCGGCAAACCGTAATAGAAAATTAGGAAGCTAATAATAGCATAAAACATAGAATAAGCACTTACTTTTTTATTTTAAAACATCCCAGCTACATAGGTTGGATTGTCTGGATCTTCTTGTTCATCTTATAACTTTCTTTTGGCCTACCTCTTTGCTTGCCTTGCTTTTTTTTTCATCTCCGCAGTGGCTCGTAGGGAGTTTCGCTGCCTTTCCTTGTCAGTCGCTTTCATCGATTCAATTGTATTCTTTCCCACATATATTCCTAATTTACTTAAAACTTTACACTTAGTAATCTGTCCACAATTGAATGTAGATACAGATTCATACAGTCCAAAGTGTAGGGTTTTGATTCTAACAAATCCAACCTTTGGCAGTCTTGCCCAAATCACACAATTCACACTTTCATTTGGATTCTGCGTTTGTTTATGCAAACACTTTTTTAGTAGCTCTGTTTCAGATAGGCTTTTGAAAACTGGCTTGATGAATTCCATAATAGGTTCTGGAATACTGTTTTTGCGGTTGTAAGTTTCACCTGCCTCTATGGCTTTTTGATACTTACACCAACTTTCTTTCCCTTTTGTACACAAGCCATGCTGGGGGTTAGTGTCTGTTGATATCCTGTGAAAATATAGGGCCCAAATATCCTGTCGCATGTCATTTACTGTTGAACTTCTTCTTATGGCAGGACCATAATATGTTTGCATTTGATGAATCACACTGAATGATAATCGGTTTTTGCCACCTAACGTTTTACCATCTGACAATTTGAAGCCCTTATTTTCTGCTTTTAGCTTTCTTAGCGTAGTGCCCATCCTTTTCTGAATGTAGCCAATGCATTCTAACTTACTAACAGGTGTTTCATTTCCATATGGCTTCATGACTTGTATAGCTTGAAATCCTTTTGAGTCGCCGTCACCCAAATATTTTGTATACCGGACATTGTATGCAGACACCGAGTTTTTCAAAATTTCAACAGCCCCCTGAATTTCCATTCCCCCACTGGATCCTCTGTAGTTAGCTATGCAGGTGGTAAGATGTTTTGCCTTATCAGGGTAAATACAATGTTTTGACATGATAGACACATCAACAACTTTGCCTGTGTCAAAACTGGTGGCTGTCACAACTCCGTTCAATGACGTATGGCCACGTTTCTGCCATGTGCCATCAATGGCGACTGGGAGGCCCCGTACTCCCTCATTCACTCCCACTGCCTCCTCCACTGCATCTTTCATTGTTTCGAAACATATATCTGCTGCAGACCTCAAAACCTCAATATAAGGTGGAAACCTTGAAGGAGGGCTTGGTAAATTCATAATGCCGCAAAGTGTCTTTGCAGCTTCACACCCTTTACCAATGACACGAAGGACGTATCCCAGCCGAACATTGATTTCAAATAATTTTGTTGACTTTATTTTATCAGAGGTAGAAAAGTCATGGAAATAGTTACAGTTATTACAATAAATTTCAAGTTTTGAAGCTAAACCTATGTTTGAAACTTTCCTCACTTGGATACCAAGTGAGTGACATTTAGAAGACATCACTGATTGGGATAATACCTGTTTCAACAAATCTAGTTCTATATTTATGTTAATTATGTTTTCTTTATTTAGGTCTGAATTGTATTTTTCATAATTTTCATCAATATTACCAAGTTTTTTCTTAGACTCACTCAGAAATTTTTGGTTTTGGTTGACTAGGTCTAGGCCTAGGCTCAAGTGAATATTCATCATTTGAAATTATTTGGTTATGGCTAGTCCTACTTTCTTCAATTAAGGTTTCATTATTCAGAGGCATAACCTATATTCCTTCTTTTTTTGAAGACAGTGCGTAGTTTTCTTGGTTTTCTAGGCATTTCACAAATACTAAATATCACAAACACCAAAATAAAACTCACAAAAACACAAAATTACGTTGGTTTTTGTTTATCCGCAAATCACAACAAAGAAGTCACAGCTGACTGTGAAATCAGCTGTGATCTGGTTAGCCAACTTAAAAATTCTATAGCCAACTACAGAAACCAAAATATAAGTTTATAAGGTGTGTACTATAAGAACTAATAGTAACGATAACGTTCACTGCATCAACTCCGCGTCTCATTCTAAGTTTTCATGTACGTACATTCCCGTATTATTAATTTTTTTCACTCCTTTATAGCAACCAAAATACCACATATTATATATCAAAATGTTCAGAAAGAAACACTCTATGATTTAGTAGAAAAACAGAAAATGTGAATTTTTTTGATTTTTGCCTACCGGGTCCCCGAACAGCAACTAAAGTGTTGATAAAAATTATGAGAGTGTGTGTGTGGTGTCTGTGTTCCGAGGCGAGAAAATGTAGGGGTGGTTGTATTCTCTGACGGCTAATCTGCAAATAAAAAATGTTATAGAGTCCCCGTACAGCCGGAAGAAAGGGGGATGCGGAGATAGTGACACCAACACCAGTCACCATCTGCAGAGCAGTACAGCAGGATGCTTCCCGAAGCCGTCAGGCCCAGAAATACTCCTCCTCCAGAACATCAAAGACATCTGCCGGAATGAGACTAGCTGGAACTTCTGCACCCTTCAAGCATCACCACCAACACTCATCGCACACGGGTCTACATGCTATCATTTGAGTACTTCAAAAGTACAGACGGGAGCATTCCAATTACTAAACCAGTCAACTACCACTCCACCGGTTTTAAATCAAGTGTAACTGACATTTTATACCTGCTCTTAAACAAAAGCGGACCAGAAGTCCAGCCATTTCAAATAAAATATTGTAACTAAACTAATTTAAATTGCTGTTGTAATGTAACTCAGACTAAAATTCAATTATTTCAAGGCTTTTAACTAAACATGTTATGATAACGAAAATAGCACTAATAAAAAATTGTTACTGGTTACACGAGTATTTTATTGCAAGTCCTGTCACTCTGGGCTCCAGCACACTTTTCGCTTTTGCTAGGCCAAGTGGTCAAGTTTTTAAATTTTACGTAACGGTCTAAGTGGCCGTTACAAATGGTAGCGTAGCGTGGTTATAACATCTAGGTGTGCTGACCTGAAGGTGGCAGGATTAGCAATGGGATTTAAGAGTTCACATATTTTCTGGGTCTGAGAGGAAGGTTGAGTAGTTATGTATATATACATTTAGTATTTTATAAAATGAAATGAGTTGACATTTTTTTTATTAGTGTTTGTGGCCATTGATTGTTTTATGAATCTATAAAATGTTTGATATATTTTGAAAGGTGTGTTATTACCATTGTTATTCTTAGTGCAAATTATGTCTTTGAATGTTACAATTGCTTCAATATTTTAAATGTTATTATTATTAAATTGTAAGCCGGAGGTAACTTATATAATTCTGTGGGGGTCACACAAACTTATACGTTTGTTTGTCATGTATTTTATTCAAGTTTGCTTATGGGGGACGTTGCCTCCTTCAGCAAGCATCTGAGGGATGCGATCGCCGCGGGGGACGAGGCTTCTGGAGTAAAGTTAAGCGATGTGGCCGCGGAGATGTAGTTGTGCCAGGAGAAGTGGGGGGAACTTCAGGAATTGAGGGAGGCCCTCGAGTCGGCCCCATCAACCTCAAGGGCCAGACAGAGAGTGCGGCAGCGGTTACAACACTTCCACGACCGCCTAAAAAACGTAGAGGCACAACCTGGGACGAATGAGATGAGGACGGCACTGACACAGCTGAAAGACCTGGTGGCAGCGGCACTGCAAAAACCTCAGACCATTCAGCATCGAATTCCGGAAGTAACTCGCCGGCCTCCAGTCTCGGAATCGGAAGATATACAAGAGCGAGCGGCCCCTCTACCTGCTTTCTCGGGGATGGCGGCGGCGTGCTATCACAAATTACCCAACCCCCTAACCGTTATCATCCAGCAGCTTCAGTGGTCGACGGGCTGGATGCAGACAAACTGTTACGATTTTTTAGAACTCTTTTTCAATTATCGGATTTCCCGGGGATGTCGGATAAAACACTCTTCGAGCTCATATATCCGTATTGTCGAGGTCCCATGGCTGAGCGGGTCACATATACTATGCGGTGTGGCGGCAGTGTAGATGGGTTTCATGGAGAGGTGTTGGACTCCTTCATACCCGGGCGACAGGGTGAACAGTTGCGACAAAATCATTTCTATAGGGTGAAGTCTAATGGCGAGAGCCTTGATAATTTCGTAAGTAGCATCCGCGATTCGGCCCGGATTCTAAGACTGGGATTGTCCGAGATAAATGTTATACAAGTAATTTTGGAGGGCATGACTCCGCAAGAAAGGTCGCGCTTGGTTTTTGCGGAGCGTCCGCGTTGTTTTGCTGACCTGGACCGCCTGTGTGTGATGTTCAGGGCAATCCAGATAAATGATGAGGCTAGAGGACCCAGGGTTGCGCGTGACCCTGACTATCGGACGGGTGAACGACGCGCAGTTCAACCCCAACCTAGAGTTGCTCTGTTTCCTAGTGGCAGGGGCGGTAATTCACATGACCTTATTTGTAATAGGCCGGGGCACATTAGCAGATATTGCCCCGGAGCTAGGCCGAGAACAACGCCCTCTCCAAAAGGGCCCAATTCAAAAAACGGGGCAACCAGGGGAAGATAAGGCGTTTATTGTCTATCCCTATCCGTCGCGGGTCTTCACAAGTACGTGCCTCCATCGGTAATACCACTTCTGTATGCACCTTCCTGATGTTGAAGTTGAAAAGGAGTCAACTCAGAGCTTTAGTTGACTCCGGATCAGCAAGGTTCATCATTTCGTCCAGAGTGTGTAAGGATCTTGATAACCAAGGTTTACTTAAAGGGTCTGAAGAGTCCTCAATAGTATGCTGGACGGCATCCCGGGAAATTCTCCCCATTTCCAGGGTAGTTTCCTTCAAATTCAAGATCGAGGGATTTTCTTGGGTGTGGAGCTTTTTGGTTTCTCCGGCTCTGGGAGTCGATAGTATTATTGGTGCCGAATTCGTTTTTAAGAGTGGTCTCATCCTTGACATCTAAGAGCACCAATGTTATTTTAAGTTTAATTGGGGGGGGTCGTGATTCCTTTCCTTGGATATCAGTGAACTAGGGAGGATATCCAAGAGATAGAGTGTCCCGACACATCTAGAGACCATTTCAATCCGTCCCAGCAATCCGCCTTACATCAGTTGTGTGAGCAGTTCCCTTCTGTATTGACTCCTACCCTTGGGCTCATACATCTCTTGGAGTACAAGATCCGCCTCACGGACTCCAAGGTGGTACGCTCCCACCCTTACAAGTTTGCCCCTCCGAAAGTGACCATTCTGAGAGAGAAGATTAAAGAGTTATTAGACCAAGGGGTAATTGAACTTTCTAGTTCCAGCTATGCCAGTCCAGCGTTACTTGTACCCAAGCCTGAAGGTAAGCACCGGATAGTTGTCGACTATCGCAAATTAAACGCAAATATTGAAGTTGATTCTGTCCCCATTCCAGATCTGCATTCGGCGTTCGATTGGTTCAGTAGGACGAGGTATTTTACCATCATTGACCTCAACTCTGCATATCACCAGATTCCACTTGCAAAGGAAAGTAGGCCCTATACTGCATTCTGTGTTCCATGGAATCTGTATCAGTACACACGAGTTCCCATGGTGTTGGCCGTGGGGGCGCAAACCCTCACTCGTCTACTTGACACCACTTTTCACGATGTCAAGTTTAATTTTGTATTCAATTATCTAGACGATTTGCTCGTGTACAGTGTGAATTTTGAGGAGCACATGGGTCATCTTCATGAGTTGATGTGCAGGTTGAGGAGAGCCGGGCTTACTGTCAACCCTAAAAAGGTCAAGTTTGCCCAAACCCAAATTAATTTTTTTTTCTGGGGCACCTTATTTCACATAGGGGTGTCACTGTGGACCCAGAGAGAACACAAAGCATCAGGGATTTTTTGTCATTTATGGATGCCAAAGGCATCGCGAGATTTGTGGGCAGGGTAAATTTTTATCGACGCTTCATCCCGAATGCTGCAGAAATCGCTGCCCAACTCATTGAACTACGAAAAAAGGGGGTTAAATTCGTATGAGGAGAAAAGCAACAGAAAGCTTTCGAGGCGCTTAAGGAGGCCATCATGTCTCCGCCGGTGTTAAGGAAGCCCGATTTTTCTAAGCAGTTTGTCCGGCAGACTGACGCTAGTTCGGTTGCGCTCGGGGCTGTTCTTTCCCAAGTTGTTGATGGTGCTAGGCAGCCAGTGGCTTTTATATCTCGGACCTTAACCCAACAAGAAAAGAAGTCGTCAGTCTATGATCTAGAGTGTTTGGCAGTGGTATACGCTCTAGATAAGTTCAGGCGTTTCTTGGAACATGCTGAGTTCCTACTTGAGACCGATAATCAGGCTCTCTCTTGGCTTCTTGCTCATCCCCGGCAACTGGGTAAAATTGGAAGATGGGTGGTGAAGATCTCATCCTTCAAATTCAAAGTGCAACACATTAGGGGAACTCAGAATGTGGTTGCTGACGCTTTGTCCCGCATGTTTTCCCAACGCAATGAAGTTCCATCTGAGCAACCCTGTGCCTTATTGTTAGACTTTCCGCTAGCCTTTAATGATGTGTTACCCCATCAGTTAGATAATGAAGAGTTTGGTCCTATCATCCATAAGTTAAAATAGGGTAACGTTCAGGTCCCATATTTTTTATCCAAGGGGGTCCTGTGTTGTAAAGAAAGAAAAGGACGAGTCCCTAAAATCGTGCTGCCTAGCAAGTTAGTGCCCATGGTCTTCAGCTACTACCATAATTCCCAAGTAGGTGGACATAAAGGGATTTCAAAGACAATTTCCAGCATTAGGAAACATTGTATCTGGAAGGGCATGGTATAGGGATTTTGCTGCTATAGTTAAGGCGTGTCATCTTTGTGGGTTAAGCAAGCCTGCCCAAAACACTAAGTTAGGTATCTTGTCATCGGACGTGGCGAGCAGACCAATGGAGAAGTTATTCATCGACTACGTGGGAACTAGTCATCAACTCATCCCACGTAGCAAGTTAGGGAATTCCTTCCTACTTGTTTGTGTGGATGCTTTCTCCAAGTTTGTCTGTCTATTGCCCTTACGGCAGGCAAACGTTCGATTAACCAATCTAGCACTCCAGGCCAATATCTTTCAGCATTTCGGGCTTCCGGCCATCATTGTCTCTGATAATGGCCCACAATCCATTTCGGGTGAATTCCGTCGAATGTGCTTCGCAAACGGTATCCAACATGTAACCACTTCCCCATACTACCCTCAGCCGTCCCACGCGGAAAGATTCAACAATTGGAAAAATTCCACAAATACATCAACACGATACACCCCAAACTCAAATTTACCATAGAAATAGAAAAAACAACTGTATAAAATTTCTAGACCTAACTTTCACCAAAACAAACAATACGCACACATAAAAATTTACAGAAAACCAACCACAACTGACATGGTCATCCACAACACATCAAATCATCCAACACAACATAAACATGCAGCCTTCAACCATATTCTACAAAGACTCACTAAAATACCACTGAATACACAAAACTATAAAGAAGAACTCAACACCATGAAATACATAGCACTACAAAATGGCTACAACCCGGGTTTAATAAACAAATTACATAGACAGATCCAAAACAAAAACAACGTACCACAAGATAAAAACAACACACAACAATATAAATACATCACACTCACATACTACAACTCAAACACACACAGAATTGCCAACACATTCAGAAAATACAACTAGAAAATAGCATACAGAACCAACAACACCATCAAAAGGTACATCAACGGCACAAACAAAGACATTGACATATACAACAAAACAGGTGTTTACAAATTAAAATGCAATGATTGCAACAAGTTCTACATAGACCAGACAGGAAGATCTTTTTCATCCAGATTTTCTGAACACACCAAAGCACTAAATAATAATAACATACAATCCACATCTGCCACACACATCCAGACAGAAAACCACAGTTACACCAATATAAAAAACAACCTTGAAATTTTACACTACCTACCCAAAATTCGTAAACTTAAACACCACAGAACAATTTGAAATATACAAAAACAACAAAACACAACCAAACAACATTCTCAATGACCATTTACAATTTAAATCAAACACACTATTTGACACAATAATAAACAACACATAGAACAGTTCAAACTCCTGCGCCAATCCCCTCCACCTCCACCACCACACACAACCTGTTAACTAAAAACCTTTACACATAAAATTACCGACAACTTGGCACATTCCGTATCCAAACTCACTGAAGAAGGAGAACACCACTCCGAAACGTCGTCTGAGTGAATAAAACAAGTAAGTTTACAGTGAAAGTAACACCAATATTAATAATTATTATGTGTGTAAAGAAAGAAGTGATGAACATTCAAAATAGTGTAAACAAGTTGGTTAGAGTGTCTCTTGAAATGTGAATAATAAAGAAATAATAATTGACCCAAAATAAATAAAGTAAAAATTAATAATGTAAGTGGTTAAATATAGTTACAGTGTTCATTTAAGTTACAAGTGCCTCTAATAATCGAAAGCATAGGCCTATACAAAATTCTTAAATTCTAGACAGTGTATTATTAGTTAATTGACACTATACTTCCCTGATTATACACTCTTTTATTTATTTCACTTTTATTTTTATTCACTGTATTGCTTATTTGACTAATATTATTCACTACACAACACTGATACTACACTCCGTTATTACGGTTACTCGGTCATAATTTAGGTTGTCTATTGTTGACATAGCGCCTAACCTAACTCGCACTGGAAGATTAGATACCATACTATTACATTACATATGACTGGCTTTACTAGGTTAAACACGAATTGTTCGTCACAGGAGGTGCGTGGTGTCCCCTTCAAGTACTCGCTGCAGACTGCCTTCTCACCTTTACCCAATTCTTGTTCCAACTGACAGGTGATGAGCTCCAATTGGTCAATCTGTCCTGATTTCCGTAATTAATCGGCAATGGTCGTTAAAATAAACACTTAGAAGCGTTGTTCGCGTGGGTTCAGAGTTAAATTAAAGGTGTTCACTAAAGTGTTTTCAGATGATCAAAATTGATCCCAATTTTTATAATTAATATAATTCCCTTATACGAGGTCCAATTAAAATTTCATTAATAGGCCTACCATTCATCAGCACTCTTCGAGATGAACATTTTGACACCCCCCAAGATATGTTTTTTTCAGTAAGAACCAAATACTAATCTTAAAATTGACATTAATTAAAAATTTTACATAAAATTTTAATTTTCTTGATTAATCTACTTATCTATGATAACAAAATGGTATTTACAGATCAAACATAGAGTGTAACATTAGTTACACTAATGAATCATGTCACCATTTTATAACAATCATGTTTGACTCCTATGGCCTAACGATTCCTTGGTTCCTGACACCTTAATTTTCTTCTATACATTAATATTATTTAACTCTAATATGCTATAACTAATCACAATTGTTTCTTACATTCTAATTAAACTTTTGTAACACCTTTGATTACAAATATTAATGATAGTTGATTACCAATAACATAAATAAGTTACCCAGGCTCCAGACCTGTATTACTATGTACATTATTCTCTTTCTTTTGTTGACAATGCTCACTCTTACTACAAGACAATTACTATAAATTGTTCTTTATATCTCACTGCAACTTTTACAATAATATTAAATGATACCAATTAATAACTATTCCATACAACTAACATAATAAATTTACCTAGGCATACTGGCCTATGGTAGTTTGAACATTAATTCCTGTCATACCTTAACAATTCTTATTTTTACTACAAAACAATCATTTTAAATTGTTCTTGATAACATTATTAATCTTCTACAACAATAGTAATTACATAAATTGGCCGATAATGGAGTTTTTACCTGTACGTGGGTTTCAATTAGTAAACAATTACTACAGGTAGCATTGCGGGAAATCATTAGCCTTCACCACAGTACTCCGGGGAAAACCTGTTTGTTGTGTACCTGATGGCATAGCGTGATGCGATACATCTTCTTTATTTTGATTGGCTCATGGTGCAGTCTCTACCTGTGGACTATTCTGATTCGCTGATGGTATAATTTTTACCTGTAGGTGGAACTTGGTGAATTTATAAGTAGCCCTACAGGTAGCACCGCGGGACATCTTCAGCTTTTACCACAGTACAGTGGGCCTGACGATAACAACCCGCGTTCAGGATGTCTCGAATTCTTTTAATTCCACTAATGATGGCAGCCAGTTGTGCTGTCGAAACGTTTGGTTTGTCTTCAAACCATGGACCACGGCCAAACAGCCCGGTAAACTCTTCTAATACAGGTAACAGAATATTTAATCTTAAATTAAAAAAAAGGTTTATACAATAAATATTCGTGGTCAAATGGTTGTGACACTACATTCCAAACAAGATCTTCCTGGCTGACCCCGATTTAATATATCGTCGCAAATCGACATACTATTAGGGGCACAATTTTATCTGGACTTGATCTTAACCAATAAATACATACGCGGCCACAATTTTCCCATCATTCAGGAAACAAAGCTGGGCTACATTTTGGCTGGCAACTTGCCCAAACACTGCCGCAATGAGGGTCCTGCTGTTTCGTTCCTAGCAAGGAACAACGACAGTCATATTCTGCAATCTCTCGAAAGATTTTGGGAAGCAGAAACTATCCCTGACAACACCCCTGATAACGAGTCAGCCTGTGAAGAGCATTTTGTGCGCTCTACCCAGCGCAACCACGAGGGTAGATTTGTGGTTTCACTGCCATTTAAGCCTGATAATCTCCACTTGGGGGAATCTTACACGAGTGCTGAATCAAGATTCTTAAGCTTAGAGCGTCGCTTTAGGCGAGATGCTAAGCTCGCTCGCGACTACGCGGGCTTTATCAAAGAATATAAGGATCTTGGGCACATGACACTCATCGATGATGGCGCTATCAACTCAGTAGCGTCAAATACCTACTATATATACTTATATATACTCATATACTTACTTTGGCTTTGAAGCTTGGTCGGGATGAACCGATCTCCGGTCAGTCACGTTCGGATTGGCATTCTTTGTGTGACAAATTGGGTCTGATTGGCAAAATTGTGGTCCCACGATCTATTAGTTGCAAGCGTGAGGCAACTACAGTGCAATTGCATGGGTTTTCGGATGCTTCTGAAAGGGGGTTTGGCTGTTGTATGTATGTCAGAGTCATTTATCAAGATTCTACTGCCTCCTGTCACCTCTTGTGTTCCAAATCTCGCGTGGCTCCCCTACGACAGGTGTCATTACCTCGCATCGAACTCTGCGCTTGCTTGTTGTTAGCGCGACTCGTATCTAAGGTCATTCCTGCTCTTTATTCGTTTATTGATAATGTACATTCGTATTCTGACTCTATGGTGGCTCTTTACTGGATTCATGCCCAGTCTACGCGGTGGAAAACATACGTCGCTAATCGGGTTGCTGAAATCCAGCGTCTTACGCAAACTTATACTTGGCATCACATTCATTCACGACACAATCCTGCTGATATTATATCAAGGGGGTGTCTTCCTGACGTTTTGCGCGATTGCTCGCTTTGGTGGCACGGTCCTGGCTGTTTGTCTCAATCGTCAGAGTCTGATCTCTTCCCATCCTTCGTGCCGGCCACTCCGTCGTCTTCTGAAGTCACTGCGGAAGAGAAACATACACATAACCTTTCTCTAACGTCTACCCTGGCTGTCGACCTCTCTTTGGACTTTTCCTCGTTGCATCGTCTAAAGCGCGTATATGCTTACTGTTTTCGGTTCATCAGAAATATTAGACACTCAAGTGCTGACAAACTTACGGGCGATCTTACCCCTGTAGAAATTCATCAGTCTCTCAATTTCTTCATAAAACAATCTCAGTCGATCCACTTCGCAGCTGAAATTAATTGTCTTCGTAACGGATCTTCTGTTTCCATTAGGAGTAAGTTGGCTTCTCTCGACCCGTTTCTTGATGACTCTGGAGTGATACACGTAGGCGGACGATTACAGCATTCCCAATTACCCTACGACTCTAAACATCCTATGGTATTACCCCCATCGGCGCATGTTACACGCCTTATCATTGAACGTGAACACATTCGTTTACTTCACGCTGGTGCTCAACTTGTGCATCATTCATTGCGTCAACGTTGGTGGATTGTTAATGCCAGGTTAGTCATTCGCTCCATCATTCGAAAATGTGTAAGGTGTGTCAGGTTTAGTGCCAAACAGCAGGTACAGAGGCTTGGTATTTTACCATCTCCTAGAGTCACTCCTTCTAGGCCGTTTCTATTTTGCGCGGTTGATTATGGTGGTCCCTTCATGATTCGTCATGGCGGGCAGAAGTCTAGAACTCTTTCTAAGGCATACGTATCTTTGTTTATTTGCTTAGCGACTAGGGCTATTCACATGGAACTGGTTTCCGACCTTACGGCCAGCGCGTTTATAGCCGCATTACGTCGTTTCATGGCCCGTAGGGGCATACCCAGTCGACTGTACTCCGACAATGGCACAAACTTTAGGAAGGGCCGCACTATCTTACATGATATCTACAACTTTTGGCACAATAAGGATGCCATCTCATCGATCAAGTCATTCACGTCCTCTCAGGGGATATCATGGTCATTTATTCCGCCCTCCTCACCTCATTTCGGTGGCCTTTGGGAGAGCGGCATAAAGAGTTTGAAATTTCATCTGCGCCGCGTGGTAGGCAAATCTATACTCACCTTCGAAGAGTTCACGACCGTTTTGTCTCAGATAGAGGCGTGTCTGAACTCTCGACTTTATTTGCTATTTCTTCAGATGTTAACGACCCCGTGCCACTTACACCTGGCCATTTTTTGATTTGCGCACCCTTAACGGGTGACTTCCATTGGTGACTTAGTTTTGCTTATTGAGGATAATTTACCTCCATTAGCCTGGAAATTTGGCGTAATTATCGCCACATTTCCCGGCCCAGATAACTTGGTTCGTGTCGTGGACATTCGCACGCCTACGGGTGTTTTGCGGAGACCAATACATAAGTTATGTCTGTTGCCAGCGCGAGACGAGATTTGACAAGATTATGATTACTTAGCACAATGCTATTTTACTTAGCCACTGGCTTATTACTTATTACGACCATTTAGTCAACCTAATTGTGATGAATTATCACAAAATTTTCTTATCAATTTTGCGCCATTGCATGCTTCTATAATTATCATAGTTTTTGGTGGTATATTACTATTTGTATTTGTATGTTAATTTTGTGTGGCATACTATGTCTTACACATTTACATTTGATGTTTTGGGGTATATTTCATATTTTTGGTGGTCTCATTTTATAAAATTTGTTACATAATATTTGCATGTCTTGCAGCTGAGCAATCATGCATTCATTTCTTTATACTGTTGCTAATGTGTGTATTGTTCTGTGAATGTCTTTAAATTGTTCAACTCATGTACTACGTTTGTAATCACAGTATTGTATCTGTTATTTGACATTGCGATTATTCATATTGTAATTATCTAAATTGTTGTTATTGTATTCACATAACTTGCGTTTATGTAAAACCTATCGTTTTGCGTCTGCCGCATGTAACTGCCACGTCTAGATTTATTTTATGTTGTATTTATTTGGCGATTAAGCATGCACAATTATTTTTACTTAAATTATGACATACATGTCATATTTGGGCTTGCATTCAGTCAGCATCTAGCTTGTTCATACATTATTACATATTGTAAGTTCCTGAAACTTCAGGAACAGCATGACTTGGTCAATACATGCCGCCCTGCTGAATATACGCTTAACTATGTAATTGTAACATGTTCAATAACAATTTTGTTCATGTAATTAATTCTCTGTACAGGTCCACGGGCCTCAACTAATTTTACAGTAACCATCTATGACATGCATAGGGTTACAAACTATAGGTCCATCATGTGATGAGCTTCCGATCATGCATTAAACATTGTATAATTATGTATTTTTTCATGCTTTGTAATGTTCTATACTGTGCACATACACTATGTGACGGTAATATTTGTCAAACCAGACATTCATATTCATGTCTGAAAACAGCTGTTCGCCAACCTTGGCTTACAACGCTTATCTTTAGGCTTATCTTATGCATGCTTATCTCTAAGCTATTAACGGACTGCCGTTATCTAATCTCATAACTCAAGGTTCAACTTAGCCTTGAAACTAACTATTATTATTAAGAAAACTGTATCCTTTTAAATTAAGTTATAAGATGCATCATAATTTATTAAAAATGTTAAAAAATCACTTGATTTTGACGGGCAGCTTATGTACGGTAGCGCGATAATTTCACTTTCTAGGTTGGCTAATCTGCTTACTGCTTTTGTCCAATTTTGCATGTTGGAACTTTGTACAGTTTGTGTCAGACGCTAGCGGCGGTCGGTTCGCCGACTATTTTACTGTCATATTTTCTTGTCGACATTTAATGTAGGCCTTAGGCCGGCACATTTTAACTTATGGCCAACTAGGCCCGCTATCAATTCAATTCGAAATTTTAATACTTTTTGGCAACATGCATTATTAGCCAACCTTATTTCAATGACTTAATCATGTAATGAAACTTGGGAAAATTCATTAAAATCAATTCAATACAGTCCACAATTTTTATCATTTCTTATTCCTACTGAATCAATGCATGCATTACAAGCTATTTTTTACAAACGTTTCTGGTACACGCCGACAGGATTCACCACATTTATTGGATCACTCACTTCACAAAACATTTTTTAGCCCACTTGGGCCTGACATTCAACAAAAATGATGATTAAAAATGATCATATAAATTTCCAATATACCATATTAGGTTAAGAAACATTGTAATCTTTAGTTATAAGATAGATGTAGGTAACATTGTATAAGTGCTAGATTTGTACGGAAAAAAGTGCTAAAGTAAATGTGCAAAAAATTTTTATTCAGTGTAAAACTGTACATTAGAAAAAAATTAATGATTTACATAATCAATTTTTTTTATACCGAGTGGGGTATATATAACGATTTATTATAGCGTCCTATCAGAGCGTTATATGAAAGCTATAGACAGTACGAGCGTAACGCCGTAAGATAGAGATAGAGAGCGTATAATCGCAGCCATCTCACTCTAACCACGTCACCGCTACAGTAGAATCCAGTTCAAACAGGTAATTTTACTCAAAGCGAATTATCAGTTCAACCTGCGATAACTTCAAAAGTTGTAAATATACGGCAATTCTGAAAACAGCATTGTATTCAGCAAGAAAAGCTTTATAAGTAGCCGCAAGCTCAGTTAATATAATTAACAAATAAAGAAGTTATACGGATGACGCACGCCAACAGGAATAACGAGAGAAGTATGCTACGTAGGAATAAGCTGTTTTCACACACACACAGATAAAGACCTAAGCAACAATATTCTGTGGTCAGATCTTCGGAAACACATTTGCAAATACCTGTAATCAATCGATTTGCAAATACAGGAAGTACGATTTTGACAAGAATTTCTCTGCCGTTTGAAACCTGTCACGGAGTGTTTGAGCGACTTGTTCGAGATTGCCGAAACTGGAAAAACGCATGATTTATTTGTACAACCAATCAGCAGCCCGTATTTAAAACAGACTCCAGCTAAAAGCGAGGGGTAACATCACTCTTCGTTCGGTACTTAAACACACTAGACGTGTATAATTCACATACAGAAAATTTTAAATTACACAAGAGTGCAAATAAGTTCTAAATCGAGAAGTAGTCCACAGTGTAGATGAATTAACAACATTCAATAACACTAGCTGCGTAAAACAACCGTTAATTAATTAACTAGTTAATTAATTAATCAATCAGCCGTAAAGGACCTGTGCTACAGAAGGCTACAGCATCTGTAATTGCCAGGGCATCTTCAACCGCATTGATCAATCCATTCTTCTGTGCAACACCATCGAAAGGAGGACCTCTACAGATTCCTATCTTTGGTCAACGCATCAAACAGTAAGAAATAGATTCATTGATCAATGACATAAGCGCTAAACAAATAATAAAACAATAAACAATTTTAAAAAGACACTAAGAAAAGCACACATTGTATTTTAACTAGAAGATTAGTTCTAATATAGGATAGGAGTGTTGAATGGAAAGTGGTGTGTAGTATTGGACGTGCAAATTATTGCAGACCTGTTCTTTAACACTGGTTTGGGAGATAGCAAACTCTTAATCAAACCAGGTAAGAGGTATAGGTCGTTTGAGCGTCTTAATCATTACTTTCCACACTCACTCAATAATTATAAGGATAGGGTAGAATTAAGTACAGTACTACCATTAACAATTTAAAGTTTAAAAATCTTTGATTAAACATTAAATCTAATAGTCAAGAAAAGCTTAAAGTGTTATTTGTAACGATTCCCCTTGAAAACCACAGTCACTGAACGAATTCTGGGAAAGAGTGTCTCCATGCGCTGAGCTAAGCTGAAACCGTGTCATTTGTATCTGGGATTTGTTCTGGCGCCCAGGTAAAGTAATATCACGGGTAAGTAACTTTTTATCTAACATCACAAATATTAGATAATAGTGTTAGACGAAAGGGAGCGTTGTATAGATTTGGCGCGCCCAACTAAGGGGCAAGATTAAAGCACCAAATTCATATGTAAAAATAAGTTACATAGAGATTTGGCGCCGCAACTAATGGGCCCGATTAAACACAAAATTATATAAATAAAGTTATATAATTTGGGTTGCTTATACCCAAGTGATAATTAAATTGTAATATTAATAAATTTGCAAAGGAAGTGGATTTCAAGGTTACAAATAACTATTAAATAATTGTTAAATTTATTTGTTAATAATAAATAATAAAAATGGCTAAATCATCAGCAGTAGATATGGCAGCAATTGAGAAAATGTTTATGCAGTTGAGCACTAAAATTGAAAGTAAAATTGATGATACAAATAGTCAATTAAAAAGTGAAATAAAAGATGCTAATAATAAACTTGAAAATAAAATTGAAAAAATATCAAGTGAAATAAAAGATACAAATAGTAAAATAGAAGAAAATAATAAAAGTTTAGAAGAAAGTAATCAAAAATTAATAACAGGTGTTAATAATAAAATTGAACAAACTAATAAATATTTGTCCAGTGAAATGAAACAAATAAATGAAAATTTGTCTAGCCAAATAGAACAAAGTAGTAAAGAGGCTAAATTTAAAATAGATGAAGAAATAGCAAATTTAGCTATTAACCTAGCTGGTAAAATAGATGAAAGTAATAATAGATTTGATAAGCATACCGAAGAGGTTAAAACTACATTAGAAGAGTTTAGAAAACAAGTAAATACTAATTTTCGCCGTCAAGGCGAAAAGTTAAATAAATTTAGAAATGAATTACATGAAAGGTTAGAACAAAAAGTAACCCTCATTAATCAACAACTCAGTGAAGTAACAGCTGAACTAAAAACACAATCACTTCTAAATAAAGAATAAATCCAAAATACTAGGGAAGAGTGTACCCAACTGGGTGTAAATATTAGTGAAGTTAAGAAACAGGTAGAGAGTAAGGCTAACAGTGACGAAGTACATAAAAAGGTGGAACAACAATTGAAGGTAATGCGGGATGATCTGACTAAAGCAATGAAGTCACAGCAAACAAAAGTAGTGAGGTGTGGCGGCTATAAGGAAGAACCGGAAAACCTTGCATTTTCAGGTAACCCACATGAGAATCCTGTGGAATTCCTAAAACTGTTTGAGGCGTATGTAACTCGTGTAAATCCACTGATGGACGACGAGGATAAGAAGGACATGTTAGGCCGATTTCTCAAGAATTGGGCAGGTACGTGGTGGAAAGTCATCTCAGACAGAGTCCAAACCTACTCAGACTTCAGAGACAAATTTCTAGCACAGTACTGGAACGTGCAAATACAAAGAAGGGTACGTGATCATTTAGAAGTTGGTAAGTATCATCCGTCAATGAATATGACAACTACCAATTATGTGCTAAATGTAATGGCGCAAGTTAAACATCTAACACCACCAATAAAAGAGAGAGACCTAGTATATAAGCTAGCGCGTCATTTCTCAGAACGCACTAGAGTAGCAACCACTACTAGAGGAGTGGATACTTTAGAAAAGTTCATTTTGGTTGTAGATGAGTGTCTAGATTTTGAGAGGGACCTATAGCGGGTAAGTAATCAGCTGAGTAACTACTCTAGAGGCGATCACCAAGAACCAACTTTCTACTCAAATAAGAGGAGAGATAATGAACGTATGAAAGAAAAAAAAAATGTTTACCATATATCCTGGTAATAAACCACAAAATAGACAGGAAGTGGAGGATAAAGGTAGAAGTAGAAGTGTAGAAAATAAACCTAATAAAGGGTATAAAGTGTGTAAAACAACTATAACCTCTACCGAGCAGCAACCGTCGACTAGTAAAATGAATACGGGAAACGGGAAACCACTGCAGGTAGAAAAGAACAAATCTAAACCACCATTACCTGAAGTGAAATCACAAAAGAAAACAGGTAAGAAGAACGTAGCTAATAATATAAAACAAGTGAGCGATAGGGATTTCTTGTTAAAAGAGGAGCAAGAAGTGGGTTGAAACCATTATCCTGAATGTCCGGAAATAATTTGTAAGATCAGTAATCTACTGGTAGGAGCGCTTATTGACACTGGCAGTGAAGTTACATGTGTTAGCTCAAAGTTTGTAGATAATTATCAGTTGCGAAATTGTCCCAGACTACCCGTAAAACATTGTAATGTACAGGGAGCCACTGGAGCCAAAATGCAAAAGATAACTGAACAAATATATTTACCTGTCAGTATAAATGGTAACCAAACCCAAATAGTAGCTCTAATAGTCCCGAAACTCATTCATGATTGTATTATTGGGGTAGATACGTTGCTCGAATGGAAAGCAAAAATAAATTTTAAAAGAAATACCATTACGATGGAAATAAATGCTAATAAAATAAATGTAGGTATTAAAGAGTTTAAGCATTGGAACTCGGTAAGTGTCGTAAAAGGGTATATAGAGAAACCTGTAGTTGACGTTAGGAGTGACCAGCACTGTATTGATAATACTCCAGAAATCAACATTGGGACTGAGTTGAACAACGAGCAACAGAACAAAATTCAGCAACTCGTTGGTGAGTATAGTGATGTGTTCAGAACAGAGCCTGGAAGAGCTAGGTTCTATGAACATCAGTTGACACTAACTGAAAATGCATCATTTGTACAAAGGACTTATCCAATCCTCCCTCTACATTATAGAGATGAAGTGGAGAAAGAGATCCAACAGATGTTAGCGAATGGAGTTATAGAGAGAGCAAGTAGTCCCTATATAAACCATTTAGTAGTTGTCACCAAGCCGAACGGGAGTATCCGATTATGCTTATATGCTAGGAAATTAAATGCTTTATTAGTACCAGATTATGAGTGCGCTAGGAGTGTGGAAGAATTGTTTCAAAAATGTAATGGGGTTAAGTATATGACCAAACTAGACTTAGCATCAGGTTTTTGGCAGATTCCCATCAGAAATTGTGATAAAAGGTATACGGCATTTTTGTATAAAAATAAGTGCTACCAATTTAAAGTGGTACCTTTTGGCCTGAGCACCAGCTTAGCAGCAATGGTAAGGTATTTAGACAGTGCCTTAGGTAATGAGGTAGAGAAGTATACATTAGTGTTCGTAGATGATATTCTATGTGTATCACAAACATTCGAGGAGCACTTGAAAGATTTAAAGAATATTTTAGAAAAATTAAGATCAGCAAACATGACGCTGAATCTAAGGAAATCAGAGTTTGGTAAGGAGGAAATTAAGTTCTTAGGTCACCGAATCTCAGTGGAAGGCATAACCATGGTCCCAGAGAAGGTAAAAGCCATACAAGAATTTCCAACTCCAAAGAATTGTAAGCAGCTAAAGTCATTTCTAGGTTTAGCTAACTACTATCAAAAGTTTACAAGTAAATACGCGGAAAGTACTGTTCCATTGTTAAAGTTGTTAAATAAAGGTATTAAATGGAAGTGGACAAAGGACCACGATGAAGCACTGCAACAAGTGAAAAGTCTTTTTATAAATACTGTTGTATTAAATCACCCAAGAATAGGAGAAAAATTTTACTTGCAAACAGACGCCAGCAATATTGCTATTGGAGCACACTTGTATCAGATTGATGAGAAGGGCCAAAAAGCGGTATTAGGATTCGTAAGTCGCACACTTAAAGGGGCAGAATTAACCTATTTCACGACAGAAAAAGAGCTATTAGCGATAGTGCATAGCCTGTCAAAGTTTAGAAGTTATATTCTGGGTGCTAAACTTACTATAATCACCGACAATAAGGCGTTAGTGTTTTTATTAAAGTGTAAATTGCTAGGTGCTCGTCTGACTCGTTGGATCTTGGCTATACAAGAGTATCAATTTGAAATACAGTATTGCAAAGCGAAAGACAACTTAGTAGCAGATGTACTCAGTAGAAATCCACCATTAGGAAACAACATGGAAACAGGTAATATTAAATGTAGTAGCAATGATATTGGTATTTACGCAGTAAAACATATAACGAAACCTGAAGTAGTTAGACGACTCAAGGAAATAGGGACTCATCAACAACAAGACCCTAGGATTAGTGTAGCTTGGAGGAGTGCAGTTACCACCTCAAAACCAAGATTTTCTTTATACAACGGTAAGATATATAAGCTATGTTCCCATAGGAGGAAGAATATAAACAAAATATTGACCCATAAAGAAATAATAATTTGAGCCATAAGGTATGAGAGTCAAACCTGGTCAAATAAAATAAATGAATAATCGTTTTGAATCAATATTAATAATAATGTAAAAAAATATTATTTAAATAAATGTAGAATTTTTTGTTTAATTATTGACATTATTTAATCCAAAATGATGATTAAAATGATCATATAAATTTCCAATATACCATGTTAGGTTAAGAAACATTGTAATCTTTAGTTATAAGATAGATGTAAGTAACATTTTTAAGTGCAAGTTTGTGCGGGAAAAAGTGCTAAAGTAAATGTGCAAAATTTTTAATCAGTGTAAAACTGTACATTAGAAAAAATTAATGATTTACATAAACAATTTTTTTTATACCGAGTGGGGGTATATATAACGATTCATTATAGCGTCCTATCAGAGCGTTATATGAAAGCTATAGACAGTACGAGCGTAACGCCGTAAGAAAGAGAGAGAGCGTATAATCGCAGCCATCTCACTCTAACCACGTCACCGCTACATTAGAATCCAGTTCAAACATGTAATTTTACTCAAAGCGAATTATCAGTTCAACCTGCGATAACTTCAAAAGTTGTGAATATACGGCAATTCTGAAAACAGCAATATATTCGGCAAGAAAAGCTTTATAAGTAGCCGCCAGCTCAGTTAATATAATTAACAAATAAAGAAGTTATACGGATGACGCACGCCAACAGGAATAACGAGAGAATTATGCTACGTAGGAATAAGGTGTTTTCACACACACACAGATAAAGACCTAAGCAACAATATTCTGTGGTCAGATCTTCGGAAACACATTTGCAAATACCTGTAATCAATTGATTTGCAAATACATGATGTACGACTTTGACATTAATTTCTCTGCCGTTTGGAACCAGTCACGGAGTGTTTGAGCGACTTGTTCCAGATTGTCGAAACTGGAAAAACGCATGATTTATTTGTACAACCAATCAGCAGCCCGTATTTAAAACAGACTCCAGCTAAAAGCGAGGGGTAACATCACTCTTCGTTCGGTACTTAAACACACTAGACGTGTATAATTCACATACAGAAATTTTTATATTACACAACAGTGCAAATTTAAGTTCTAAATCGAGAAGTAGTCCGCAGTGTAGATGAATTAACAACATTCAATAACACTAGCTGCGTAAAACAACCGTTAATTAATTAATTAGTTAATTAATTAATTAATCAGCCGTGAAGGACCTGTGCTACAGAAGGCTACAGCATCTGTAATTGCCAGGGCATCTTCAACAGCATTGATCAACCCATTCTTCTGTGCAACACCATCGAAAGGAGGACCTCTACAGATTCCTATCTTCGGTCAACGCATCAAACAGTAAGAAATAGATTCATTGATCAATGACATAAGCGCTAAACAAATAATAAAACAATAAACAATTTTAAAAAGACACTAAGAAAAGCACACATTGTATTTTAACTAGAAGATTAGTTCTAATATAGGATAGGAGTGTTGAATGGAATGTGGTGTGTAGTATTGGACGTGCAAATTATTGCAGACCTGTTCTTTAGCACTGGTTTGGGAGATAGAAATCTCTTAATCAAACCAGGTAAGAGCTATAGGTCGTTTGAGCGTCTTAATCATTACTTTCCACACTCACTCAATAATTATAAGGTTAAGGTAGAATTAAGTACTACCATTAACAATTTAAAGTTTACAAATCATTGATTAAACATTAAATATAATAATCAAGAAAAGCTTAAAGTGTTATTTGTAACGATTCCCCTTGAAAACCACAATCACTGAACGAATCCTGAGAAAGAGTGTCTCCATGCGCTGAGCTAAGTTGAAACCGTGTCATTTGTATCTGGGATTTGTTCTGGCGCCCAGGTAAAGTAATATCACGGGTAAGTAACTTTTTATCTAACATCACAAATATTAGATAATAGTGTTAGACGAAAGGGAGCGTTGTAAAATATATATATATATATATATATATATATATATTGCAACGTAACAATTAGAAGGCACAGTAATTTAGAACAAAATAATATCAGATTCTTTTATCTGGAGTTAGGTATTTATTTAAATACTAATTTAATATGGTCTGTGATTTGAACATATATTATTTGTTCTTAAATTTAAATAGTATCTGTAAAATGGTGTGAATGTTTCTTTTTCTTTTAGTCTATTTTACTTGATGGACGAATTCCATTGACGAACCGTTGAAGTAGTCCGCTGCTGGATCAGCTGCAATGATGACACGTAGAACTATCGCGACGCACGCGTGCATGCCGTTTATCACCGATTTAGTTTATCTCAATTATCTCAGGGTTCGATAATGGGTTTAACTATTATTAATTCAATTTCGGTGTGTTTTACGTAGCCTACACCTTCCGGTATCTTGACGTGTCCTCGCGCTTACCCAGATGTAGGCCTATTTCGGCAAATACACTGATTCCTATGGGGAAAAACTATCGCGAGATAGCACTATTTAATTTATAATTAAATTATTTTTAGTTCTAATACCCAATCGATCTAGCAAACGGGCAACTCGTTGCTAAGGCTCTCGTAACCCTTATGAAGAACTTATACTGATACGACAAACTCGCATAGAGACAACGTCTGTTAAGGCCGAGCTGTTAGGTAGAACTGAGCAAAACATCTTCCGCAAAAGACAAAAAAAATAAAAATTGGAGCTTCTGATTGGTTAAAACCCATAGCACGTGATAGATGGGTTAGACAGATAGACATATGTCCTGGTCACATTTGCTGAAGACTGCAAAATGATCTATAGATATTATCTAAAATTTTATGGCTTTCAGAAGATAAGAATTCTTTAGAAAAGTGAATTCTGTTAAAAAGGGCATATTAAAATAATATGTTTTGAGTATTAGACATATGAAAAATGTAG
This sequence comes from Magicicada septendecula, assembly GCA_034769895.1. Taxonomy (NCBI): domain Eukaryota; kingdom Metazoa; phylum Arthropoda; class Insecta; order Hemiptera; family Cicadidae; genus Magicicada; species Magicicada septendecula. Next base: position 352,318,059 of record CM068375.1, read on the forward strand.
CGCTAATTCAGAAGTATGAGCTGTCTAAATTTCAATTCGATACGTTAATTTACTCAAAAGTTATTTATGTAAATACGAATAACACGCGCACACGCGCACACGCGCACACGCGCACACGCGCACACGCGCACTCGCGCACCAAATTCGCAATTGACATGACAGAAAATAAATTTATGGGCATTTTGACATACAACAGTTAATTACCCATTTCTTATTTCAAAACTTACAGCTTTTTTACAAAATTTTAACAAAATCAATTTTCAACATGTCTATAACGTCATAAATTGTATAAAAGCATGTAGTCATTGCTACAAAGACCCTTTTCTGCGATGTATCCATTGCAATATATATGCGACAATACATATATTTGCATATTTGTCCAGGGCGGTATGTTTGTAAAGATTTAGCATAGAAAATATATGAGGAATAGTTTTTAACAATATTAAGCAGGCTAAGAATTGTCAGAAACCTGCCCTGCGATTGAATACAGCGCTTATGTGTTTGTGTGTGTAAACGCATGCTACGACAGGCAAAGGTCTACGATGGGGTGATGCTTACGAATTATTGGGTTGTCTGTAATCAGGTTTTAACGGGATAAAATAAACTAATTATTACGTTTTAAACCTGCGAACAAAGACTTACCCCAATTATAAAGACATCATTACATTTAGGAAATTATAACGAATATGGTGATATAAAAATTATTGCAGATATGTGTAATAATAAAGACGCTAAGTAATTTAATGTTAATGAACCAAAAAGTGATTTGTAAATTAAAGGACGTTTTGCACGAAGTGACAATATCTACCAGGTCGAAAACAATCCTGGAGTTTTCAGTACGCCGTCCAGTATAAATACCACCGGCAATTTTGGGGCGGTCTCAGACTCAAGAAATCTTCACACAACGTCACGCTGCTGGTCTGCCGATCGACCGAACATCTTTACCACACTCACCAAGACTTATGGAGGAACTCTGGACCATCACAAACAACAAACCGTGTAGACAGAGAACACAGCATCAGCATAATCATCATCATTGAATCTCAGGATTCAAGACACACACGCGCGCGCGCGCAACGGTAACGTCGCTAGTACGCAGGTGATGAAATAACAATTATACATTTGTTTGTGAAAAGAACTCTTAAAAAGAAACTTATACATGAACAGTAAAGACTTAAAGTTTTAAGTATAATCGTTGTACATATATTGAAATGATAGTTAAAGAAAATAGTTTAATTCAACAAGAAAATTTAAAAATACTAATCTTCGGTTGTATGTTAAAATTTGGGTGGGTCAGTAGAAATAAATAATAGGTTGGAAGTATATGTTATTTTCTTATTTTTATGTATGACAACAATTAATTATATTCTTGAGATTTAATATTATTTTTGTTTGTAAATGAGTTGCTATTATTATTTAAAATTTGTGTCAAAGACAGACACACTGAAATAAAAAGTGTAAGATTATATGGTTGTTTATTTTTATGTGTCATGAACAGCATAGAAGGTTAAATTGGATTTTTGTAAACTAATAAGAGAGAATTTTTTTTTATTTTTATAATTAGAAATTTTGATATTTGCATATTTTCTATTAATATTAATAAATAATAGAATGATTATTTTGAAACGGATTTAATTAATTATTTCATATCATCAACATCTCACTGCTCTTTGAAAATTATTTTATTATTGTGCAACTACATATACTTGACGCAACGACAATAAAAATCCTGCGACATGGCCGGTGTGATACACTTCATAGTTGCGTTAAGTACATGGTATTGTTGTATTTGTGTAATTTTAAATTATAATACTTGTAAGGTTGCAATATATATAAATATATAATATTTAAAATTTATACTTATTTTACCTCAAGATGTTATTTTTCCTTATTTGGAACATACGTCGAGAACTCCTGTGTTCTCATCCTCAGCCTTCGTGATCTTGCGTCCGGTGAAGTATTTGTGTGTTGGCTGGATGCTATTAAGGTTTCTTGTTGGTCTCTGGTATTTTAAAGTGGTATTATTGTGTGTAACTGTGGTGTGTGTATTAGTATTTTGTGTATTTTCAATTTTGAGTGCTTTGAATATTGTGTCATGTTTTGTATTGATTTGTATTTGTTCAGGAATTAGCTTGTTTTGTGCTTTATATTTGTATATTTGTAAATTTTCCCAAATGTTCACTATGGTGCCTTTGTGTGGTATATGTTTTATTAGTGTCACATTGGTTATGTCTGGGAATTCATGTTCCGTGTTTATTGTATGTGTGGCCAAATTGGATTTATGTATTTCTGTTTCGTTGTATGCATTTAGATGTTCAAAATAACAATTTTTCAGCTGTTTTTTTGGTTTGTCCTATCTAACATTTATTGCAATCTTGGCATTTAATTTTAAAAATGCCTACAGCTTAATATTTTTGCAAAATACACAAAAATAATAGTAAAAAACAACGATAACAATAAAGTAAACAAATATATTACATGGATTAAAGACGAAATATCAAATAAATACAGAAAAATCGACTACATTAATAAACAATTAATTAATTTACATCTTCTTTTAACCAACACACTTGATTATCATACATGGAATAATAAATATATTAAGATGCTTAAAATACTAAATAAACACAAAACAAATAAATTTAACACAATCAATAAGAAATTTAAAAATCTACTAATAAATAGTAAACCTAAAGATGATAACGAACATTTACACACATTAAATAATAACCACAATTTTTACCCAATATTAATAAATTTATCTAATATTAAATTCACGGAAAACGAAATAGCTACCCTAGAAACATCAAACAAAACAAATCTTAAAAATGTAAACAAACATCTAATAGAAAATATCATAGTCGAAACTGAAAACGCAATTAATAATGTAGAACAAGAAAAACAAGATAAAATAAGAACAGAAGCCTCAATGGAAATAGTAAAATATATCAAAAAATATAATAACCAAAATCGTCATACTAAAAATAAAAATAAACAAAATAACACCATTAATAACATAAAACACAAACTAACGACTAATAACCTCACTTTAACCAAAGCTGATAAGAGTAATAGTACAATAATAATTTTTCAGAAAGATTTAGACGATAAAACAGAAGAATTTGTAGTTAATAATAATTGCATAACATTAAATAAAGACCCCACAAATAAATATCAAACAAATATACTAAAAAATAGTAACCAAATCATAAATCCTAAAGACTCCTTTAAATATAAAATGGATAAACCTTGTGCACCAAATTAAATTCTTTAATAAAATTACACAAAATGAATAAACCTATCAGACCTTTTATAAACGCTAGGACCGCACCAAATTATAAAATATCAAAATTACTAACACAAATCTTAAAACATAAAATTGATCTTCCAGCAAAATACAATATAAATAATAGTATCGAACTCACGGACCAACTAAAAATCGTAGAAGTAAACAGAAATACAAAATTATATTCATTCGACATATCAAACATGTATACAAACATTCCGATTGAAGAAACTATAAATATTGTAATAAATATTCTGAAAACAAGTAATGAAAGTAACACATACATAAAACAGTTAAACTAATGGTTTAAAAATAATTTTAAATCAAAATTATTTTCAATACAACAAATTGTACTATCAAACAGATGGCCTTGCTATGGGAGCCCCAACCTCCGCTATCATATCAGAAATCTTCCTACATAAACTCGACGAACAAATAATAAATCTTATCTAAATAATAAATCTAGTGCTGTGAAAGAAGAGATGAATAAGCAAGACAACTGAAATAATAAATATAATAATATTAAACGACCCACTAGGATGTTATTTTAGATACGTTGATGACACTCTGTACATTTCCCAAAACAATGGTATAAATATAAATAAAATGTTCAACTCCATAAATAATTTACATTCCAAAATAAAATTCACGTTAGAGGAATAATCTAATAATAAATTAAATTATTTAGGCTTAACAATAAAGAAAAATGAAACAAATTTTGAAAACTCAATATACAGGAAACCTTCTCAAACTGATTTATTATTACCAAATACTTCTAATATTCAAATACTCACCAACACAAAATGGCAGTATTTAATTCCACGATTTACCGAATGCTTAGGATCCCATTAAATAACACAGAAAGAAGCAAAGAAAGAAATATTATCCCACAAATAGCAGTTAAAAATGCATACAAAATAAAAACTATTAATAAATTAGAAAATAAACTTAAACATAAAATAACTAATAAAATTCCCAAGAACACTACATTTAAATATTCACCTATTAATAATAATATAAAATATACAACCTTCACTTATTACGGAAATATAACTCAAAAATTAAATAGAATATATAAATATACTAATTTAAAATTATATTATAATACAGATAATATAATTTTTAATAAAATATAAACTAAAACTAAATCCAATACTTACAATAAAAATGGAATATATAAAATAGAATGTCCAGATTGCAATAAATTCTATGTGGGCCAGACAAAGAAAAAAACTTCCTTCAACACCGCAATGCATATTTAAAACCAAGTATTTATAAATCTAATTTAGCCACACATTGTATAAATATTAACCACCAAACATTTCCAAACATTGAAAATATAAAATTAATTAAAAACATACAAAAAGATCAAAAAATGAATATTTGGGAAAATCTTAACTTTTACAAACACTGTAGCGTGGCATACAGCGGTCTGGTGACCAAGTGGCTAGCCCAAACAGTGGGACTTGATTTGATTACAGCCATATAAAAGGGGCGACTTACAAAGTGGCGTCCAACTTAGAGGGCTTAATAATCTAAGCTTGGCAGAGATTAATAAATAGAGACAGAGAAAAGATGCAAAGACGAGCTACATCGAAAAAGAGGGCGGCAGAGGCCGAGAAAGAAGTTGACATGGGGGATAAGGAGGCAACACCTGTGGAGGATCCGGAAGTGTTACTAACCCAGGTGGAACCGAAACAACCCGCACCACCAGAGGAACAACCCGAAGTAACAACACAGACAGGGGAAGTCAATATCCCAGAGAAGGAGAAACCCTCATAACCAGAAAACCTGACAGTACAAGAAATGTTCAGAGCGTTAATGGAAGACAAACAATCCTTGAAGGAAGAATTGAGTGGGATGAACAAGAACATGGAGGAGAATAGTAAGAAGATGGAAGAAAACAGTAAGAAGTTGGAAGAGAAGATGGGGAAGAAGTTAGAAGAGTTGAAGGAAGACAACCGATCCACAAAGGAGGAATTGGGCCGCAAGATGGAAAATACCAACAAAAGGATTGAGGAAACTAGTAGGAAGATGGAAAGGAAAATGGAAGAAAATAATAAGAATTTAGAAGAGAAAATGGAAGAAACCAGTAAGAAAATAGAAAATGACAACCAACAATTAAGGGAAGAATTGAGAGAGGACAATCAACTGCTGAGAGAAGAACTAAGGGAAGTTAACCAAGAGAACATGAATAAGTTAGACGAGAGGATTGAGTTAGCCAAACAGGAGATAAATAAAAAGATAACTGAGACGAAGAAGTCCATTGTAAAGAAATTAGAACAGGAAGTCGTGGTTGTTAACCAGCAAATCCGCGAAGTAGACGAAAGATGTCGTCAAACAGAAAACGAAGTGCTGGAAGTCCGGGAAGTAATAACAAAGGAGATTACTCAGGTCCAAGAAAAACAGAAAATTAAACTGGAGGAGACCAAGAAATTTACCTTGGAGGAAGTAAATAAAGTGAGGACCCAAGTAACAGAAAGATGCGATGGCGTGGAAGCCGCTATGGTGAACATAACCGGACAGGTGCGTCAGAGCCAGGAGGAGATGGAGTTAATAAGAAACAGACCATCGGGATATCACAATTTCCCCATGTCAGAGAACAGAGAATGGCTCAATTTCCGGCAATACAAACGGAAGCCTATGGAGTTCTTGGCACGAATAGAGGAGTACCTCGAGAAACACCGAGGGAACCGATGGGTCCAGAACAGAGAGATCCTTGACGAGTCGTTTCGGGAGGTGAATGACCATTGGTGGATGGCCAACCGGAGCGACATCGACAATTATGAACAGTTCAAGAGCCTGTTCAAGGCCAAATACTGGTCAGAGACCACGCAGAATCTCATCAGAGATAATATATGCCACGGCCGCTACAAACCACAAGTCGGCAGCTCAATGACAGCTTATTTCCTCGGTAAAGTGTGTATGGCCAAGCACTTAGAACCAGCCATACCGGAGGAATGCCTAATAAACAAGCTGTCTTACCATTATGATGAGAAGGTGATTCGTGCTAGGAGGGGCAGCCAGATGAAAACCATCCAGGCAATGACAGAACTCCTAGAGAATTATGAAAACGAAGATTACTACAGGCAGAGTCGTAGAAGAAGTGATGGGCCCGAACCAAGGACGTACCTGAACAATAATCAGGGTGCGAACCACATAAATACTGGGTACCAAGGAGGTCGGGCATACCCGCGGAATAACAATTATAATAATGGAAATAATGTAAATAATACCAATTACAATGACAATAATAATACGGGTCCCAACCGGCAAAACCCGAATCGACCCTCTAGTGGTTATCAGGGTAACCGCAATCCCTACCCTGATAACGTAAATAGTCAGAGAAGCCCCAATTATGGTAATAGTCCTTACCCTAATAATGCTAATCGTGCGGGTCCCAATAATGGTAATTTTAATAATAATAGGTATCCTCGCCCTAGAGTGAACTTCATACAAGCCACAGATGGAAGACAGCGAGGATTCAACCACAATCGACGAAGCAGTTACCGAAGATACGAAGAAAGGCGGAGGAGCCTAGAACGGGACCAACCGAGGTACTATCCGGCGCGTAGGAGCAATAGTTTGGACAACACTGAACAGAGGTCGCACCATGAACGACCGGAAGACCATAGAACAGATCGGCAAGTAACCACTCTGAGCATCCCAAATGAGGCATCGAATAGTATGGCTCAAAGAAACAATGATGCCGAGCCTTTAAACGGGCACAGGCAGTAAGAAATCACCAAAACCCATTACTGCTTCTGACTACTGGGTATGATAATGAGAATGAGTGCAAGTTCGAGAATAATCACAATCGTATTACAATCATCGGGTGCAACTACCTGAAGGACATCAGACAGGAGTTATTGGAAGAGGATAACAGGAGTCCCACCAATAACTTCAATAATGAAATTATACATGTTGACGCCAAGGTAGAAGGCATCCCAGCCAAGTTAATGATCGATACTGGGTCAAACGTATCAATAATAAGTACGACGGAACTGGAGAGGATACAGCAAGAGTGCGGGAGAACTTTACCAACATTGCCGTTGAATAATATTGTTTTGTTGGGAGCAACCGGCCGACAGAACAAAACTATACGTAGACAAGTCTCCGCCAGTGTGATGAGCTGTGGTATAGCGATTGACATGGAATTCTTGGTGGCGAGCGGTCTGCCATTTAATATACTGGTCGGGTGTGATGTGCTTAGAAGGAATTCCGCCATCATTGATCTAAGGACTGAAACATTATCGCTGTTTTCTAACGGACATACTTGGACGGCGAACTTGGTGGGTAGTGACCAAGTCGTTCCCGATAGTATCCATCAGCAAATCCGAAAAATTAATTACATCCAACCAACATCCATAATTGAACAGAAAATAGACGACACCTCCAACGAAGATTTATGGTCGCAAAAAATCCAGGAGATCAGGGATTTCCGGAGCGGAATAACTGGCGAAGGTTTAACAACGAACAAAGCGAACAAATTAATAGACATATACAATAAATATAAATCAGTCTTTTCTGATGAGCCCGGTAAAGTGAAGAATTTCCAGTGTACTCTACAATTCCGAGACACTGTAGACTTTAACCGGAAGTCTTACCCCATTGCGCAATCACGAAAGCAGGCAGTAAGAGCTGAAATAGAGCAAATGATTAACCGTGACATTATAGAGAGTAGCCATTCCCCTTATACAAGTCCTATCGTGGCTATTCCTAAGAAAAACGGACAAGTCCGTTTATGTTTAGATGCGCGCGAAATAAATAAGATGATCATAAATGACAGGACTTCGCCCGGTGAGATTGAGGAGATCTTAAAACGGTTCCACGGTACCAAATACTTCACTACCTGGGATACGGTGTGCGGATACTGGCAGGTGGAATTACATCCACAGAGTCGCCAGTATCTGGCCTTTATATTCGAAGGGCGGAACTACCAGTTTAAGAGGTTGCCCTTCGGACTGGTAAACTCAGTCGCAGTCTTTGTGCACTGCATGGATCAAATACTTGGCCAAGAAGCACTAAAATTCACCACCGTATACGTCGATGACTTGCTAGTGTCCTCAGAAACTTGGGAGGAACACTGCTACCGTGTGGAACATGTCTTACAGAAGCTAGCAGCAAACAATATTACTCTGAAGTTAGCAAAGTCTCATTTTATTGCTAAAGAGATACAATTCTTGGGCTTCGTATTAAATGATAAGGGAATCTCACCGTCGGCTGAAAAAGTCGAAGCAATTCAGAACTTTCCTACACCAAAGAATCGAAGGCAGTTACAGTCGTTCCTGGGACTCTGTAACTACTACCGCAAGTTCCAGGAAAAGTACTCCGAACTGACTGCCAGATTTCAGCCGCAACTGTCATCTAAAAATAAATGGATCTGGGGTAATGAACAACAAAACATATTGACTCTCATAAAACAAAAATTCCTTAAACATATTATACTCCGCCATCCAGATTTTAACAAGCCTTTCTTTCTTAATTGCGATGCCAGTGACATCAGCCTTGGCACTACTTTATATCAAGAGGATGAGGAGGGCGAGCATCTTGTAATCTGTTTTGCCAGCAGAGCTCTGAACCAGAGTGAGAAAAACTATCATGTGACAGAAAAGGAGTTATTGAGTGTCGTGTTCGCGTGCGGAAAGTTCCGTACATATATTCTTGGTTATCCCGTTACCGTCCGGACAGACCATAAATCTATCTCGTTCCTTAAGAGATGTAAGCTGAGCCATGGAAGGTTAACGCGGTGGATACTATTGCTGCAAGAATACGACCTTAAGTGGGAGTATATCCCCGGAAGGAAGAATGTCGTCGCGGACGTATTGTCTAGAGTTGACATTGACAAGCAGACGTTCGAGGGGGAGAAGGAGAGTATTCTGAAGGTGTACCATATTCTCAGCAGCAGCGCCGGTCTACAATCAGTTCTAGAACAACTAAGCACACACCAACAAGCTGACCCGAAATTAATTTCTATTATCTCAAGATTGGAAGCAGGAGATGAGACCATCTCCCAATATTACACTATACATAAGGGAATCCTGTTTTCCAAACCATCATTAAATAAGGAGGAGTGGAAGGTAATAATTCCAACCCATATCGAGAAAGAGGTAGTGATCAGTTATCATGTTCGATATGGGCATATGGGCGCTTTAAAGGTGGTAAAGGCCCTGGAAGAAAGCTGCTATATAAAAGACATCAATCGGAAGGTACGGAGGTATATTAGAAACTGTCGCATTTGCCAACTCGTAAAACTAATAACGAGAAAAGAGAAGGGCAGATGATTCCAATAACATCGCAGTCTAAACTTGAGAAGGTATTCCTGGATATCTGCGGGCCATTTCCCCGCAGTGGAGGCCGCCACCGATACAGATATATCGTCATCATTATGGACCATTACACTAAGTTCGTTAAGCTATACCCAGCAAATCGGGCGACTACGAAGAAAGTTCTTAATATCCTGATCGACCAGTACTTCCCAACCGTCGGAAAACCGGTATCGATCATAACCGACCACGGAACGCAATTCAAGGGGAGGAGATGGCGGGATACACTGCTGTCCATGGGGGTTCACACATACAAGACATCCGTATACCACCCAAGCAGTAACCCGGCCGAAAGAGTCTTGCGAGAGGTGGGGCGCCTATTAAGAACATATTGCCATGATCAGCAGAGAAGGTGGCAAGAATACTTGGAGGCTACGGAAGAATTCCTCAACCTGGCCTACCATCCAGCCATAGGAATAACCCCATACTCCGCAATGTACGAGAGACAACCCCCTAGAGAGATTGGAGATATCTTGGAGTTCCCCAGAGAACATAAATATAGATTTGATAAAATTCAATTTTGTAATACGGTGGCCGAAGATCAGGAGAAACGGCGGAACAAATACAATAAATGCATGGGTAAGGTTATTCATTATACCGTTGGAGAGAAGGTGTTGTTGAAGAATAGGGAATTACCCAGTTCCCTAGAGGGGATAACAAAAAAGTTATTGCTCCTGTATACTGGTCCCTATATCGTCTCAAAAGACAATAACAACAACACCTACGAAATCAAAGATATAAGTTCAAGTAAAGTCAAGGGTGTCTTTAACCAGGCATCCATGAAGAAATTTTATGATTAAAAACCTCCAAATTCTAAAAAGAAATATAAGCACATATTATCTACAATTATTAGAAAATTTTATGGCTAGATAGAAGAAGAATTAGAATTTAAAATCCCCAAAATTCTAAAATACATGTAAGCCAATCTTACATAAAGATTATTTGAAAGAAATTATTTGAAAAGAAGAATAATATAATAAGGGTTTGGACTTAATACAGCCAAATAGAATTTAAAAACCCCTAAATTCTAAACATAATGTAAGACAATTACATACAATTTATTTGAGAAGAAACATATTTCGAAGGAAGAATAACAAGAAGAATATTGAAATAAACCTCCAAATTCTAAAAAGAAATATAAGCACATATTATCTACAATTATTAGAAAATTTTATGGCAAAAATATAAGAAGAATTAGAATTTAAAACCCCAAAATTCTAAAATACATGTAAGCCAATCTTACATAAAGATTATTTGAAGGAAATTATTCGAAAAGAAGATATGCATAAGAAGAAGTTAAAATAAATAACTAAATACTAAAAACAAAGGTAAGCCCATCTTACATAAAATAAAAAATATATTTGAAGGAAAATTTTATGGCAATGATAGAAGAAGAATTTCGAATGTTAAAAACCTCAAAATTCTAAACATAATGTAAGCCAATTACATACAATTTATTTGAAGAGAAACATATTTTGAAGGAAGAATAACAAGAAGAATATTGAAATAAACCTCCAAATTCTAAAAAGAAATATAAGCACTTATTATCTACAATTATTAGAAAATTTTATGGCAAGAATATAAGAAGAATTAGAATTTAAAACCCCAAAATTCTAAAATACATGTAAGCCAATCTTACATAAAGATTATTTGAAGGAAATTATTCGAAAAGAAGATATGCATAAGAAGAAGTTAAAATAAATAACTAAATACTAAAAACAAAGGTAAGCCCATCTTACATAAAATAAAAAATATATTTGAAGGAAAATTTTATGGCAATGATAGAAGAAGAATTTCGAATGTTAAAAACCTCAAAATTCTAAACATAATGTAAGCCAATTACATACAATTTATTTGAAGAGAAACATATTTTGAAGGAAGAATAACAAGAAGAATTTTGAAATAAACAGCCAAATTCTAAAAAGAAATATAAGCACATATTATCTACAATTATCAGAAAATTTTATGGCTAGAAGGTATATAAGATAGAATTTAAAACCCCTAAATTCTAAACATAATGTAAGACAATTACATACAATTTATTTGAGAAGAAACATTTTTGAAGGAAGAATAACAAGAAGAATTTTGAAATAAACCTCCAAATTCTAAAAAGAAATATAAGCACATATTATCTACAATTATTAGAAAATTTTATGGCTAGAAGATATATAAAAATTAGAATTTAAAACCTCAAAATTCTAAACATAATGTAAGCCAATTACATACAATTTATTTGAAGAGAAACATATTTTGAAGGAAGAATAACAAGAAGAATTTTGAAATAAACCTCCAAATTCTAAAAAGAAATATAAGCACATATTATCTACAATTATTAGAAAATTTTATGGATAGAAGATATATATAAGATAGAAATTAAATCCTCAAAATTCTAAAATACATGTAAGCCAATCTTACATAAAGATTATTTGAAAGAAATTATTTGAAAAGAAGAATAATATAAGAAGGGTTTGGACTTAAAAACAGCCAAATTCTAAAAAGAAATATAAGCACATATTATCTACAATTATTAGAAAATTTTATGGCAATGATAGAAAAAGGATTTCGAATGTTAAAAACCTCAAAATTCTAAACATAATGTAAGACAATTACATACAATTTATTTGAAGAGAAACATATTTTGAAGGAAGAATAACAAGAAGAATTTTGAAATAAACCTCCAAATTCTAAAAAGAAATATAAGCACATATTATCTACAATTATTAGAAAATTTTATGGCTAGAAGATATATAATATAGAATTTAAAACCTCTAAATTCTAAACATAATGTAAGACAATTACATACAATTTATTTGAGAAGAAACATTTTTGAAGGAAGAATAACAAGAAGAATTTTGAAATAAACCTCTAAATTCTAAAAAGAAATATAAGCACATATTATCTACAATTATCAGAAAATTTTATGGCTAGAAGATATATAAGATAGAATTTAAAACCCCTAAATTCTAAACATAATGTAAGACAATTACATACAATTTATTTGAGAAGAAACATTTTTGAAGGAAGAATAACAAGAAGAATTTTGAAATAAACCTCCAAATTCTAAAAAGAAATATAAGCACATATTATCTACAATTATTAGAAAATTTTATGGCTAGAAGATATATAAGAATTAGAATTTAAAACCTCAAAATTCTAAACATAATGTAAGCCAATTACGTACAATTTATTTGAAGAGAAACATATTTTGAAGGAAGAATAACAAGAAGAATTTTGAAATAAACCTCCAAATTCTAAAAAGAAATATAAGCACATATTATCTACAATTATTAGAAAATTTTATGGATAGAAGATATATATAAGATAGAAATTAAATCCTCAAAATTCTAAAATACATGTAAGCCAATCTTACATAAAGATTATTTGAAAGAAATTATTTGAAAAGAAGAATAATATAAGAAGGGTTTGGACTTAAAAACAGCCAAATTCTAAAAAGAAATATAAGCACATATTATCTACAATTATTAGAAAATTTTATGGCTAGAAGATATATAAAATAGAATTTAAAAAACCTCTAAATTCTAAACACAATGTAAGCCAATTACATACAATTTGTTTGAGAAGGAACATTTTGGAAGAAGATATATAAAACAGAATTTTGAATGTAAACCAACCAAATTCTAAAAACAAATGTAAGCCCACTTTACATAAAAAATATTTGAAGAAAAACTTTATGGCTATAATATAATAATAAAGAAGGAGAGAATTTAGAAATAAAACCATCTAAGGTCAAAAACAAATAAGGACAGCTTACTAAATATTTATTTGAAGAGAAACATTTTAACAATAATACCAAGAGAGTTTAGAGAAATAAAACCAGCCAAAACACATGTAAGCCCACCTTACATACAAATTATTTGAGAAAACTTCACAGAATAATATAAGAAGAGTGAATTTTGAATTATGAATAAATCAAGTTTCCCAAACCAAGTATAAGTACAACTTACCAACCAATTATAAATAAAACAATATGGTGAAATAAACTGATGAGATTTCCTACCATATTTATGGTAAGCATAGAAGATAATTACCATGGTAACAAAGGATAATAATGGGATGAATAAGAGGAAACAGATTTAGAATTAAAACAAATAATTCTAGACAGTATAATCATGTCTAAGTTCAATATGAAGAGTAAAAACCTTTCCGTAAAATGGTGTTGAAGGAAATAAAAAAGAAAAAATTCTTTAGTACGATTTGAGTGATTGAATAAAATAAAGTACAAAAACTTCTTTGGAATTATGAGAGAATGAAACTTTAAGTGGTATGAGGAGAAAATATGACCTCATAATGAAATTAATAAAAAAACCATCATTTGCAAGTATAATAGCAATGACCGGAATAATGTGAAAATAATGTCAAAAATTTATGTAATTAAACGAATTAATATAAAATGATTTATGAATTAAATGACAATTATGATAATGACAGTTACAAAAAATTCTAGAAAATAGAACAAGTGGAAATTTTAAGAACGATGAAACAGTCTAAAAATGTCATAAAGATATGCTACTATAAATAATGCAGATTATAATGAAAAAACCAGAAGGTAATAAAGAATTTATAACCAAAAGATTTATATGATAATAAAAGTTGAAAAATGTAATAATAGAAGAGCTTCCTACCATAATATCAAATGAAAGAAACGTCCAGATAATAAGTCAGATGAACAACTGAGATAGAAATATTAAAATCTCTGAGAAGTATAATAAGTAATAAGTGAAGTATCCCAAAGATATTTTTTAAATAGTAACAAATGTGTACTATTCTGAATAATTTTTTTTAATCTGTCTGATGATAATTCCAGCAGGATTAATATGTTTTTTGAGCAGAGATGATTTGCCTCTGTACTCAAATATGTGTGAAGTATTAGACAGCAGAGGAAAGTAGCGTACAGTGCCTCTCTGAACTGAACCAGCTCACAAAGTAGGGAACGATAGGGAGAAAATATCCCAAGGAGAAAATACTAAGAAGAAATATAAAAATGAAATAATAAATATGAAACTCAGAAGACTATTACTATCAAGGAAGATCAAGTGAGAATGATATAAACTCAAATATAAATAAGAAAATTTTAAAATGGAAGGAAGTCCAAAATAGTAACAAACTTAGAATAATTATCATAAGCAATTGTTTCAGACAAAGCAAGTATAGTCTGAAAAAATTACTTCTGGAGAAGGGCATTCTGTAGCGTGACAGAAAATCCACTACATTTTAAGTCATATGAAATCATAAAGTTTAATTACACCAACAAATGTTATAATAATATTGAATGACATTTAAATAAATCAGAGGAATGAACCACAATAAAATAAAAATCCTCACTACATTATATATAAAAACCACTGTTTTAAAAACCAAAGAAAGTATCGAAGCAACTCATCAACTCATAGTATAATATCAGTAAGTTACCCAGGAAGCTCAGAGCAGTAAACCAGTTATATAAGACCATATCAAAGAAAAAAGAGACTCAATTAAAGGGTGGTGAATACCAAAATACCCCAAAAACAAGAAGAGGGAAGAATAAAGTTTGTGAACAGGAAGAAAACAATACCCTGAAACCTGTATAGAAGAATAAAGTCAGTTCAGTGAATAAATTAAATACTCCAAACTAAACCTCAGTCGTGATAACACCAAGTACCATGGTTTACCCAAGAATGAGGAAGGAAGAACAGAAGAGTGAAGACTAGACGAGGGACAAGAATGAAGACTAGAAGAGGGACAAGAATGAATACCAGAAGGAAGATACGAAGAAGGACAAGAAGGAAGACAGGAGAAGAGGAAGAAATAGTATGAAAGAAACCGTAGTAAAACCTATTATTATATAAACTACTATCAATCCCAAACCCACAAAAACTATGCCAAAGAAAGTATAACATACCCAAAATCTTATAAAAATGTAATTATTGAGAAAACTAAAGTGTTGTATAGCGTTATAAGAAGTGCACCGGCTAAAGCTATTGTGTAATAAAGAAAATAAACTAGTCTTAACGGTCCATGATTACTAAAGGTCTGGTCTGAGATAATAAGACTCAAAATATCAGAACCAACAGTGAAAGTGAATTTGTGTAAGTGTTTTTTAAAAAAATGCAATAAACTTAAAGTTGGTGATACTATAACTTAGTAGTATGCTATATCACAACTTTAAAATCTAATAATAAACAGCATAATAAAATAATAAAATGGAAGGTTTCCAGTATTTTATTATTTTAATGTAAATCTTTATTTACAAGACATTTGTAAAAAATGATAATAAATAGAGTATGGGAGTTAATGTTTACTTATGTAGGGGATCACAATAATAATGGTTTAAACCAGAAAGGACTGGTACTAATATAGTATGAATAAGTGTAACATGTTTAAATAGACTGTTATTTCACAGTCCTAAAATCAATGTGTTAAATAAATGTATTTGTAAGGTTTATTAGAAAATAAGATTTATGTTATGTGTTTTAAAAAGAATTATGTTTGATAAATAATAACCTACATACCAGTAATAATGTTCTAATAGGTATGCTATGTTAGCTCAAAAATAGTTAAAAGATATATGTTCAAACCATATCTGCAATATGTTCAATTGTGCAGATTGCTAAACCATGTTCATAATTATTTATTTTAAATATGTAGTGTTAATTAACTACTACACAACACAATAAGTTATAAATCATGTTATTTTCATATAATTGTAATTATGTAAAGTCAGAGGAGGAATTAAGTTTAAATTATTTGAGAAAGAAAGAAATATAAAATT